>JBBPBQ010020323.1:33824562-33876943 GCA_037974755.1 Cicer yamashitae
ATCATTCAGTTTTTTTTTCTTTCTTCTATAGGATATCTTTTTATTTTTTTAATCATCTTTTTCTTTATGAAACTTTAATCCTTCTTTTTATTTTTATATTCGGTTTATATTTCTAATTTTTCATGTTGGTTGATCATATCACGATGTTAGGGTCTTTATCAAAGTTTAGATTAGGTATATATAAGGTTGTCTCTTTGTTTTTTGTTTTAATTCTATTTTTGTTCTTATAAAAAAATAAAACTAGAGTATAGTGCTTCAATTTAAGGTAGAGAATATTTTAGATCGGACCGAAATCTATTAAGCAATTTAATTATATTTGCAGCATTTCTTTGGCGTTTTTGTTTTAATTCTTTCAATATACCCATTTTTTCTGGATTGTATTAAGAGTAAATACTTATATAAACTTCAGAATATATGATACGATATTTTATATTATAGAGTTATGAAATCATTGTTTCTTTTAATTTTTCAATTTCATTTGTTTTTTGTTTTTTCTTCCTTATATGGACAATGTTAGTAAACATATAAATTTCTTTAATAATATGGTGAATACAATTAGAAATCTAGATCAATAAAAATATAGAGACTAACTAGAGATATAGTTACACTTGCTAAAGTAAAAAGTTAAATAAATAAAAATACACAAATCAAGTCAAAATGATGACTTTGAAGACTTTTCAAGTACCTTTCAAAATGAGAATAATTCTTATGTGTACAGAAATATTTGGACACATTTTGATAATAAAAAAAAAAAACATTTGAACACACACACAAAAATATATATTATTTAGTTATTTTAGAAATATATATTATTTAACTATTATTTTTTCTACTTCTTTTTTATTGTTAGTATGTCCAATTGTGTGTGTCCAAACAATAATTACTCTCAATATGGAACTCATTTTCATATTTACAACAATCAAACAAGAAATAAGTTTTTATAGGCATGGAATCAATATAACAACTATTAACTTCAAACTCATACATACTATTTAACTATTATTTTTTCTACTTCTTCTTTTTTATTGTGAGTGTATCCAAATGTGTGTGTCCAAACACTAATTACTCTCAATATGGAAATCATTTTCAAACTCATATCTATTATTTAACTATTATTTTTCTACTTCTTCTTTTTTACTGTGAGTGTGTCCAAACAAAAATTACTCTCAATATGGAAATCATTTTCATATTTACAACAATCAAACAAGAAATAAGTTTTTATAGGTATGAAATCAATATAACAACTATTAACTTCAAACTCATATCTATTACAAACAAATTTTGTATTCCACAAAACAAAGTATTACTAGATTTTTTTAAGTGAGACTTAAATTATGATCGATATTCTTATAATTCTTATTTTAAATAATATCTATAAAACATATATATTAAGGTCTAAGTCAAATATATTCTCACAAAAGTAGAGATGACGTGACTGATGGAGCTAAATATCACTAGAAGGGGGGTTGAATAGGGATTTTGGCATTTAAAAATTATTTTAACGAGCTTATGAATTTCTGTCCTCTCTGGGAGGATGCGAACTGGAGGATGGAAATTCAAACTCTTTGATCAAGAACAGAATAAATGCAAGAAGAGTATAAAGAGATAGACACACAATTTTTATACTGGTTCACCCAAAGATGGCTACGTCCAGTCCTCACACTCTTGTGAGATTTCACTAAAGATCAAACAGACCAACCTCTCACCGAGGATGATTACACTTTGTGTATTTTCAAGCTTCACCAAGCTTACAATCAAGTTTCAACTATTTTCAAGTACACCTTACTTGAAAATTACAGAGTGATATGAGTATGATTGTTTTCTCTTTACTTAAACACTTTCTAAAAAGATATTTCAAAGATCTAGTGTATGATTGTAGAAAGTATAAAGAGGATGAATATTGCTTATGATAAACTTATGATTCTTGATCTTTTTCTGCAATATTGTTGTGTGTTTGTTGAAGAAGAGCTTCTAGCCTTTTATAGAGTCCTTGACAGCTCTTCCATGTGTTAAAACAACTTCATGACCGTTGAGGATGATGCATCAAATAGTCCAATGGTCTTTGAGCTGAAATTACAGAACTGCCATCCAGCTGTCCAGTCCATCCTCAGCCTTGAGGTTCAAACCTCCTAGGTACTAGGTCCTTTGTAGCCTTTTTCTTTTTTCTTTCTCCAAGACATGAAAAGGCTATTTCTTTGACTATGTGAGCTATAGCCGTCTGAATTCGTGTAGTACCAGGTTTGAATTCAACTTTTGAAGAATGATGTGACAATTGTTCAACCTTTTACCTAGTACTAGCTGTCCTCTACCTAGAACAGCCTATCCTCGTACTAGTCCAATTGTGCTTTCTGACCTCTTTAGATAATATGCTTTATTGGGTCATTCTTGGTTACAATTTTGACATCTTAACCAGATTGAGAATCATGGTTACGTTGCTGGATGTATACTATGCGTTTACGAGGCCATCCTCGCGTAGGATCTGCCCATCCTCTAGCTTGCAAGTATGATGGTTTTGAGTCATATGTTCATCCTTTTTGTCTTTATGATTAATAACCTGTTCTCTACTGTAAATCCACTCAAGAGCACAGATTAGTCCTTAATCACAATCATAATCTCTTAAGTAATTTTGTTATCATTAAAATCAATTGAGTGAGATTTTGTCTCAACAATCTCCCCTTTTTTGATGATGACAAAATTCTTTAGATTATGATTTTTAAATATGAATGCATGATGAGATTTAATGTTTATGCTCCCCCTGAATTAAGTGAGTAATCTTTTTTTTTAAAAAAATTTAAGTTCTAAAAATTATTACTCCCCCTGAATGTGTGCCAGAAATATGAATTTAAGAAATTAAATAGAGATCATAATGATATTTCAAACCAATAATGTTGTAATGGCATAAACCTTAAACATAGTCATTGAATAGAAAAACATTAATCATCAAAATATTAATCAGCAAAACATCAAAACATCATAATCATAGCAGCAAAATATCATAATCGTTCTCCCCCTAAATTTGGCAGCAGCAAAAAATAGGAATGATAAGGCTACTCAGGAGAGGATGGTTCATCAAATGAGGAGGATGGTTCATCAGCAGCAGGAAGCTCAGGAGGGTGTTCTCCAGGAGCAATGGTATTGATCAAATGTTTGGTGACCCATTCAAGAATGAGGCCAAACTGCGTCATGGTGCGAATAATCTGCTTTTGATCCTTCCTAATTGTTTTCAACAGCTTCATCTGCTTGGTTAGATTCTTGTCCTTAGGTTGCTTCCCTGTGGTGGAGACTTTTGGTTGGTCGTTGACGCTGGAGCTTTTGTTTTGAGAGCTGCCAGCCTTGTCTTTAGATGTGTTATCATTTGAGGTAACCAAAAAGGAATCCAGAGAACTAAATAAGCCAGTAACCTCAGGGAGAGGTTGTGATGGCTCTTCAATAGCAACAATAGGGATAGGTGAAAGTGGAGCAGTAGCAAAAGGATCAGGTTCTTGCATTTCAGATGGAAGGTCAGGCATTGACTCAGGAGGACTTTGAGGCGAGAAATGGTGATAAGTCAGATTAAGATCAAAGTATAGTTCTTCACCTTCCTCCATGAGTGTAGGAGGAGCAGCTTGAACTGCATCCTCGTGAGGAGGATCTTCAAATGGGACGAAATGAGATGGCAGCAGAGGTGATTGTGGTGGTGAAGGAACATCAGGGGTATGAGGAGGAGATGATGGATTTGGTTCAGCTTCCACAATGGGCTCCTGAGGAGTTGGAGTGGGAGTATCCTCAAATGGAGTTGGAATAGGAGTATCCTCAGATGGAGGTTGATCCTCAGATGGTTGTTCTGGTGGAGAAGCAGCAGATGAGGAGCTTCGTGTTTTTCTTTTCTTTGATATGGTAGAGGCAGCAGGTGTTGTAGATGGCTGAAGACGCATTTGTTTAACATTTTTCATGGAGAAAGTATGATTAAAATGCAAAGAAGGTTCATCATCCAAATGAACCTTAAAGAACTTGAAGATCTTAGTCAAGATCATACCGTACGGTGCTGACCGACCTAGTACAGCTGCATTTAGCATAAAATTGAAGATAATATTGCCCAGATGCAGAGGTGTTCCAGTTATCAAGTGATGGATGAGAAGAACATCCAATTCAGTTACTTTCTCAAAACTTCCAGCTCGTGGTACAATGCAGTGAACACAAATGTTGTGTAGGATACGGCATAAAGGGAGTAGGTTGGAAGCAACATGCGGCTTAGATGGTGAGATGAGAATGTTTTTCAAAACAGATGAGCGAGTGATTTGGCACTGAGAATACCAGTTTTCTGAAAAGAAATGGGCCCCTTCATTGCGAATATCAAGTATATGGCATAAAGATGTTGGATTGATTTCCATTAGAACACCTTTGAGCACAATGTTGAATCCAGAAAGCCCTTTGCAATTGTTAAAGGCAGCATAGAAAGCCCTAACCAGTCTTGGGTATTGAGGCTCAGTGATTTTGAGAAAGGACGTCCAACCTAGTTGGTCAAAAATATCTTCAATATTGAAGCCTCCTTCCTTTAAGTCAGCAAGATCAATAATTTTCCCGTTGACCACAGATTTATTCAGCCATTTAGATATGTAGGTAGTTTCTTGATCAGCAGAGTTAAACAAAGAGGTCTTGGTAGACTTTTGCGACGGAGAGGACAGTGGTTTTTTGGGAGTGGGTTTGGATTTTTTTGAGGTGGTGGTTTTGGTAGGAGTCTTGATGGGTGGTGAATGAGGTGTTGGAGCAGTGGATAATGTTTGTTCTGAATCATCTTATTCAACCAGATGAACAGTGGAGTCTTGAGATACGGGTTTTTTGGATGATAGAATTCCAAAAAGAATTCTGGAAGATCTTCTAGTGAGGGCCGAGGATGTGGAGGAGGATAGAGGTTTGGAGGACTTAGGTGAAATAGAAGGAGTGGAGGTTGTTTCAGAAGGTTCGAAGAGACTGGTTTCTGATGAAGGTTCTTGATTTAGAGTGGTGTTGAGAGATTCTTCTCCATGTTGATCAGACTCCGTGCTGGAGTAGTGATCTTCAACGTCTTCAGAGGCTTGAGAGAGGATTTTTCGTTTGGCAGCAAACTTAGTACGAGCCATGATTTTTTGTTAATGGAAGATTTGAAAAGATGATTCTGGGTTGAGAGTGAGATGAATACTGATGAGAGTAGGCAGAGTTAAGTAAGGAGGATGGAAGATGGAAGGTGGAAGGTGGAATATCCGTTGGAGAAAGAGTTGATTGAGTTCTGCCTAGGAGGATGCACTCATGATTGATTAGACGGAGGCGTGCAGGTTGGCGTTTGAGGCACGCGTGTTGGAAACGGCAGTGTCAGCCGTTGGAGGATTAAATGCTCGCGTGGAACAAGGGGACGGCGCCACATGGACGGCCCAATGAGTAAAGAGGCGCGTGCACGCAAAGACTGAGGGAATTAAATGCAGATACACCAAAATGGACACTGTGTCCTCTGGTTTCTTGCTATCCTCTAAACTCTAGCCTTATATTCAAAGATCAGATTTGATCTTTCAGGGATTTGACAAATAAATAATTAAACAAACAAAATAAGAGACAAGCAGTAATGGTACAATGGATAAAACAATAAATCAATTAATTATAGAAAAATTAACGATAGGGAGTTTTTCCAAAATGTTTTTGAACCTATCCTCCTGGAGAGGTTTGGTAAAAATATCTGCCAACTGATTTTCAGTGTCAATGAAAATCAATTCTATATCTCCTTTTTGAACATGATCTCTTATAAAATGATGTTTAATTTCAATGTGCTTAGATCTAGAATGCTGGATTGGATTTTTTGAAAGATTTATAACACTTGTATTATCACAGAGGATGGGAATTTTTGCGTACCTTAGAGAGTAATCCTCTAGTTGATTCTTTATCCATAGCATTTGTGAGCAGCATTGTGCAGCAGATACATATTCAGCCTCTGTAGTTGATAGAGCAATGGTACATTGTTTTTTACATGACCAACTTATTAGAGATTTACCAAGAAATTGGCATCCTCCACTTGTGCTCTTCCTTTCAACTTCGTCTCCCGCATAGTCAGCATCACAATAAGCTATGAGGTCAAGATTTGAACATTTCTCATACCAGATTCCCAGATTAATTGTGCCAAAAAGATATCTTAAAATCCTCTTAACTGCTGTAAGATGAGATTCTTTGGGAGAGGATTGAAACCTTGCACAAAGACCCACAACAAAAACTATGTCCGGTCTACTAGCTGTTAAGTACAATAAGGATCTAATCATCCCTTTATACTCTTTCTCAGAAATTGGAGTTCCTTCATCATCTTTGTGAAGCATGGAGGATGGGTGCATAGGAGTTCCCATACTCTTGGCTGAACTCATGTTGTATTTGTTGAGAAGATCTTTAGTGTATTTTTCTTGTGAGATGAAGATGCCATTTTTCAATTGCTTGATTTGTAATCCAAGAAAGAATTTTAATTCACCCATCATACTCATTTCGAATTCACTTTGCATGAGGTTGGCAAAATCTTCACACATCTTTTCGTTTGTAGACCCAAAGATTATATCATCAACATAAATTTGCACAATTGATAAATCCTTTTCAATAGTTTTCTTAAAGAGTGTTGTATCTATCTGTCCTCTTAAGAAACCATTGTCTTTTAAAAATGAGCTTAACCTCTCATACCAAGCTCGAGGAGCTTGCTTTAAACCGTAAAGAGCTTTTGAGAGTTTATAAACATGATTGGGCTTCTTTTCATCCACAAATCCAGGAGGTTGTTTAATATAAACCTCCTCATTTAGAAATCCATTTAAAAAAGCACTTTTGACATCCATTTGGTATAGTTTGATACCTTTATGGGTGGCATATGCTAGGAGGATGCGTATAGCTTCAAGTCTTGCAACCGGTGCAAATGTTTCATCGAAGTCAATTCCCTCTTGTTGATTGTAGCCTTGAGCAACAAGCCTTGCTTTGTTTCTTATTACCTCTCCATCCTCATTCAGTTTGTTTCTGAAAATCCATTTTGTTCCAATGATGGATTTTTCAAGTGGAAGAGGTACAAGGTTCCATACCTTGTTTCTTTCAAATTGTGAAAGCTCTTCCATCATGGCTTCAACCCATGATTTGTCACAAATAGCTTGATCAATATTTTTGGGTTCAATTTGTGAAATCATGGCCATGGTAGCTGCATTTCCTCGTAGAGATTGTCTGGTTCTTACTCCATCAGCCGTGTCTCCAATAATCAAGTCTGGAGGATGATAAGTGACTGTTTTCCATCCTCGTGGAGGTTGCTGAGAGGATGGATCAAATTCATCCTATTCGTTTGGACTGGGTGCGTTGGAGGATGAAGGTTCATCTTCCTCAGATTTATCAATTTTTTCTAAGCACAAGTCATCAAACTCATCAAAAATAACATGCATGGATTCCTCCACAGTTTGAGTCCTAAGATTATATATTCTATAACCTTTAGACGAAGTGGAGTATCCTAAAAACAATCCCTTGTCAGATTTTGAATCAAACTTTCCCAAATTTTCTTTATTATTTAGGATGTAACAATAACACCCAAATATGTGAAAATATGAGATGTTTGGTTTTCTTCCCTTCCATAGTTCATAAGGAGTTTTGTTTAAAATCTTTCTAATGGATACACAATTTAAAACATAACAAGCGGTATTAATTGCTTCAGCCCAAAAATATTTTTCAATGTTGGGTTCATTCAAGATGGTTCTAGCCATTTCTTGCAAAGTTCTATTTTTTCTCTCAACAACTCCATTTTGTTGAGGGGTTCTTGGGCAAGAAAAATTGTGAGAAATACCATTTTCATCAAAACGATTTTTGAAGGATTCATTTTCAAATTCACCTCTATGGTCACTTCTTACGGAGATAATTTTTGATCCCTTTTCATTTTGAATCTTTTTACAAAAATAATGAAAAGCCTCAAAGGCATCATTTTTATGTTTTAAAAATAAACCCAAGTAAAACATAAAAAGTCATCAACAATTACAAATCCGTACCTTTTTCCACTTAGGCTAGGAGTTTTAATCGGACCAAAAAGATCAATATGAAGTAGCTCAAGAGGATGGTTTGTGGAAACAACGTTTTTAGAATGAAAACTACTTCTAACTTGTTTTCCTTTGGCACAAGCTTCACAAATTTTGTCCTTTTCAAAATTAATTTTTGGAAGGCCTTTGACTAATTCTAATTTAGACAATTTAGAAATAGTGTTTAAACTAGTATGACCAGCTCGTTTGTGCCATACCCATTTATCCTTTTCAATGGATACAAAACAAGATTCAGTAGGCAAATCATCAAGATATAGCTCATATATATTCTTTTTTCTAAAACCGGAAAAGAAAACTCTACCCGAGGATGAGTGTTTAACCTCGCATAGATTGGGTTTAAAAATAACTTCAAAACCACTATCACAAAGTTGGCTAATGCTAAGCAAGTTATGTTTTAAACCATCTACATATTGAACATTTTCAATTTTGGCAGAATTTTTATTACCAAGGATACCGGTACCTTTTATTTGAGCTTTATCATTATTTCCGAATGTGACCGATCCTCCATCCTTTATTTCCAATGAAATAAAGCAATGCCTATCCCCTGTCATATGCCTTGAGCAGCCACTGTCCAAGAACCAAGGCTTTCTTTTGTTGATCAGAGGATGTACCTGTGTATGAGTTTAATAGTGACTTAGGTACCCATATAGAGGTGGGTCCTTGTTGGTTAGTTTGTCCTCTTGTGAGGAATTTTCTTTTGTGATAAAAGATAAAATCATGATGCCCATGTTTACCACAGAATGAACATCCTTTCTTAAGGTTATCTGCCCTTTTCTTTGCATAACATCTTTTGAAAGTATGTCCAAGTTTTTTGCAAAAGGTGCATCTTGGCCTATCCTCTTGTTTCTTTGGAATGAAAAAAGTTTCATAGAGTTTTTGTTTTTGAGAACTTTTAAATCCAATACCAGCTTTGTCAAAGATTCCAGATTGTGATCCCATAATCTTTTGAAAAGTATCAGTGGATTTAACAAAGTTGGTAAGATCATTTTTGAGTTCTTCAACCTCTATTTTCAAAATTTCCTTTTCTGCATCCTCTTCTGGAGGATGAGTTTTGACAATCTTTTTGTTCAAAATAGAGTGTTGCTCAAACAACTTTTCATGAGATAACTGCAAGTCTTGAATGGTTTGTTCATAATTTTTATTCTTAGCTTGTAGTACCTCATTTAACTTCTTTATTTCAAAAAGTTGGTTTTTAAGAAATCCACATTTTTGAGATAAAGTGTTTGAGTCATTTAAAAGATTATCAAACTCTATTTCTAATTGTTCACAATTAGGACAAAGTTCAGATATGATTACCTTTTCAGTTTCTGAGTTCGTCATGAGACAGAGGTTGGCCTCTTCTTCCTTTTCTTGCTCCGAGGATGAGTCATCACTATCATCCCACGTGATCATCATAGATTTGTTTTTGTAGGGAATTCTTCTTGAGTTCTTTTTGTTCAGAGGACACTCAGTTTTGTAGTGACCCAGCTTGTTACATCCAAAACAAGTAATCTGACTTTTGTCATTTTTTTCTTTTTGAGGAGATCTTTTTTCCTGTCCTCTACGATTTATCATCCTCTGGATTCTTCTGGAAATTAGAGCAAGTTCATCCTCTTCCTCAGATAGAGGATACTCTGCACTTTCCTTCTTTGTGGCTTCTTCAGTCCTCTTGGAGGATGAGCTTTCAGTTTGACTTGATTTAAGAGCTATCATTTTTCCCTTTTTGCTTGGTTTGTCAGCCAGCAACAGAGGTTCATGAGCTCTTAGAGTTCCAACTAGGTCCTCTAGTTTCATGTTGGTCAAGTCTCTTGCTTCTGTGATGGCAGTCACCATTGGCCTCCATTCTTTTGGTAAACTCCTCAAGATTTTTCTTATCCTCTCTTGAACGGAGTATACCTTTCCAAGAGATCTTAAGTTGTTTAGTATGATTGTCAGCCTTGAGAACATTTCATCAATCGTTTCTTCCTCTTTCATTTCAAATAACTCGAACTCTCTAACTCCCATGTCAATCCTTGCTTCCTTTACGTGGCTTGATCCTTCATGATGAATCCTTAGAGTATCCCATAGTTCCTTGGCGTTTTTGCATTCTTCAACTCTATCATATTCTTCCCTGCTCAAAGCACACATTAGAAATAAATGAGCTTTAGAGTTTAGGAGTACCTTAGCATTTTCATCAGCCGTCCATTGTGCTTGAGGTTTCTCGTCGGAGGTTGTATCTGTGTTGTTGATTCTGATGACATGATCCCCGTTCTCAACAACAGACCACATGTTGTTATCTTGTGATATGAGAAACAATCTCATCTTACCTTTCCAGTGGTAGTAATCTGTACCATCAAAGTAGGGAGGTCTGGTGGAGGATCCTCCTTCAGGAACAAACTTAGCTTTTGACATTTTTTCATTGGATCTTTTTCTCTTACACTGTTAGATGTAATATTTCTAGATAACCTTGCTCTGATGCCAATTGATGGAGCTAAATATCACTAGAAGGGGGGATGATTACACTTTGTGTATTTTCAAGCTTCACCAAGCTTACAATCAAGTTTCAACTATTTTCAAGTACACCTTACTTGAAAATTACAGAGTGATATGAGTATGATTGTTTTCTCTTTACGTAAACACTTTCTAAAAAGATATTTCAAAGATCTAGTGTATGATTGTAGAAAGTATAAAGAGGATGAATATTGCTTATGATAAACTTATGATTCTTGATCTTTTTCTGCAATATTGTTGTGTGTTTGTTGAAGAAGAGCTTCCAGCCTTTTATAGAGTCCTTGACAGCTCTTCCATGTGTTACAACAACTTCATGACCGTTGAGGAGGATGCATCAAATAGTCCAATGGTCTTTGAGCTGAAATTACATAACTGCCATCCAGCTGTCCAGTCCATCCTCAGCCTTGAGGTTCAAACCTCCTAGGTACTAGGTCCTTTGTAGCCTTTTTCTTTTTTCTTTCTCCAAGACATGAAAAGGCTATTTCTTTGACTATGTGAGCTACAGTCGTCTGATTTCGTGTAGTACCAGGTTTGAATTCAACTTTTGAAGAATGATGTGACAAATTGTTCAACCTTTTACCTAGTACTAGCCGTCCTCTACCTAGAACAGCCTATCCCCGTACTAGTCCAATTGTGCTTTCTGACCTCTTTAGATAATATGCTTTATTGGGTCATTCTTGGTTACAATTTTGACATCTTAACTAGATTGAGAATCATGGTTACGTTGCTGGATGTATACTATGCGTTTACGAGGCCATCCTCGCGTAGGATTTGCCCATCCTCTAGCTTGCAAGTATGATGGTTTTGAGTCATATGTTCATCCTTTTTGTCTTTATGATTAATAACCTGTTCTCTACTGTAAATCCACTCAAGAGTACAGATTAGTCCTTAATCACAATCATAATCTCTTAAGTAATTTTGTTATCATTAAATTCAATTGAGTGAGATTTTGTCTCAACAGTGACAACAATATAGACCTATTCAAAAATTGTTAATCTCTAACTAAAATATAAACTTAAATGATGATATCTTTATAATGTCAATCGTTACAATCCCTAAATTGAAAGTTTTATAATTATTTTCCTAATTACAATAATCTAATTGAAATAATCCCTTCAAGTAAAAATCATTTGTGAAATTTTAAATTTGAACATTCAATCACACAAACACAAAAATCGGTTACAATTTCCAATAACATACTCATATTTTTGTACCTAAAATCAAGTTCAAGGATCAAAATCAATAGGCTGAAATTTCAAATTTTAGATAATAAAGCATTTTTGACTTTTTAAATTGCAACTTTTTCTATTAACTTAATTTGAACTTAAATAGAAAATTCTTATGATCTAAGCTTAATAATCAAACAAAATGCTGAATATTTCCAAAAAAATCATATAATAGTTACCAAATTATTTTTTGATATATATAAAATATATAATTTATAATCATGATAAATTAAAATTAATATTTAAATAGAAAAATTATAGTTGCATGTCTATAATAACATAAAAATTATGTATAATATTTTTTCCAAAAAAGAAATGTTTATAAAAATTTATTGAAAGATAATATAATATTTGTGTATAAAATTTTTGTACATGAATAAAACAAAATAGATTAAAATAATAAATATTGGTATCAAAATATCGATTTGAAAAAATAATAACACAAATAATACTTTTTGAATTAAATTAAAAATCAATATGAAAATATATACAGTTTTTTATAATATGCTGTCAATATAATAATAATCCTAATAATAATAGAAATAATTTTAAGATCAAATTTACACAAAATAAAAATATGTACCCAATTAAATCCAAAAATTATAAAGGTCTATTAAACAAATCATGTTTTAGAAAAATTTAATTCATCAAAAAAACGTTATTTTTATAAGGTGGATTTTTCTATAAAAAAAAAATTTGTACGCAAGTAAAATTAATTTTATGAAGAAAAAAGTTCAAATTCAAATTTTAAATTAAATTAAAAAAAGTTATTCAAAAATATCTAAATGATGAAGTAAATATTATAAAGGCTAAATATCACCCGTGGTCCCTTAACTTAATTTCGGTTAACGATTTAGTCCTTTATCTTTTTTTTTTCCCGATTTGGTCTTTTATGTTTCTAAATAATTTCAGCGTTACCCTTTAAGTGGGGTTCCGTTAAGAAAAAGTTAAAAAATCGCTCATCTAGATCATTGTATATGTTCATCAAACTTCTAGGAACGATTGTTAGTGATCTGAAGTGATGTCTATGGAGTATAAATACCCATAGCTTCAGTTTTAACGAATCAATCCTATAAAAGTACAACATTAATTGTATGTCAATTTTTTTTTTACCATGTTATAGGCACAAAGTTTTCATGGCCTATTTAACGGTGACTAATCTCCATCGGAAAGAAGGTGAATTTTCCTCTTCAAATCAAATTTTCTTGACCAATTAATTAATGGACCGAAGTCCCCTAATTACCACTTGGACCAATTCATTGTTAGTAATTACATGTTTTTTTTAGTTTTCCATAAGTTGCATCCACAGGAGATAATCCTATTCGAGGTACGTCGACACTAAACGTCCTAGTGAGAATTCTAACTCATGTTCACTTTATTGTAAAAATCTAACTCTTGCCATTAGATTCAACCCCTTTGGTGTTAATTATGTCTTTAGTGGATTTAAAAATAAAAGAATTTATTAATTAAAATAAGATATTTGATTAACAATAATCTAAATAGGAAAATAAATAATTTCATTTTAGTTTCAATAGTATAATTGTTAATAGTTAAATTTTGAAAATATCTCGTACAATCATTTAAAAAAAATTATATTTAAGAATCGATATAGTATAATAAAAATTATATAAATATATATACTTTTTTTCAATAGCCCACACAATTTAAACAAGTATATTATATATATATATATAAATCAACCACAAATTTTGAATATAGCTTTAATCCGAGCTTATATACATATACTACAATGACATTTTATTCATCAATTAGTTAAAATTAATACTTTTTATATCTTCTAAATAAAAATAAGAATAATCATAATATATGATACATTAATTATAATTTATTATATAAATCGTACGAGGTCGACATTTGCCAGTTGAGTTAGGATTTAAAGACAATTGTTTTTTTTAATATCATCAACATAAAAACAAGATAATTATAATACATTAACTATAATATTTCACACTTTAATTTTTTCATGTTGTTTTTTTGGAAATAAGTCGTTAAAGAAATTGTTGAAACGTATAATTTATAAACGGGATTAAAGTTTGTCATTAATCAATTAGTTAAATTTATTTTTTATATCTTCTAAATAAAAATAAGAATAACCATAATATAGTAATTATATAATTAATTAAAAAAAAGGTACACGAAATGGTAAAAATGAGAACACTTAAAATACATAGACTATAATTTTTTATTATATAATAAAAATGAGAACAATTATATTGCCCAAACTATAATTTTTCACACTTTCACTTTTTTATATTTTTTTTGAAAATTAATCGCTAAAGAAACTGTGGGAACGTACAATTGATACACAAGATAAATATTTATCACCAAATAATTGTCTTTAAAGAATTAGTTAAAATTAATATATTTTTTAAATATCATCGGCATAAAAATGAATACAATTTGCAATGAGTTATTTAGAATTGTTTTAATTAAACAATTTTGCACGAGTAGATGGATGTGTAATGAATGTCATACTTGATTGATTACATTTATTGGATTTGTACATTTTTTCCTAGGATCAAATAAGAGGGTATTTGGTGATTCGGTTATAGGTTATTTTGTGTTTTTAAAATGGACAATCACCAAATACATCATAAGTTATGTTTTTATGATGCTATATTTAGTTCAATTGTAAATCATACTGTTGGAAAAAACCAGAGATAATTAGAGATAACTATCTCAATAATGCGGAATATTTTTCGCCCACCTGTGCAGATAAATGGCCAAACAGAAAATAATAATTGGCAGAAAATTAAATGAGACAAACACAATTTTTAACGTGGAAAACTTCCCTCAAATTGAGAGAGTAAAAACCACGGGATATAGTCCAGTAAAAACTTTCACTATAATAATTAATGGGCACACCAGAGTCTTCCTAATAACAATAGGGAATATCAATCAACAACAACAACCTTATAACAACCTTTCACTAAAGTGGGTATGCCAAAGTAACTCTCAGAGAAAGTAAAACTACTCAACTATTACCACAAACGGAACTGAATTTCCATTCCTTTTCTCTGGTTGTCGTGCATGCGTGCGGTTACTGTTGTTGTTTTGGTTTTTGCATTAGCATTAGAGATTTGAGATCCCTTTCCTTCCTTTTATTTTCTTTTACATGAGTCAAGCCCAATAAACCATTTATTTCTTTATTTTTTCTTTTCTTTTATTTCAATAATAATAATAATAATAATAATAATAATAATAAAATTGGTGGGTTCCACTTGGGGAGTGAGCCCACCCAACAAATCTCCTTCTCACGACTCAAGTGGGAAGGTACTGCTCAACCATGCCGGTCTTCTTTCTATAGTATATCATCTTCGACACAGGCAAGGTCTTTGTCATCATATCTGAGCCATTCTCATCGATATGAATCTTTTCAATTGTAAATGACTTCATTTCCAATGCTTCCCGTATCCAATGATACCGCACCTCAATATGCTTCGACTTTGCATGAAAAGTCGGATTCTTGCTAAGATGGATCGCACTCTGACTATCGCAGAATAACACAAATTTGTCTTGCTTGAGGCCTAACTCATGTAGAAATTTCTTCATCCACAAGAGTTCTTTGGAAGCTTCAGTTGCTGCAATGTACTCAGCTTCAGTAGTGGATAAAGAAACACACTTTTGTAATCTTGATTGCCAAGAGACAGCTCCCCCTGCAAACGCTGTCATATATCCAGAAGTAGATTTTCTAGAATCAAGATCACCTGCCATATCTGCATCTGTGTAGCCATCCAACACAGGTTCACCACCTCCATAGTATAAACACACTTTGGAAGTGCCTCTGAGGTATCTGAGAATCCACTTCACGGCTTGCCAATGATCTTTAGCAAGATTATAGAGAAACCGACTAACAACTCCAACTGCATGAGCAATATCTGGCCTTGTGCATACCATAACATACATCAAACTACCAACTGCGGATGCATAAGGAACCTTGTTCATATCTTCTTTGTCTTTCTCACTTGTAGGACATTGATCAGAATTCAATTTAAAATGAGTAGCAAGTGGAGTAGTAATAGGTTTACAATTGCTCATGTTAAACCTCTCTAACACTTTCTCAATGTAATTGTATTGAGACAACCACAATTTATTATTCTTCCTATCACAAGTAATTCTCATGCCCAAAATTTGTTTTGTAGGACCCAAGTCTTTCATTGCAAAAAGACTTGTTCAAATATTTCTTTAAAGATTGAATCTCATCCACATATAACAGGAGAATAATATAATCACCATCAGAGAATTTCTTGACAAACACACAATGGTCAGAGTTAGTTTTACCGTACCCATGTTTCTCCATGAAACAATCAAATTTCTTGTACCATTGTCGAGGTGCTTGCTTGAGCCCATACAAGCTTTTCTTCAACTTACACACAAACTGCTCTTTACCTTTGACTTCGAAACCCTCTAGTTGCTCCATATAGATCTCTTCCTCCAAATCACCATGAAGGAATGCAGTTTTCACATCAAGTTGTTCAACTTCTAGGTTCAAGCTAGGTGCTAACCCAAGCACAACTCAGATAGAGGACATCTTCACCACAGGTGAAAAAATTTCATCAAAGTCAATACCTTTTCTCTGATTAAAACCTTTCACAACCAATCTTGTTTTGTATCTTGGTTGAGAACTATTCTCTTCTGTCTTTATCTTGTATACCCATTTGTTCTTGAGTGCTTTTCTGCCATTAGGCAACTTAACCAAATCAAATGTGTGATTCTCATGCAAGGAATTCATCTCTTCTTGCATGGCGTTCAACCACTTTTCTCTATCAACAATTGTAATAGCTTCTTGATAGTACTCTGGCTCTCCACTATCAGTGATCATCACATACTCGTGTGGAGGATATCTTTAAGAAGGTTGACGTTCTGTAGTAGATCTTCTTAACTCAAACTCGTCTCGTGGCTCAGTTGGTACCAGCTCATCTTGGTGAGGCACATGATCATCAGTTACATTCTCATCATCTACCTGTATATCTCCCCTATCAACAAAAATTTCTACAGGGGGCTTAGGCGCAACATCAATGTAACTTCTGGAATTTGGTTTCTGTTTCTCACCTTTATCAAAATATTCAATAGTCTGGTCTTCAAGAAATATCACATCTCGGCTTCTGATAATTTTCTTGTCAACCGGATCCCACAATCTATAACCAAATTCTTCATCACCATAACCGACGAATATACACTGTTTGGATTTACTATCAAGTTTGGAGCTCTCATCTCTTGGAACGTGAACAAAACATCTGCAACCAAACACTCTCAAATGACGGTAAGAGACATTTTTCCCTGTCCACACTCTATTTGGAACATCACCATCAAGTGGAATAGAGGGAGAAAGATTGATCAAATCCATTGCAGTTTTCATTGCTTCACCCCAAAAAGATTTCGATAATTTTGCATGAGAGAGCATACATATGATTCTATCATTAATCGTACGATTCATTCTCTCTGCAACACCATTATGCTAAGGTGTCTTTGGAACTGTTTTCTCAAACCTGATTCCATGTTCTCTACAATACTCTTCAAATGGACCTTTACATTACCACCGTTATCTGATCAAACACATTTCAATTTCCTTCCCTTTTCTCTTTCAACACTTGCATGAAAATGCTTGAAGACTCCAAGGACCTGGTCTTTAGATTTCAAAGGATAGGCCCCACTTTTCTAGAGTGGTTGTCAATAAAAGTAACAAAATACGATGCACCACCAAGAGATTTACTATCCATCATACAAACATGAGAATGAACTAAATCAAGAATATTTTGCCTCCTATGAGGACCAGTATTATGAAAAGAAACTCTATGTTGTTTCCCAACAAAACAATGAGTGCAAGTTTTTAGAGACGTACCTTTCACAGGAAGAAAATTTTTCTTCGCAAGTATATTGAGTCCTTTCTCACTCAAGTGACCAAGGCGCATATGCTATAAATGAAAAGAGGCGTCTTCAATTGCATTCACTTCTTCCTTGCATAGCTTCGTAGGCATCCTATAGAGAGAAGTGGAATTTTGCTCCTTTGCAACCACTAGGGACCCTTTGGTGATTTTACATATACCACCACCACCAAAGTAAGTGTGATAACCCTCAAGATCCAATCAAATTGAGACAAATATTAGGAACATGTCTAACATTCTTCAACTGAAGCTTGCAACCAATCCCAGTTTCAACCCAAACATCTCCCATACCAATAATTTTACATACTCCTTCATCTCTCATTTTTACCATGCCAAAATCGCCAACATTGTAAGATGAGAAGCAATCACGCCTAGGAGTAACATGATATGAGGCACCCGAATCAATAATCTAAGTTGAATCCTGACATGCAAGGTTTATGGAATTATCATCACAAACAATGTAGAAATTACTAACAGATGCAACTGCTGTTGTATCTTTATCATTTTTCTTCTCTTTGTCTTCATCTCTTTCCCTTGATTGATCTCTCCTAAGGAACCTGCAATTTCTTTTTATATGACCTGCTTTGCCACAATGATAGCATATCACTTCTATTCTAGTCCTCGACTTGCTTCTTGACTTGCTACGACTTTCAGAGTTGTCGCGTCTATGGAAGTTTCTAGATTGACTTCTCCCCCGTGACTCTGTAACTAGTGCTTCTATCATCCATATCACCTGCATAATCAAAATCAACATATCCTACAATTAAGGGATCACCCTATTTTCCACTAAACATGATACCATGATCTATTGTACCCTTCAAATACTTGAAAATCCACTTGATTGCTTCCCAATGACGTTTACATGGTTTGAACATAAACTTTCAAACTCTACTTACAGCCTGTGCCAAATCTGGTCTAGTGAACACCATAGCATACATTAAACAACCAACGACACTAGCATACAAAACCTTTGACATATACTCAGCTATTGCATTTGTCTTTGAACATTGATCCAACAAGAGTTTAAAGTGATTCACTAATGGAGTACTCACATCCTTCGAATTTCTCATATCAAATCTGTCTAACACCTTTTCAACATAGCTTTTCAAAGAGAACCATAATCTTATAGCACTTATGTCTCTGTTGTAGAGAGAAAAACACAAGAAAAGGGAGTTTGAATTGTGTTTTGTTTAAAAAAACTTAATTATAAAAATAAATTATAAATTGGCGATGTTAAAAGCAAGAACAGATAAAGAGATAAGGAAAAGACAAGCCAATTTTTCTTGGGTCACCACCAACACAATAGCTATGTCCAGTCCTTTCACACTAAATGATTTAATCAACTAAACCCCAACAATATTACACGTCCACTGAACACCTACTAGTCAATCTGACCATGTCCAAGTCTTCTCAACCTCGTAGCTTAGTACAATCAAGCTTTTGAAGGTAACAACCACTATTGGGCTAAATTACAAATAATATTTAAGATTGTTTTCTAAATAACTCTTACAAGAGAATGTTTACAAGGTATTCTCTCATAATGTATTTGAGGTTTTTCAACACTCAAAAATAATACAAAGCTTTTTTTCACGGGTTGTTGTATATGACAGTAGTAGTTTCTTTTATGTTTGCAGTGAAAATCATAAGTCCTTTTATAGAGAAACCTCATACGATTTTTGACTATTGTTGTGATTGCATGAAACCAACATGTAACATAATGACTCATATCAAATCTTCAGAGATCTTGAATCAGCATTAAAACTTGTCCAAATCAGTCTTCGTAATTGATTCAACGTATCTTGATAGAAGCAACATAAATACTAGAGGATGACGTTTTTAGAGCATGTCGTGCACTTCTTCAATTAGAGGATAAATCTAACTTTGATGAGTAGAGGATGTTGGAATGTTGACTTCTTAAAATTTTGGACTAAAGAGTTGATTTTTTATTAGAGCATTAACTTTGTCAAAATGTTGACTTGACGCTCTCCGTAGATGGTCAACTGTTTGCGAGATTCATCAAATGCATAATTATCAAAGCGAACTTACATTAACAGATTCATCAAAGGCACGTTAAGGGCACATTTAATAGAGTTAGTCACAACTTTAACAAATCTTCTTGAGCATTATCTTGTTTACCTTGTTTATATTCTCTAATTGTTAGAGGATGCATCGTAATGTCTTTAAGGTTCATGACAAGGGAACTACATGTCAGAACCAAGTTGATTCCAGGAACCAATTCTCTATGTGGTTTTGATGCTAACAAAAGTACTTTGTGAGAACAATTTATTGCACTAAAGAATTTCACTAGGTATGTAGAAATTAGAACAGGAAAATCGAAGGAAACGACCAGAGGATACCACTAGAGAAAGTCACTAGAGGATACCACAGAGGATACCACTAAAGAAAGTCACCAAAGGATACCACCGCCAGAGAATATCACCAGAGGATACCACCACTAGAGGAATTGAAAAGGTCAAAGGAAACGAAATCAAATTAGCCAAATCCACCTGTTGGAAAAGTTCGCAAATCTGCCTATAATAGTGTGCTTCTGGTAGTTTTGCGTGATTTTGTGTTTGCCTTTGAAGATTGAAGCATGCATTTGATTTGCATGCCTCTAATGAATCAGTTTGTGTGTTTGCCTCTGAAGATCCAGTAAGCCTCTGAAGATTCTGCGTCTACCTCCAAATAATTTTGTGCCTATAAAGATTCAACATTCCTTTGAAGAATTATGTGCCTCTAAAGATTCAACATGCCTCTAATGAATAGTAAAATCAACATGCCTCTGATAAACAGTAACAATTCCATGCCTCTGATGAAAAAATAACTTTAGCATGCCTTTGATGAATAATAACTTCAGCATGCTTCTGATGAACAATATATTTGAGCATGCCTCTAAAGTCTGAAGTCACCATTCAATTCTTCTTTTGAAGCATATATTCCGCTAACTCTAGAGATTGCAACTTGTTCCAAAGTTTTGCCTTTGATACAAAGCACACTTTAAAGTTGAAATGACTCTGAAAAAGAAACAAAGGTGAAGTTGCCCATGCCACTAATTCTAAGTCACGCAGCTTTACATCTGCCTCTAACTCTGATTATTCAAGCAACACATCATCTGACTCCAACAATCAAGTCTATGATTCTGATGGAGAAAAGTCAACAACTTTGATGGAAGGTCAAAGACTCTGATAGATTGAGAAAAATATTGAATTGGAGTTAGCTGTATTCTTACTTCTGATGGTCCAAGAACAAGCCCAGATTCATTCCCTCTCAAATCAAATCAAGCGTACGAAGGAAGACTCAATTGATTTAATTTGCAAACGTAATCTGAACAAATACGCACAATATCCTTCTAGAAAAATTTCTCAAGATCATATTCCAAAATATAAAGAATTGGCTAAGGGTCATATTATCAAAACATATCTTTCAGAATTATATTTGGAAGAAATATTTGTTGACCAAGCTGGAATTAAGATTCGATTTGAAATTCACAAGGGAGTAAAATGAAACCTTAATTTCATCTATAAATAGTGGATCAAGACTGGAGAAGAACGATACAACCACATATAACCACAACGAATAACAAACTCAGAAATCCTAAAAACCAAAATCGTTCAGAAAAACCTTAAGTGCTTTATTTTTCTAAGTATTCAGAGTTTAAGGTTTTAAGTTCTAGCAAAGCACTTGTTCAATTTTATATTATTTAATGCTTAATGCTTCATTGTAAGTGTGGGAAAATCATTGTTACAATCAGCTTGTTAGAAGCAAACTAATCAAGTTCCAAACTTTTGCATCCAGCCCGATAGTGGCTTTAGTGTTCCTCAAACAATTCGGGGTTGTCTGATTGTGTTGAGAAGACTTGACTTGTAGGGTCAAGGTGTTGTATGCCTTCGACAATCTAAGGTTGTTAGATTGTATGGAGAAGACTTGACTTATAGGGTCAAGGCGTTGTATGCCTTCAACAATCTGGAGTTGTCTGATTGTGTGGCGAATGTGACACCCTAAACCAAAAATTGAAATAAAAAGTAAAATGCACTAGTTTTGAAAGAGATTTGCAGCGGACCAAAATAGAGTATAAAAAATTCTTTTAAAATATAAGGCTCAGGACGTCACACTCACACATACACAAGTTGCTTGCATAAAAATTCTCAATTAAAAATCCTTTAACATCGAATATAGCTGAGATTTATTAAACAAATATTTCTGACATAAAAACATGTTCAAAACTTATAGACAATTAATTTTTATCTCCGAATAAAAGATCAAATATAACACAATTGATCGATGGAGTTTACAATACATAAATTAGTTTGTGACTCAACAAAATACAACAGATTACTCCCACCCAGTATCACCTATCAGAGCATGGATCAGCAACCGATAACCTAAAATAACTGCGCTCTCGCAAGCGCCAAACACAAGCAACGATGGGTGAGCTACGAAAACATGTAATAGTATAAAATAATTGAGAAGAACACGTAAAACATTAATTGAACACCGTATCATATCAAATCACAATTAACAATAATGATCAAGGTAAAACATTGATACAATCCACAACGTCAAGTAAGTCAACACGCAAATCAAGTAATGTTATGCATGCTCTTATACTCTAGACTCCTCCTCTTTCTTTGGTACCATTCTAACTCTGAAGTACTTGGTTAAGAGGCTTGATACTATGCCACCACACAAGTGGACAGATAATTCAAATTGGTCATGTCCTCATAGATCCCCTTAACTCAACCCGAGATACATATATGCGACAGTCAAGGTAAACGTGTGTTGCATGGTAACTCCCAACATTTGGAGGGGTACCTCCAAGTCACCTAGGAATTCCCCACCCGAATACCTCCAAGGTCTAACAATCTTGCCTTAAGGCTCAACAGTAGACCGCAACGATCAAGCTCATTCAGTTGTACTTCCCCAACATCACTAGGCTTGTCAATCCCTACCTATATGATGACAAAATAATCCTCACTTCAAAAAAATAACATCAAGATTCTCCCCTCGTTGGCCTAGGCTACTCACTCCATTAAGAGAACCATCATTGGCACAGGTCAAATTCATCACTATTCAACTAAACACAATATGCATTTCATGATATTCATCAAGGTGGTAACTTCATACGTCAACAAGTACACATCATCAATGCTTATTTCCATATTCATATATTACATTCAAAATTTATCATCATGATACGCAAGCTCCAAAAATACAGGATATTCACTCACAGATGATAATACTAGATTATTCAAACACACCACATCAATTGCAATGCAATTAATTACTATTCATCACAGAATACACAATTCAAATACACAAAATACTTCAAATACACAATTCTACAATAATTCAACTAACACACGATCTTCAAAATCAAATCAAACAACACCTTATAAAAGTTTCTAACTCATATTTTAACCTCACCAAATTCAAGTTTTCTAATTAGTCAATTATTACTCAAAAGGCTTCAGCCGTACGTAGCGAGCCTTGAATAAATTTAGGGAAATACGGTCTTCCCGTTCATCTCACTTAATTTGCACTCATGAATTTGAACTCACTCTCACTCCATACCTTGATTGAAGATTTCATGCAGCCTTAGAGAAGATAGAGAACTTCATAACAACAACCAACTTGAATAACTTATTGAATATGTGTCTCGCCTTCGTAAATCCTTGTCTTTAATAGCCCTCAAAGACAATCGAGCAAACATAACAAACCAATGAAAATAATTTATTTACAACTCATAATATAGTCTCAAACATTTCTTTTATAATATATAAATTTTTATATGCATATCTACAAACTAAAATTCTTTATTTATAATTAGTTGATATATATAAAATTGAAATTATAATTTAAAATAGGCTAAATACCACCCGTGGTCCCTTAACTTAATTTTAGTTAACGATTTAGTCCTTTATCTTATTTTTTCCCGATTTGGTCCTTTATGTTATTAAATAATTTCAGCGTTACCCTTTAAGTGGAGTTCTGCTAAGAAAAAGTTAAGAAATACTTCCTCTGTTTTCAGAAAAAGTTACCCTTTATGTTTTGGAAATATTTCAGAAAAATGATCAAAGTTTATTTTAAGTTTGGTAGTAGGATTGATTCGTCAAAACTGAAGCTATAGGGTATTTATACTACATAGAAATCACTTCAGATCAGTGGAAATCGTTCCTAGAGGTTTGGTGAACATATGCAATGATCCAGATGATGGATTTTTTAACTTTTTCTTAACGGAACCCCACTTAAAGGGTAACGCTGAAATTATTTAAAAACATAAAGGACCAAATCGGGAAAAAAAAAAAAGATAAAGGACTTAATCGTTAACCGAAATTAAGTTAAGGGACCACAGGTGGTATTTAGCCTTTAAAATATAATAATTATTTTTTTTAGTGTAACACATAAATAACAAAAAAAAACTATTAAGAGTAAAGAAAATGTGTAAAAAGACGCAAAAAGGTAAGCGAAAAATATCATACCAACACAAACAACTCGAAACAGTGCTCAGTGGTAACAATGACACATAACGCGGCGAAGACGGATTTTCGTGATCGTTGGCAAAGTTGAAAAACGACGGATGTAGGATGAAGCTTTTGATGCGTGGATCACAAAACTATTGTTTTCGAGAACCACTGTGTTGATCGGAATCGAAGTCCAAAGTGGGCAGTTCGAATGTCCGATTTGGTCGTTGTTTCAAATGTGATTGTTCACGAAGATAAAGAATTAAATAGTTCATCGAACTGAAGAAGAGGAGGGATGAATGTGAGAATTTCAGTGGCGGCGGCGTCTAGAGGGGAAGAAGACTACATCAGTAAGAAGACTGCAATGCAGATTTTTTATTTGTAGAGAGGGGGTGCATCTAGCAATTACCTAGGTGCCCAAAGTAGCAAATTTAAAAGACCTAAATTAGAGTGGGCAAAAGTCCATATTGAAACAGTAAAAGGGGGTGTAGCAAACACATCAATGGTGCAGATGAGAAAGTCTGTTGCAGTGTAATAAAGTCCCAAATGGAATAGAGCAATAGAAAATAAGGTGTAAATAGTTGTCTGACCCAAAATCCCATTTCTAATAATTTTTTTTTAAATCATTAATAAATAAATAATTTATTTTACTCCTCCATACTAAAAAATTTTTCTCTAAAATATTCATATTAAAATACTAATAATTTTCATAAAAATAATTAGATAAAATAAATAAACACAATATTAACAATTTATCTTATTCACTAAATTAAATATTTATAAAATTATCACACTACAGCAAATACAAATGTAAGGAAAATTAATCATAATCATTTATCAACTTATATTCTAACACATGCAATACTAAATTAATTCTTTAAAACCCTATTAGATAAATAAAATAATTTATTATAAAATTTGGGGTATTACAAAGAAGACTTGACTTGTAGGGTCAAGGTGTTGTGTGCCTTCAACAATTTGGGGTTGTCAGAAGACCTGACTTGTAGAGTCAAGGTGTTTGTATTCCTCTAAAAATATGGGGTTGTCATGCTGTTTTGAGAAAGCTGATATGTTGGGTCAGGTGTTGTGCAATTCAAGGAGTTGAATTAGTGGATTAAATCCTTCTAAGTGAGGGGACTGAACGTAGCTACCATGTTGGTGGTGAAACAGGATAAATTGCATGTGTCACTTTACTCCTGCATTCCACAACTTTAATCAAATAATGAAAATGAATCCAACTTAGACAAACACAATTCAATCCCCCTTCTCGTATTTGCACCTTCAATTGGCATCAAAGCTCAGTCTCAAGGTTGAACATTTTACAGTGTTTGAGGAAAGATCCAAGGACTCAACATGTATGGATTCGATGAATAAGCTGTTGCATGAAACATCAATAGACCACCTCTGTTCATGGTTAACTTTTTGAGTTTGGAAGGACAAGTTGAAGAGCATCTTTATTTCACAAGATCCTGAACTTTGGCACTTGGTGGAAGATGGTTATACTGCTCCAACAAAAGAATATGGTAATAAAATTTCAAGAAAGGAGATGGATGCTGATTAGAAGAAGATATACAAGATGCATCATAAGGCCAAAACATTCATGAAAAATGCAATCACTTTCAAGGAATTTGAAAAGTGCACCAACAAAGAGACATTAAAGAGTATTTATGATAGTCTGATTCTGACTTATGAAGGAAGCAAACAAGTTCAAGAAGCAAAGGCCAATCTCCTAGTCAGAAAGTATGAGCTATTCAAGATGGAAGAAGATGAAGACATTGAAATAATGTTTTCCTATATGTTATAATTTTGAAGTTTTAAGATATCATTATAATTTTGTGCAAATACGTTCTTGTGTACTTCAATAAAATGTTGGGGAAAAAAAGAGAGTGTGCTTCTGTGTAGATAGCCAATAGAACATTGGATGATTTGATTAAAATAACTATATTCTTTCACATCGCTTATACAAAAAAACGTTGTTATTGACCGATCTTTTTCAGCACTTTATAAGACAATGCTTATATTAGACAATGCTTACATTTAAAAAGTGCTATTATAAGTTAACCTTTTACGGCACTTTGTTAGAGGAAGCGATGTTATAAGTTACATAAGACAACACTTAAATTTAAAAAGCGTTGTTCTAGGTTACATTAGACAGCGTTTACTTTTAAAATGTGTTGTTATAGGTTCCATTAGACAACACTTTTTATTTTTAAAAAAGCGATGTATATACCTTTAATAGCACTTAAATAAAACAACGCTTATAAACGCTATATAATGCTTAAAAAAGCAGCGTTTAAGGCTTTCCTCGGTGGAGTGAACGTTGCAAATTAGATCCTTCCTCAATCATTAACCTATATAGATGTTGATTTGCAAATAGTTTGTTCATGAGCGTTTTGCACATATATTGAATTTCAATTTTCTCTCAGATCTCATTTGGAGATGTTAGGTATAGGGTATGATACATATATACACCTAGATGAATCATGCATGTTGTTCGTTCTGTCGGAACTTGCCACTTTGAATTTCGTACAAGAGTTACTCATCATTTGATACAAATTATTAGAACAACAACACAATCTTAAACAATAGAGAGAACAAAATCGTAAACAAGAAACACAAGGCGTTTGATCATGGAGTTTGGCAAAGTCTGCATACGTCTCTGACTAAAGAGCAACTGTAGTTCATTCTTATTAGATGAATGAATTAGGGTTTACAGAATACAAATTATGTTTAAATAGTAATAATAAGATTCATATTATAACAATAGCTCTGAATCATACCACGGGCTATCGCTACTGCACCCCCCTTTGCCCCCATAACAATTATTTGGGCCAAACCCACTTGATATACCTTTGAGCCATACTTAACAACAACAAAAGTGAAAGATCACATGATATTTTTCTTTTATATACCAATGTTGTGGTGTTGGAAATTGTAGAGATTTCCATTGATGTATTAGATGTGAAGGTGATAAAAAATTTCATGAGTATTATTTATGGTTATGATCTTTATTTTCTTAAATGCAGTGAAGTAAATTGTTATGAGTATAATGGTATATATATTGTGGTGGTGTTTCATATCTCAAGTATAACTTATCTCCTTATTAATGCTTAGAGTTATATGTAGAAAGATCATTTTATGGGAGAAATAAAAACAAAAACGTGTGAAATGGTTGGCTAGTTCCTAAAAGAGATATAAGCTTTTATGTTCTTATTTTCCTTTGTTATTGTTTATCATATATTATTATCTTCTCTTTTTATGTTATATTAATGTTGTAAAATGAATAAAATGATAATGATCATACATGTACATGTATATGTCCAATTCTTTTTAGGGATTACAAACGAATTCAAATCAAGACAATGATTTATGTATATAGAAACATCATTGCATGGAAAGAAAGGATAAAAGAAAAGTTGGTATAGTTGGCTAATTCCTAAAAAACTAGATCACTTCATGTTTTTGTTTTAGTTTAGTTTCTAAAAATACTTATTTTCTTGTTTATGATTTGAATTCTAACATATTATTGTGTAGATAAAAAGTATAAAAGAATTAGACAATTTTTTTGTACTTATTCTTCTTGTATTCTTATACCAAGTACAAAGTGATATTAATCATACTTGTTAGTTTTATGTCAAAATTTTAATAAGAATTACAAACAAAATATTTATCTCATACATTCTACATATAAGCCATGAGTAGTAACATATGAACAATTTTATAAGTCTTCTTATTCTAATTATTTTAAACTATTTTTTTTTGTTGGATATGATTTTATATTCATTATGAAATTATTTAAGTAATTTTGATCTTTTAGTAAAAGAAAAAAAGTTATTATGATCTAATATATGCATTGTTTACATCTACGTATTTGGA
The DNA here is from genome assembly GCA_037974755.1 of Cicer yamashitae. Lineage (NCBI taxonomy): Eukaryota > Viridiplantae > Streptophyta > Magnoliopsida > Fabales > Fabaceae > Cicer > Cicer yamashitae. The sequence goes on from JBBPBQ010020323.1 coordinate 33,852,540, forward strand.
GATAAAATTTATTGATAATATCAGTTGCTAAATTATTTTCTTGAAATTCTTACATTTTATTCTATGAGTATATTTTGAACCATTTCAAACGAGCAAATAAATATATATATTTTTTTTTATCTATTTTATAGTTTATAGTTATATAAATAAAATATGTAGATATGATTTATTGACTTTTATTTGTTGAAGGAAGTTTTGTGTTCCCATTTATATGCATATATCAATGACGACCTTTTGCATATAAATTTTTATTTTGAATAATTTTTTTTGAAAGATATGATTGTTTATTATTAATTTCAAAGGGATTAGAACAATCCAAACATATCATTGTAAAGCTGAAGTGTACAAATCATATTAAAGTTTGTTGTTGATAAGACCAGTTGGGTCATCTCAGATCTATTATGATGCGAAAAATAGTTAAATTTTTATGCCAATGAGTATTAAAGAGCCAAAAGATTCTTAAATCAAATAATTTTTGTGTTATTAATTATAAAACAAAGTTGACAATTTAAGAGAATGAGTTGCTCACATTTCTAGAATGTATATGAAGTTGTATTTGATAATCAATATACTGATCTTGTGGATTAATACAACGATCATAAACTAAATGGTGATGTGTATTTGTCTAATTAGAAGTTGGTAAGATTTTTGTGTCAACTAATTTGACTAAAATATCACTTTCATAATAATCTAGAAATAATTTGAAAAATAATGAATGTTTATTGGATTTGATGTAGAACAATATGTAGCATATGTTCATATGCAAAAATGTACTTGATGATCCATTCTTTAAATGTCTAAAGTTAATTGTAAGATCAATACTTATAAGATCATAACTTCTAAATTATGCTTTGGGAACGTGCAATCATGTATGCTGAGATATTGGTTCGCATCAAGCCAACAAATTAATATATGTAAGTCTTCCCCTTAATTAACAATCAATTTATAGGTTGATAATCAAATATTCCTCATCTAAGAGATTTTTTTTAATGTGTTGTGCATGTTCCAATTGCTCCAATACAACGCACTAAGATGAGTCAAAAAAAGAATATTGGGAATACATAATAGATATGAAATTTTCATTAACCAACAAATTAGAGACTTGTTTAGAAATGAGTTTGTTGATTATCATTAATGAGTTAGTAATGAGTTTATTGAAAAGATGGCTTAATCAAAATCAGTTTTAATTTTTATGTGCTCAAACAATCTAGATGCACATTGTGTAATATTCTTATATAATGAATATTTTCTAAATGAGTGACATGGAAGTGACATAATTTGAAATTTGATTGCATAAAAAAATAGTTTGAGATAAAATATCTAGCAAAGATAAAGATTTATTTGAGATTACAAAATAAGTATTCGAAGAATATTTTTGTGAATTATGAAGCTTATATAGTAAATGTTCTAAAATAGTTTCTATATGAACAAATGCCTTCTTAGAATTTGAAAAAATGACTATTACTACTTGATCTTAAAGTACTATATATTAGTAGAATCAAAGGCTGATATATCTTGCTAATTATTTGTTGTGAAATATTATTTGTTGTTATCTCTTTAAATATGTGTACTTCTTTGGAATAGGGTCAAATATATGATTTGCTATATTAGAGATGCAAGTTATTTTTTTAATCCTCATAATGGTATAAATCACAAACAAGATATTTTCTTACACAAGAAAGAACAACTGTTCATGGAGATTTGCAAAACAAACAACAATCTCAGCAAATGATGAGGAAGATTTAGCACTACATGAAGCAAGTCAAGAATGTGTTTTGGTTGAAGTCAGTGATTCATCAAATACAAGAGATTTGTGGCGTTTCTTCTAAAAAATATTATTGCAATGATTCTACAAATTAATATTGCATGCATTTCTATTTTGAAGAAGATTATAATAAAAGAGAAAGAAAAAAAAAATCATTTTAGAAAGTCTCCGTCAATCAATTTTTTCAACAAATGATTGGTCTTCATCGTCTAAGAAATTATTTTCTACATGAGAGTGAGAAATAAATATATGCTGCTCTCATTTTTCCTTCACCTAGGTTTTGTCCCATTAGATTTTCCTAGTAAAGTTTTTAACAAGGTGGTTCCCTTATAAATGATATTGTATTTTTATCCTTCATAGAGTTTTTTCTCACTGATTTTTTCCTAGTAAGGTTTTAAGGAGGCACATTCTCAATGGATATCTAAAGGGGAGTGCTATGAATAATATTATTGTGGATGCTCATTTTTTTAGCCTTCTATACACTTATAACTCTCACTAGTGAGTGAAGCTAATTATTGTTGGTGGCCTTTAAATATGATTCTTCATTTACCTATTTGTCCTATAAATAGAACTCACTATATTGTAAAGATACACCTTGAAAAATATAATGAAATAGTCTCTTATTCTCTTATTCTCCCTTTTATATATTCTTCTATATTTGTCTATAATTTTAATTAATTTTATAATAATATTGTTTTTTATTTGATCCTTTAGTAATGTAGTTGACTTAAGTTGAATTATTCAAGTTATTTGTTGTGAAACTAGTGTAAGCACAAAGAAATATGTACTTCTAAAAGTACATATAAAAACTCATTAATATACATAAATACTTTCGTTATATTTATGTTAATTTATTATTTTATTCAAGAAATTGAACTAACTTGAACTATTTCATATAAAAATTAATTTTATCATTTTGCCGTTTAAATTTTATCTTAATCATAAATGTCAAATTTAAACTTTTTATTTTATATATTTAATTATATTATAGATGTGTTCGTCGGATCGTTTTTATTGAATGAATATCATAATCGGTCTTTATCATGCCCAAAATTAAATTTAAAATTTTTTACATTCGTATTTCATGTAGTATTGTTATTAAGAGTTATTATTTCATATATTATTTTTAAATCATAAGAAAAATGGTGCACCAAGATAAATAATATAAAAACTACTAAAACATTCATAATTGTTTTAAGAACAAAAAGACAATATTAAATATAGAATTATCACAAATAATAAGCATCAATAAGTATTAGCACGAATAAGTTAAATTTAAAGAACATGAGAACTTATCAATCTTTGGTGGAGCCGTGCAACAACACTGAACTCAAATATTAATTATGAGTGCGTTTGTTTCAGATTTTTTCATGAAAAAATCTATTTTTTTAAATTAAAAATCATTTTGTAGGGTTTGAAGGGTGTTTGTTTCAGATTTTTTAAAAATCATTTTGTTAAAAAAATTATTTTTTGGCTAAAAATGAAAAGTTAAAAATAGTAGCTTCTCAAATTCGCTAATGCGATAGATGAGAGAGAAAGATGCCAAAAAATTTAAAAACACGGAACTTAACCCATTAATAAAAGAAAATGATGTAATTACCCTTACCCTTTTTGAAAAATCCAAAATTATCCTCCATCAATTTTTCTCCGTACTGTATCCGTTTCACACACTCAATTGTGACAGTTTTTCTCCTTTCATGAAGCTCTGATATAGGTTTTTCATCAAGTAAGTTTCCTTCTCCTTTTAAATTTTTATACGTCATTTTTTTATTATTTCTACGTCTTTTATTTGAATCATTTTATTTTTACATCATTCATACGTTGATACTATTTTTTTTTTGCTGTTTATTTATTGTTTTTTGATGAGTACTTAAGGTACATTAATCAATTTTAAAATGTGTATAAGAAATGGATTAAACTTATAAATTTTGTAGGGTATTATCAAAGTCATGTCCTTTATGGTAATTTTGTAGTTTAAAAAATCACTTTTATAAAATTGTATACAAACAGATTAAAAACCATTTTAAAAAAAATCATTTTTATGATAGTAAACAAACGGAAATAAAAAAAATCATTTTTAAACAAATCTCTACAAAATAATCTCTAAATTTTTTAAACTAAAAATCATTTTTATTTAAGCTCAAACAAAAGCACCCTTAAATACAATACTTTAACATCAAGTTAAGTTCATTGTTGTGTACGATGTTTGCAAATTTAATATATTTATTTTTAAGCTTAATTGCAGTTTTAATTCCTCTATTCTCATTAATTCATAGAGTTAGTCTCTCTATTTTAAAATCTAATAATTTTGATTCCTCCGTTAAATTTTTTAACTAAAAAATTGTGATTTGACATATTTAAAATACGATCTCATGATGTGGAGCCATCTATATGCATTAATTAAATTACAAAATGAATAATTTCATAAGTTGAAACTAAGTTTTTAGAGGGTTTTACTACAATTTCATGGGTATTAATTATTCAATATCATTGTATCATATGTTAGATTGTTTAAAGTATATTGCATCACTATTTTTTAGTTTAAATATTCAAAGGAGGAACCAAAACTATTGGATTTTAAAATAGGAGAACTAATTTCTTGAGTTGGTGAAAATAGGGGACCAAAACTGAAATTAAATCTTATTTTAATTTATACATATTACAACTATTATCAATTGAAGTTTAAAATTTTCACCTTTGAACTCGGGTCATGGATTTGTCACTGTGTTATGTAAACACCTTTAACCATCCATAATCACGTATTAGAGAACCCAACACATTAATCATAACACATAAACACACAAATTCATTCTTCAGTAAACAAAATATACAATTTTATCTAAAAACACCACTAAGACACTAAAAAATAACGTTAGTCTAATTAGTTAATATTGAATTGTTGGTTCATCGAAATTCGAATTTCTAAGTCATTGTTAGTGTATTTACTTTATATTGAATTATTGGATAATCGAAATTATAATATCTAAATTATCTTTAGTTAAATTAGATAAGATTAAACTGTTGAATCGTAAAAATTAGAATTTAGAGTAATTTTGTGAATAAGGTGTTAAAAGTTCTATCTCAGGGGTTTTGGTGAAAACAAGGTTTCCATATTTATAGTTAGAACAGAAAAGTTGTAGTCTTTAATATTAAAATTTTAATTTTTATGAAGAGATTTAACTTTGAGAAACAAAGTTTCAAACTTTATGATTTTGAGAATAGTTTATATTTAAAAAAAATGTACGGGTTCAAGCTTTGTATATCAAAAATGTTTGAAGGACAAATGTTCACTTTATGAACAAAGGTTTGACGTTGAAGAAGTATTTAGGTGTTTTGAAAAGCAATGGTTAATTATAATTTTGGGTTTTGATATGAGGTTTTATTAGGAATGAAGATTTTAGTTGCAGACTTAAAAGAAAATTGTGAACTTAGAAAATATTTTGTGTTGATGAGAAAATGTGGTTTATGTGTGAAAGTTTATATACAAAGCATATATGATAAAGATTAAGGTTTCAAAAATGTCAAATTGGAAGAATCATGATTTTGAATAGTTAGAATATTGGAACTCTTAGTATTTGAGTTTTTTATAAGCTTTCTTGATACAAGTCTTCTACTAGTTTTTCAAATATTAGAGTGTTGAAATTTGTGAAGTTGATTGATAATTTAATCGAAATTTCAAATCGTGTAAGCATCTTTGTCTTTCATTGATTTTGTTAAGAAAATATTTTGTTATAAGTTGTTAAAGACAAAGATTTGAGTTTAACTTTAATAAGTTTGAAAAATAATTTTGAGATTTTCAAAGGGTGGCATAAGTGTTTTGAAATTCGCTTTCGTCAAAGTACCTAAACCAAAATCTTTTTGATGTTAGGAAACCTAAGAGAAAGTCAAACCCTAATTGATTTGGATAGTGGCTGAACCTTTGGTTCATTTGGGGGTTGGTTTAGAAACTTTTATTAATTAAGTCAATTGATTGGTTTAAGGTACAAGGAAATCGAGAGGTGTCATTGGAATCGTCGAATAGGTTATGATGACGTAGCGTAAGTTGCTTTTGTAATAAAGCGTTGTCGAGGTAAGGGCACTTTCTAACGATATTATATACGCTTGAATGTAGAGTGTGCTTGTATACATGTTCTCTGTGCTAGTGATGAATAAATTTGCACACGATTGTTTATGTATTTGATGTGATTATGTATTCATAAACAAATGTTTTATGAATTTTGTTGATGATAAATTGTCATGAGTATGCTATATGGATAAAAATTATTAGTGTTTAATGAGTATTAAAAGTAGAGCCTTTTAATAGTTGCATTTACATAATAATTGATGTGAAAGACTTAGAGTATGCTCATGCATATCATAGTTAGTAGTGACCGTGATGGGCCACAGGGTTATTTCAGGTGTTGATGGTCAACTCTGTCCTTGCAAGGATTATTGAGTCCTGCTAGTCTGTGAGAGACTGCACCTTAGTAAATCGTAATAGTCTATGAGATACTGCACCTCGGTAAATAGTATTGCTTTGTTAGAGACTGTACATTTATGATTTACGCCCCTCGAATAGGGTTTTGAAATTTATGAAATCATGTGCACTAACATATAAGCATTGCATTAGGGTGCTTTGTCACACGAGTCATGTTTGTTATATGATAATATATTCATATGCATGCTTGTTTATCCCTTGATACAATGCCATGTTATGCTTTCGTATATATGATGTTATTAGATCATGACCCTCTACTATTATTGTGAATCGGGTTTACGCCCCATGTTCTTAGAGTTTTGAGTCGTGCAGGAATTGCAATGATATCGAATATGTGATATAGCGATGATTTGGATTGGCGATCGGAAGTAGTAAGGCTTGATGCCACCCGTGGGTCCTTAGTACCCAGTCATCCTCAGTTAAAGTTCAAGATCAGCTTAGGATTTTATTTAAGGGTTTTATTTATTTTCCCTTCCGTATTGCAATGTTGTTGTCGCAATGGAAATTATATATCTGAAACAATTGTGACTTTTTTCCGATCAATGTGAATTGTTCGATTGTAAGTAAGTAGTTGTGTCGAAATCATTTTATGTAATGCAACAATGATTCTAATTTTCATTTTTGAAAAAGAATATTACAATTAAATATTTTACTAATTTAAATTAAAAGGCGATTATGAATATTTTATCCATAAGTGTTTAGTTGTTTATAAAAAAAAGAAAAGATTACACTTCACTGTTACAAATCGAGGTGTTACAGCATGTATACATGTCTCGCCTATCGCGGGTACAATTGTTCAAATCTTGTATGTTAATTTCACATTTGATTTAGTAGTAATTAATTTATTTACATTAATAGTAATTATATCCTATTGAGATATTATTATTAATGTAAATTCCAAACAAATAAAATCTACCAGTAATTATGATCTATATTATATTAGTAATAATTATACTCTACTGATATATTATTATTAGTGTAATTTTGTTATGATGCAATGTATTATTTATTCTTATGCTTATGTTTATCATTTCCAATACCTATCAATATTAGAATTATGGTGATGGAAGTTTTTGTTGTTGCATTTGTGATATAATATCATAATGATTTAGAGTTTTATTACGAATAAGTTGGGCTGAATAAATGTGGAATTATTTCATTCTAATATTCCAAAACTATTTATATAATGATTACTGAAGGTGCAAACACGAGAAGGAGGGTTGAATTGTGTTTGCCAAAGTTGATAACTTTTGCTTTTTTGAAGAAAGTTGATTGGTTTTTATGAATTACTTAGATAAGAAGCAATCATATTCAGAGGTAGCAAGCAATGAAAACATAAATAATTTGACACATAGATTTATCCTGGTTCACCACTAACTTGGCTACATCCTGTAACATCTCGACCCTTGGTTGTGTGGAGGTGGGGCTCGAACCACGGAAAGCAAAAACTCGCTATTTCCACTGGGTGGATAGGGGGCGAGAAGGTTGTGAGGTAGCACTGCTGGTAACGGTAATGGCTGTGTTACAACAAAAAAAAACCTTCTGTGGGATTCAAGTCCGGTACCTGGGAGATAAGTACCGCCTCCACACATTCCCACTACCAATTGAGCTAGTGGCTCAATTGGTAGAGGGAATGTGTGGAGGCGGTACTTATCTCCCATGTACCGGGCTCGAATCCCACGGAAGGCAAAAACTCGTTATTTTCACTAGGTGGATATAGGGCGAGAAGGTCGTGAGGTAGCACTGCCGGAAACGGTAATGGCTGGGGAGTTACACATCCAATCCCCTAATTTAGAAGGCTTTAATCCACTAATTCAAATACCTTGAATTACAAAGCACCTGACCCTCTAAGCTAATCTTCCCAAACAGCCTTGACAACCACAAACTTTTGACGAACTAACCACCTTGACCCTACAAGACAAGTCTTCTCCTAACAACTTGACAACCCTAGATTGAAGAAGAAACTAAACCACTATCGGATTAGATACAAAAGATTGTAACTTTAACAAAGCTGATAATAATAAATCTCACACTATAAGAAAAAACACTTAGAGACTATTTCTCATTCGAACAAGTGTTTCTCTCTTTGAACTCTAAGATGAATTTGGAATTTTAAGCTTGAGTTCTTCTACTCTTTTCTACTTTCGATGATCTTCTTCTTCAGCCTTGAGTAACTATTTATAGTTAAAATTAGGGATTCAATTTAGTCCTTGTTTAATTCTGAATTGTATCTTGTTCAGATTGAGTTTGTAAATTCTTCAAATTGATTTTGTTCATATTTTGTTTAGATTGAGTTTGTAAATTCTTCAGATTGATTATGTTCATATTTAGTTCAAATTGCATTTGTAAATTCTTCAGATTGATTATGTTCATATTTTGTTGTAGATAAATCTTGATCAAATCATCTTCAAATTTTGATCAAATCTTCTTCAAATCTTGACCATATCTTCTTTTCAACTTGGTCAAATATTTTCTTCAATTATAAATAAGAACCAAATCTTATTTTAGATTTTCTTCAATTATAAATCTGAATCAAATCTTATCTTAGATTTTCTTCAATTATAAATTTAAATCAAATCTTATTTTAGATTTTATTCCAAAACATGAATCTTCTTTCATACTCTTTGAAGTCAAATATATTGTTCTCATAAATACTTTTGTTATCATCAAAACTCTAATTATAAAATTAATTTGGTTCCAACAACTTGTTCTATCATGATAGCCTCATTTCCTAGCTCTATTAAAAATCAAAAGGGACTAATTATGAGGACTTGAAAGAGTCTCTTGATCTCCACTTAACTATTGCCAACCTAGATTTGGCTATGAGAACTGAAAAACTCGACACTATTATAGATGCATCTACTATACAAAATGGGAACACTCCAATATAGTGTTCTTTAAGGTGATATATCTCTTACCAAGGAAAAATCTATCAGGAAAAGCCTTCCTGAGAGTGACAATGCCATAGATTATCTCAAGTGTGTTGGCGAAAATTTCACAAGCTTTGAAAAAGCTAAGAAATGAGAGTATCTCTCACTGTTTGACAAGACCAAATATGATGGTGTTAGCGACATGCGAGAGCACATTATGAAGTTGATTCATTACTATAACAAGTTGAAGGTGAAGTAGCAATGTCAATTTACAAGGAAGGGGGTTTGAATTGTAAATTTACCTATTTAAAATTTCCTGTTAAAAACTTAAGAGAATAACTCAAGATTTATCTTGTGAAAACAGAAAACGGAGAACGTTCTTGGTTAGTTAAAATCAACAATTTAACTTATCTATTTAACTTGATAATCAAACAGACTGAAAGTAAATAGATAAGGGAAGAGATACCACACAAGGATATATCCTGGTTCAGCCAACTCGGGCTACATCTAGTCCTCACAACTGTGAGATTTTCCACTAGTTGTTCAAACGGAGAACAATCTTGGTTTTACACCACCAGTTCAGATCAACCTTAATCTGTTACAAAGCAAGTCCTTTCCACCTAGAAAGGAGTTCAAATCAGGTCACCTATCAATCTTTAGAGAGGATTTTACACTTCACCTTTTAACCATAAAAGGATTTTCTACAAACTACTCAAACTATACTCAACACTTATAGTTTTGAGTTTACACAATAATGATTTAGAGTGTTTGGCAAAATCTGAGTAATCTCAACACTTGTTTGAGGTTAGATTCTTTACAAAAGATTTAGTAAAATAATAACAAGAGATTCGAATATGAATAACACTGATTCTTTTGATGAATGAAAGACTTTCAAGTGTATAAATGTAAGTAAGTGATGGATTTTCGTAGCACTTGAAGTTCTACATATTCCTTGAGCTTGGGGTACCTTTTATAGGCTTCAAGGAGGTTGATGACAGCTATTATGACCGTTGAAAAGGTGCCCAACTATGATGTGTCAGACTTGACCAAAGACCAGACTTTTTAAACCATGAATTTTCTTGACTTGAACGTTCTACGTTTTTGCTTCTATGATAATAATGTCTAATATGTTGCTTCTCATTCTTGACTGTGATAATCCTTTGTTTATGCACACAAACATCTCAGAGATGTGCTTAATGTATTCAGTTTTAAGACTGCCTTTTTATTCGTGCAAAACAGGCTGGAGAATGATGTACTTATACTGGAGATTGATTGTTAATATGCTGGAGAATGATGTTAATATGTTGGAGATTGACTGTTAACATGCTGGAGAATGATGTTAACATTCTGGAGATTGATGTTACCATTCTATAGATTGATGTTAACAATCTAGAGATTGATGTTAACATTCTGGAGATTAATGTTAATATGCTGGAGATTGATCATTCTTTAATCAAGAATGTTCTTGACTGAACATTCTTCACTTTACTAGAATGTTGATTGGTTGCCTTTAATTTATTTATTATTGACAGTATTCTATGGGCCTTTCATTACTTGTGCATCTATCTCAGATATGCAGCTGAAGCATATGTTTCAAGAACGTTCTTCGTTCTTGACAGTCAAGCTGGAGAATGATCAGTCTTGCTTGATTCATCATAATCCATAGCTTTTCTAGTCTGTATTTTGAATTGATTCTTTGCTGAGATGAATCCTTTATATTCCTTGAAGAGTACAGATCACATGATTGTGAAATACATAAACAATGATTGTGAAATCCATGGGCAACTTCTTCTTCAACAGAGGAGATCATTTGTTCTTGAAATCTCATAACTGTGGAGAACGTTCTTCGTTTTCCATACTTCTGTCAAGAACGTTCTCCGTTCTGTCTTTGTATTTTTGCTTCCTTTTCAAATGATCTTGCTTCTGATTTATAGCATAGTGTGATCATTGATTGTTGTATTTTATCATCTTCTTCATGAAGATGCTATCTTGAAGATGTAATAATCATTCTCTTGAATGATTGATATATGATACATTCCTTTTGAGATTATTTCATTATTGAATGGATACTTATGCACTTTGATAATGGCTTCTTGCTTGTTCACTTATGCAATTCATGTTCCTTAAACAAAACTCAAGTGCAATCATTAGTAGACCACCATTCATAAAACTTAATCTTTTATTTCATAAGGTTTGTTGTCATTAAAACATACATAAAAAAGGTTTGTTTTTGCCTCAATAGAAGGATCTCAAAGTTGAGATTGGTGATAACACTTTGATCTTGAGGGTCCTTCAGTATTTGACTCCTCAATTTGATGTTACGAGGACCTCTTACAATACCCAAAAGTTGTGGATGAGATGATTGCTATTGTAACCAAGGAGGAGGAATCTATCAATAGGGTAAGTCTTAGAGTGTTCAGTTTGTTGCTTATACTTATGGCACAAAGGGTGTTAAGAGAAACATTTGCAAAGGAAAGTACAATTCTGAGGATAAGTAAAAGGGAAAGGTAGTAGTACAACATCTGAAACCTAAAAGGAAATCTTTTAAGGGAAACTTCTTTAAAGAGACTTGCAAGTATTGCAAGAAGTATGGCTATAAGGTTGATGATTGCTATTTTCTGAAAAAGAAACTTGAAAAGCAAGGTACATTTCTAGCCCTAGCTTGTTTTGAATCAAATGTGCTTGATGTGCCTTCCAATACTTGGTGGTTAGACTCATGTGCAACTATTTGTGTCTTGAATTCTTTGCAAAGTTTCACAAGCTTGAGGAAACCAGGTGATATTGAGGTGAAAGTTGTCATGGGAGATGAAGCTAGAGTACCTGTAGTAGAGATAAGAGTTGTTTCTTTGATTTTACCTTTAGGACACTTTAATTTTGAAATATGCAGTTTATGTACCTTCTATGAGAAGGAATTTGATTTATGTTTCAGCGTTAGACAAATATGGTTACACTTTTGATTTTGGTAATGGAAAACTTGTTGTTCGTTTTAATTCTGCTAATGTTGGTTCTAGTGTTTTGAGTGGTGGATTATATACGATGGATACAATTGAAAGGTCTGTTAATTATCTTGTTAGAGCTAAGCGCGGTAGGAAAAATCAAAATATGAAAATTCTTCTATGTTATGGCATAGACGTTTGTGGCATATTTCTAGGCCCTGCATCGAAACACGAATTAGGGAAATGTTATTCCTAATCTCAACTTCTCTAACGTTGACACTTGTGTTGATTTCCTTAAAGGGAAGTTCATTGCAAAAGGAGGGATGCAAAAGCGAATAGATGCGATAGTATGCAACAACTGATTCACACTAATATGTGTAGACTTATTACACCTGGTGCAATGGGTGAATATAGGTACTTTATCGCTTTCATAGATGACTTCTCTAGATTTGGTTAGATAGATCTTCTTCAAGAGAAGTATATCTCTTTGTATGCCTTCAGATCTTTTAAAGTTGTTATTGAATTGAAAGCAAAAAAGAAGATTAAGTGTGTGAGGTCTAACAGAGGAGGAGAATACTATGGTAGGTATGATGAAACTGGAATAAACCTAGGACCATTTGTCATATTTCTTGATGAATGTGAAATTAAGGCTCGGTACACTATGTCTGGCACTCCTCAACAAAATGGAGTTGCAGAGAGATGTAATCACACACTTCTAGATATGGTGAGATGCATGATAAGTCACTCTACGTTACTTGATTTTCTTTGGAGAGATACTTTGAAGACCGTCGTCTACATTCTTAATCAAGTACGTAACAAGTGTATGTCGAAAACTCTCTATGAGTTTATGACAGAAAAAAGTCGATATTGTTTTTGTAGTTAATGCTTTAGGGAGATACTTGAACAACCCTGGTTTAGGTCATTGGAAAGCCGTTAAAAAGGTCTAGCGATATTTGCAGGGAACCAAAGATTATATGTTGACCTATAAGAAGTTTGATCAACTGTAGGTCATTGGTTATTCTTACTCTGATTTTGCAGGTTGCCATGACGATTGAAAGTCTACATTCGACTTAACTTTTACAATGGCCGGAGGAGCTATTTCTTAGAAGAGTGTTAAGAAGACTCTTACAGCTACCTCTACCATGAAGGCATAATATGTTGCTTGCTACGAGGCAACTAGTCAAGTTATGTGGCTGAAGAACCTAATATCTCACTTCAAAGTTGTTGAAAGCATATCTAGCTACTTGTGATATATCGCTCAAAGTATTTTGACATTAAATATCTATTTGTCAAAGAAAAAATTCTTGAATTTCATACTTGAATTGAACATCTTGCTACAGAGAATATGTTAGCAGATCCACTGATCAAGGGCTTAGCCGTCAGAGCTTTTCAGAGACATGTAACCAATATGGGGGAATACGAATTATTATATATAAGTACTTAATTATTATCATTCTTATGATATATGTATGAGACCACACCAATTTTATAATAATATCTCTTATAGTATTTTAGATGTTGGGGGCCATTTGTGGATTACATATTTGTTAATTATACTATGTTGATCCATATTCATTATCCTTATGTGAAATATGAATGTTTAGCATGTATGATTTTTTTTTTCTATCGGTTTAATTTTCTGCATTGCTAATGCTTATGTTTCTTATCGTAGTTGGTGACAAGTGCTTTTATAAATGATTGATTTTAATAGATGTTATCATTCTTATATTTTAATAATTAATTGAAGGCATTCAAGTGGGAGAATCGTTGAAATTAAATGGATTTTTTTAATTAATTATAGAATATAAATGATCAATTATACTATTTCTTTTTAATGCACTTATGTAAATGTTAACTATATATGTTGTATTTGACAATGGCCTGTTATGGATTTGAGGCCGGCCTAAGGGGGAGGCACCTAAAGCCCTTGCTTTAGGCCTCGTTAAAAAATAATTTTTTTACTTTAATTTTTATACGGTAAAGAGCTCCAATAATATATTATCAAAACTCTTTAACCATATGCAAAAACAAAAAAGGCCTCCAAATTTTTTTTAATTAACCAATTAAAATCGATGCAACTATTTATGAAGATGAGATACTATACCGTTGGAAGAATCTTTTAATATTAAATGCATTCCTTTTCACTAAAAGCCATCTTATATTAAAGGCATTGTTTTTTACTTAAAAATGTCTCTTAGAATCCTTCGTCTGAAACTTTCCTGTCAACACGACAAAAAGTTTTTTCACCCTTGATCCTACTTCCTTATTCCTTGCTTTGATTTTATTTTTCATTTTGAATTTTCATTATGTGAGTAGCTCTTGTCAGTGGCCAAAATATATCAATGTATGTGTTTTTAATTTATTCGTTTCTTTTTCATCTGAAAAAGAATTGTTAAACGAAATCGATTACAATAATTTGATAAAATGATTTTGCATAAAAAAAAAAACTACGAAAGATCAATTTTAAATAAAAATATTAATAATTTATTTATTAACTTTGAAAATGCTCCATCTGATAATTTTAATTTAGGCCTCATAATGGGTTGAGTCGGCCCCAGATTTGACCACTCCTTTTTAATTAGTCCTTCGAGAGGTCCCTGCCTCTACTGGTGTATATTTGTTAGGTAATCTCATTAAATTAGACCACACAGCAGTATAAATACATCAGAAGGAAGGAAGAAACTCTCGCATTCTTAACGTTCCTTCGAGACAATGGGTCTACCTATCATGACATACATGATTTATTGTTGTTTGCTATATGTCATATAATTATATATGTGATTTAGGCTTACTGAGATAATCCTACAGTAACTTCATCCTTCATTGGTCCTCATATCTTTATTCATGCCTTGTCTTGTTTTCAATATATTATTATTAAGGGTTACATATATTTGTAATCCCTATAAAATTTCAACATTTTCATTTTAGTCATTGTAAAATAAAATACATTTTTTAGTCTCTACAAAATTATCCAACAAGCAGTTTCATTTTCCGTTGAAACAAAATATGTTTAATTGTCCTTAAACTTTAAAAAATTTGAACGATTCTTTACGTGTTGAGAACATTGTAAAAAAAAATTCTACAAAAATTTAGAATTTTTTAACTTGAGATGAATTCAATATGTACTTTTTAAATGTAAAAAATTCAAGATAAAAGTAACGAAAATATAGATTTAGAAATCGTTTTATGAGTTTATTTTTTATATGCTTGAAAAGATTCATTTAAAAATATATGTTGATTTAATAGTAGGGACTAAAACTACATGCATAATAATTTTGTAGAGACTAAAAGTTATATTTTTCTTTTATAGAGACTAAAATTGAAATGTTCAAATTTTATAAAGACTAAAAATATATTTAAGTACAAAACTTATTTTAGTGTAGATTTTTTCTTTCAATTTTACTTGTCCCTTGAACTATTTTATCTTCCTATATTAATCAAATAACTAGATTTTTTGCTTCATATTTTATTTTTTCTATAAATTTTTTATTTACAATTTTATTCGTACATAAATTAAAGAGGAAATGAATAAAATATAAAGTAATGTAGGGGTACAAAATTTATTATTATCTTTATAACATACTAGCTGAAGTAACAAAACTAACATGACAAACAACATAATAAAAAACCAAGAGTTACAAATTAAGAAACCTAATTTATTTTGACAACACAACTAATGCGAGTAACAAAACTTTGCACTCTAAAGTTTATGCAATATGAGATGTGCACCATGCTCTGGCTGAAGAGTAATAATAAAGGAAGGAGCGTGAGAATAAGATGGAGAAAACTCTAAAGAAAAATTTCTTAGGATCATGGACACAGCTATTTTAGCTTCTAATAAACCAAAGTTTTGTCCTATACAAAGTCTAGGACCCCATCCAAAAGGCAAGTAAGAAACTTTGCCATTTGTTGCCTTTGAAACTCCTTCAGAGAATCTTTCTGGATTGAAATCTCCAGCATCATCACCCCAAAATTCTTTTTCTTGGTGCATCATTGATACAGGTACTATAAGCTCTACTCCTGCAGGAAGTGTTAGGTTTCCAAGTTTTGTGTCTTTGCGAAGATATCTTGATAGCATAATAACTGGGGGATATAACCTTAGACTTTCTTGAAGAATCATTGACACCTGTTTCATATATAATATAATGATAATTAGGATCCAAAATCAAGTTTTATTCAATATTAAACAGGACAAAACTCAGGTCTATTTTCTTAGACGTTTTTTCAATGATTCTTAATTTAATCGATTATAATTTTCTAATTTCTTCAAATTCATAATTTTCTCAAAGTTAATATATATAAGGAAATGCACTAAGTTTTGTCCAATTAAATAAAGTAGTCACGATTAGAAAAATTAATTTAAACTCGTGGGGAAAATTATCCGCTACATAGGTTTTACAAGACTCAATGAATTAGTCTCTATAATTGTGTGCAAATGATATTCGATTTATAAAATATATATATATATATATATATATATATATATAAAAATCATCATTTAAAAGTTTACTATTCTCCTTATTGTAACACAATAAAACAAATATGTGTACTTGAACTGTAATTAAAATTACTTTTATTATTTTAATACCGAAATCTAAGAAAAAATCAATTACTTTTCTTCTATTTAAGGGTAGTTTCACTAAAATATATCTTTTTAATTTAAGTTTTTGTGTTTTCAATGAGTCAATTTATTAGTTATTGAGCATAATTTAAACAATAAAATTAGTTTATTATTGAGATTGCATAAATTAAACCTAATCAACTACTTTTCTTAATATACGTGTAATTTATCATAAAAACCAAAGATATAAAGAGTGAAATTCATCACTCCTTCCTTTCTTACTAGATTTAGTGAAAACTTTAGAAACAATTTTCTATTTTGTCATCTCTAATTTTCCTCATAAACTATTAGTTTTAAATATAGAGCACTCAAATAAAAGCCATTAAATCATACAAAGTGAAAACTTACAATTTTAAGTTGACCTATCTTTTCATAATCAGGTTTATCATTACCAAACACTTGAAAAGCTTCCTCTCTTGCCTTAGCTTGCCAATCAGGATTCTTGCTTAGTAATAACAAAGTCCAAACAAGCAATTCAGCATTAGCTTCTTGACCAGCCAAATAAAATAGCTTAACTTCTTCAACTACTTCCCTTAAACTCATTCCCCCACCACCATTAGCTTTTTCAGATTCCTTATAATTTGATTCCAAAAGTATGCCTAATAAGTCATTGTTAGTAGGTTCCCCTGCTTTTATTGCTTTTAGTCTTCGGTTTATGATTTTCATGAGTGATGTTCTTATTTCTTTGTCAATTGCTTTCATCCTCCTGTTGGTATAGGTTGGCAGGAACCTACCAATAAATAAGAACCATTACAAGTGTCACTCATAGTAGAATTTAGCAACTACAAATTCAATGTAAAAACTAACCAAAAAATCTGTTGAGTTTAATCCATAACTGTCATATAGAAGGTTGTTATACATAGTTAGTTGTCTTGCATCAAACTATAAAAAGCCTATATAACTAACATCTTGTAACAAGTGTATTGTAATGTGTGAATAATAAGTTTTTCTGTGAAGATTGATCCAAGATCCATCCTGGATTAATGCAAAGATCAATCTTGTATTGACAGATCAATCTTCGTTTTTCTGCAAATCGTTTTCTTTCTTCTTCTCCTACCCGCTGCGCATTATCGTTTTGTTCCAACAAAAACTACTCTGTTTTAATAATTGTTTATATTTTTTAAATCAATGAAAATATTAAAAAAAATATTTTTATTATTTCTAAAAATACATGTTCATTAACTAGTATTTCATCTTCTCTCCATAACAATTATTTGCTTGAAAAACTTTTCATCAAAATAAAATAAAGACACATTTTGAAAAATGAAAACATAAAAAATTTCACATAATAAATGAGGTTTTATGTTTTTAATGCGACACTCAATATTTTATTTCAATTCTACTTTTAATTAATACTCTTTGTATCACTTACATGTCAATTATACTCTATTGTAAATTTATGGAAATGATTAAAACACTAATCTTTTTTTTGTTTACAATTTTTCTTAATTTGATTGAAAAAACTAAAACGACAACATTTTTTGTATTAAGCTAAACAAGTATTACTGCACACAAAGAATGTGTCTAATCACTTAAAAGAACTAATATTCATTTAAAAGATCAAACTCTCTTAACACATATTTTTTATATGGTATACACCGATAAATGATTGAACTCTCACCAAATGATTAATGGATACAAGTATTTACTACTTGTGCGCATGACCAACTATTAGGTTGTGCATTCGGCACAATAGTTTAAGGTTTTTAATTGACGAGGGTTTCAATTTTTATTTTTATTTTATATAATATAATAAAATAAAGGTGAATATTTTTTTTAAAATATGTTTTTTAAAATATGTTTGAAGTCTCTACAAAATTATGATATTTCAAACTTAGTCTTTAAAAATTATTTTATTCACTTTTAATCTCTATTTTGATTTTATATGAACTTTTTATTGATTAAAAAAGACTAAAAACATTTTTAGAGACTAAAAAATTGAGAATTTTTTTATAGAGATTAAAAATAAAATTTTATAGAGACAAAAATTTATTTTACCTTTTATTAATTATTAAAATTATATTTTTTTTTTATTAAAGACCAAATTTATAAAATTAAAACAAGACCTCTAAAATATTGAAGCCCAGCTGTTTTAAGATGTTAGAAAACTACCTGCTTCTGCAATACATGTTGGGAAAATGACACTTAATATGACATAGGAAGTATGTTGCAATTTTGAAATACCAAACCTTAATTTTGACTTTTTTTTTTTGTTAAATTCAGATTTTGAAATAAATCCCACAAATTTAAGAGCCAAATTATAAAATGAATTTAAGTTGCAAAACTGGTGAAGCCTTACCTATAACCTGGAATGAAAGCAAACTTAAAAAGCGTCATTGTAAGTGTAAGCATTTCTCTTTGAAGTTCGAATACTCTTCTTCCTTCTTCAAAACTACTTCCAAAGCCAGCACGAGCCAACACATCACTTGAAACATTTTGAACGAAAGGCCATACATCTAACTCACATGACCCATTGGATGAAGATACTACTTTGTCCAATTTGTTTATCATATCATCGCATGATTTGCAAAATATTGGTATCAAAATCTGTTAAAGTTTTCAAGAATCATAAACACCCGTCGTAACTAATTAGCATAATATTAAAAATAATTTTCCAGGTAATAAGAATGTTTACTCCACGTGTGTTTAGTTATGCGGTGATTAAAATTGATTTTGAGTGAATTGATTTTGTAAAATTGATTTTAGTTAAAAATAAATTGAATATAAAGTAATTTATGTTTGGATATGTTCAATTAAAAGTAAGTTTAACAATAAATTTCGATGTAGAAATTACATTTTGACTTAAAAACTACAAATTATAGCTTCAAGTTAGAATTCATTCTTGAGGCAGAATCAATTTACTCGTCAATATCCAAACATGCTATAATCAATTTTACAGATTCAAAATTAATTTTAAACCCTCCAAAATGGAAATCAAACATGTACTTAGACATCACTAGTACATACTTAGAGACAACCTAAAGGTCCGTTTGGTAGATGGATTTTGAAAGGGAAAGGAGAAATTGTCTTTCTTTCCAAATTACTTAAGTTAAGGAAATATTTCTAAAAATGAAAAAAAAAAATTGATTGAAACGTTATATAATCATATATATCAAATATTACGTTGTTTTAATTTTTCTAAAATCTCACATGTGTAGTAAGACATAGACTTAACATTCTAAAATCCTACTTCAATAATCCTTGATGGATTAAAAAAAATTTATTAAATATTAGTATACATGTCTGTAAGTAATGTTAGATTAAACAAATAAAACTAACACTTATTTTGAAAAAATATTGTTTATTAAAACGACACTTATTTTGTTCTTAAGTCTAAACTCAACTAGCAAATATTGATATTATTAGGTTGAACTCTTGTCTCAGATTTGAACTCAAAACTTCGTAATTGTGTTAATTAATTATGATGATATTTACCATCTCTTTTAAGATAAAAAAAAAAAAAAAACGACACTTATTTTTTAACGAGAAAGATGTAAAGAGACTTTTGTGTGTTATTTCATTCGTTTTAAAATAAGTGTCATTTTAGACGTTTTTCTTAGGAATTAAGAAAAGTTATAGGTTTAATTGCAGTTTTTGTCCCTCTATCTTCACCAATATGACATTTTTTGTCTCTCCATTAGATTTTTGAACTAAAAAATGACGATGTGACATATTTTAAATGATGTGACATATGATTTTATGATATAGAACTATCTAGATGCATTAATTATCCATATGTCATTAATTAAATTACAAAAATGAAAAAAATTGAAGTTGAAAGTTAAATTTTTAGAGGAGTTTATTGTGATTTCATAAGTGTTAATCATTATACATCATCGTGTCATATGTCACGTTATTTAAAGCATGTCACATTGTCATTTTTTAGTTAAAAAATCAGAATGAGGAACCAAAATTGTCAAATTTTAAAAAAGATGATGATTTTGTGAATTGGTAAAAATAAAAGGTCTAAAACTGTAATTAAATCAAAGTTATAATATGAATAAAATATATCAAATTTTGTTGACTCAATTGGTAAAGAAAACGACAAAGAAACTCACATAAAACTGCGATGTCTGGGTTCGAACTTGACACATGATATTCAATCCAACGATATCGACATTTATCAATTAAGTTATGTCTTCCATATTTAAAAAGTTAATATATTTTGTTAATTGTTATCGTAAATGTATAATAAAACACGATAATTTAAAAGTGATGCAGACAATAATAATTTAGTGATACAATTTGAAAAGGAAATTAATATCATATTGAGAGCAAAACAAGACTAATTTTGAAATGGAGAAAGTACTTAGGATATCTATTTTTGATTAAAGAAAAAATCAATGTGGTTGATATAATGACATAGGCAAAATACAAATAAATATCAAACTATCCAAAATAAAGATCATAAAGAAAAATATAAACTAACCTTCATTTTCTCGACATTGAATGCTGGGCTTACGATTTTTCTGTGTTTGGCCCATTTGTCTCCATCGTAATTTGCAAAGCCTGATGCTAGAAGCTTGAAGAGTGGACTCGTATCGGGTTTTTGAAAATCATAGACCTTAGTAGTCATTTCTTTGATTTTATCTGGATCCATGATGAATATCCTCGGTCTTGGACCAAGCCACATAAATGAATCTTTCCCTATGTTTACATATACCATATTATATTCAAGGATTTAATTCATCGACAAAATTATCAATTATTAAAAAAATTTACTTTAAAAAAAATTGAATTTAACCATAACAACTTCTAAAACTATATATATAAATAATTATTTTCTATATTAAGTATGAATCATAGTTCTAATACTTTAGAATCTATTTATTTTCTATATTCCGTGCTCCAGATATTAAAATAAATATCTAACGGGATAAAGCCATCCCTATCAAGATAAGATGACGGATTCATTTTTAGTTTTGTATTATCAATAGGATCAATTATAACAAGTCACACACTCATATTCCGGAAATACAGAAACAAAGAAGTTTCACGGTCGAACTACCAAATCAAAATGGAATGGGCTAAAAATCAAATACCTAAATGCTAAACTTGACTTTCTATTGAAAAGATAGTTAGTCAGTTCTTGTGAATCTAATTCTCTAATTCATAGAAATTTCGTCCAGTAAATTATTTATTGCTTATATAATTTTTTATAGAAGTTTAATAGTTTTTTTTAGGAAGGGTTTATAAATAATTATACATTTACCATTTAAATTTAACATAGAATTTTACTAATATATAGCTAGATATAATTGATTGTAAAATGAAACTATTTATACATGTAAATTAAATTTTAAATGCATTCAAAAATAATTTAAAATTTGAATTTAGTATTCAATGTTCGTAAATCTTATCTCAACTGACAAATGTTAATATTGTTAGATTGAATATTTTATCAAAAATTTGTACTTACGTAAATTAATTATGGTGATATTTTATTGGTATAGGTGTGTGAATGGAGGTTCGAAGAATCTTTTGTTGTACTTTGTCATTGGACTCATTTTAATAAAAATTTATTTATTCTTTATTTCCAAATCAGAGAATCAAGGAAAAAAGAACTATAAAAATGCAAATGACAAAGAATTACTTAAGTAGTAGTGACATACCATATTTAGCAATAGTGTGAACAACAAAAGGCAAAACACGAGGAGCAATATCATTAGAGTAAGGATCCATATGTTTTGATTTGGCTTCTTTAATCATTTTAACCATATCTCTAATATCTCCAACCAAAGGGCGATATGAATTTCCTTTAAGACCTTGTTGTTTGAGACGTTTCTCTATCCTTTTTGGTGTGAACCAAATCCAATTCAGGGCACTCCAAATCCACCATGTCAACACCGTTACAATCACAGTTATAATTGCAACTGTTGTAGGCTTCAAATTCATTGATGAAAATAATGTTACTAACTCTTTCATGTTTTCGATGTGGTCAGTGCTCATAGCAAACTCATAGATATTATAATGTAATGCTGCCCCATATATAAAAAGACTATTATTTTTATAATTAAAAATCACTTGAGCATCCCACGGGTGCTGCTGCTCAAGTCCCACGAGAGCCACGCAGTAGCAATAATAATATTTATAAGGAAAGAAATATACTTGAACGGTGGATACTTCTTTTATATGAAAACAAATACAATATATTTTAACAATACAAATAAAACAAGACTAAAAAGTATAATGTCAGCGTTCACTCGCATTTTGCGTGGCATAAGGTCGGTTCGCTGTAAACTCTTTCCTATATTTTTGTAGATTAAAGAATTTTTTTTTTTTTTTAAGTCTTAGCTCGCATGTGTTTAGGTTGTACGATTTTGTTTTCGGTCTGAATTCTAAACATTATTATTATTATTGTTGGGGAAGTTAATTATAGTAGTATTCATTATTTTTTTATAATAAAAAAAGATTTTGTTAAAATCATAAGAGATTCACTATATACAAGAAAAAATACATTAATAATTTTACACTGAAATAATCTTACATAGACATACTATATCTCCTTTATTTTCTTTTTCTTTTTGACGAAAAACTATTTTTTAAAATGCTATTATATATATATATATATATATATATAATTAAAGAATTTATATTTGGAGTCGGGTCTAAAGTAAGACCACTAAAGTAATCGGGACCTCTATAAAAAAAAATCAGTTGATAAAAAACCTCAATTTTTTTTTACTTAATAAAAGGTCTTACGTTCTACTATTTTAAAAATTAAAACTGATAAAATATTATATAAATTTAATATTGTCTCGATAAATATTAAATCAATTGACTTTATTATTTAGTATAGAAAAAATATTATATAATATTAATTATATTAATTTAATAAATAATTTAATATATGAATTAATATATAAATGTCAACTCAAAAGGGTCTATAAATAATTTGTATTTGAATAGATAATTGATATGTTTTAGGTGAAGTAATACATTTAGATGTGAGCAATAATGATTGCAAAACATGAGTTGTTGAAGGACAAAAAAACATGGCAGAAAGATCACCTACATCTTTGATAAGAATGAAGTGTTGGAAATTAAACTCGGAGGTTTACCAACAACAATAATTTTTTATATGATTTCGAGACTACACACATAGCTAAGTGACTTGATTACGTAGTAAACTGTTCATGTCATTTTAATTAAGGGTGATGCTAAAATGTGTCCCAGCTAAAAGCACATGATAAAAATTCCATAAACAGTAATTATATCTTAAAAAAATGAAATGCATAATTTTTGAAAAATAAATATACATAATTTTCAATAAAAAGTTTATATTTTTAATATACTTACACGAGTATTCTAAAAGTACATGTTAACGTTTTTCTTTAATTAATATTAATTTTCCTCTTTTTTAATTAAAAATATTTTTTGACATAATTAATTATAAAAACTCAATTAATTCTTAATTTAGTTATTATTATAGCTATTTACTATCTATCTGTCTATCTTAAATACAAATATGCAAATTGAAATAAAAATGCACGAAATCAATGTCAGCATTTCAAATCATAAAACCGAATGTAATTTCTTATTCTTTTTTCAATCAATCATTCTATTTAGATTTTCCTAATATATTTTAACAAAAGAAAAAAATATATTTTTTGTTTTATTTTGAACCAACAATCTATTCAGAATTCAGAAAAGTATATATTAGGAAGTATTTTAAAATCATAACAAAATGGAATATCTTTTATATATATATATATATATATATATATATATATAT
>JBBPBQ010020323.1:33877233-33958508 GCA_037974755.1 Cicer yamashitae
TATATATATGGCAACATTTCATCAAATATAGCAAGCACATGAGTCATCAACATCACCTTTAATATACAAAGTCAGTGAAATAATATGAATAACATCTTTTATTTTAGTCATATAAAACTACTAGATCAAAATATCTTTCCTCAACTTGCAATAATAAATAAATGTAATTCCAAATTTTAATTATAAATTCAAATAATGTTAAATAAAATTAATAAATTATTTTGATTTTAACTGTGATTTTAAAATAAAATTATAATTTAAAAAACTATAACGTATTTCAATTTTAAATAAATTTTAATATTGAAAATAAAATGATAAAATAAAATTTTATTTTTAATCTGAATGTGAATAATTTAAAATGTTAATTGTAATAAAGACTATCAAGTAAGTGCCTCTAGGCTACTTTTCCCAAAACATATATCGATCAAGTACTATACTACATATTTAAAACAAAATAATAATAATAATAATAATAATAATAATAATAATAATTTATAGCAAAAGAAACTTAAAAACAAAATAATAGTTACAAATTATAAATAGGATTACATCAATGTCTCAATTTACCATTAGGATGCCATTTGAAGCCTCGTTTAGGAGACCACCTGAGGCCTCACTTTGAGTTAGGTTGACCTGCTACGTTTTCATATTTTTATTTTTGGATAGGATTATGATTATTTTTTATCTTTAAAAAAATGGTAAATTTTATCATAATTAATTTACACAACTATAAAGTTTTAAATCTGACACAAAATATTTAATTTAATAATATCGATGTCAGTTGAGCTATGACTTATGAACGGACATAACTATGATTTATTATTAAAAAAAGCTATATTTAAATTTCCCGCATGATCTATATCTATATTCTATATTATATAAAAATCAGACTTATTCTAAAAAGTCAAATGATCATTAGTCGCTTCCTGCAACTCCTTGCACGAACGATTAGGGGTGGACAAGATAATCCAACCCGTCCATACTCGCCCGACCCATGTTGAATTTGGGTGACACGGTCGGGTTGCGGCGGGTAGTCGGGTCCGTATGGAAGGAAAAATGAATTCAAAAGGGTTAAGTCGGGCGGGTTCGGGTTGGTTATTTGGACCCATCAGCAATCGAATCCGACCGCCCATATTATTATTATTATTATTATTATTATTATTATTATTATTATTATTATTTATATTACATTAAATATTTGTTATCTGGCAAAAAAAAAAAACTGATTTTTACTCACCTAGCCACCACAAGCCCAAACATCAAACTCAATTACCCAACATACGAATGAAAAATTGAAAATGTAAATTACCCAACTCACCTTCCCTGTCCTCCTCACTTCGCCACTCACCATAGAAGATCAGATTTTTTTATAAAAAAAAAAAAAAGCAAAAATAGGCTCAATAAACTTCAACCCGTTTTTACCCACCCACACACAACCGACACCCGACGGACCCGAACCCGAATTAAAAACTGGCGAAATTGGGCTAATAAATACCACCCGCGGATTGGGCCGGTTTAACATTTTTGGCCCGAAACCGCCCGATGTCCACCCCTACGAACGATTATGGACAAAAATATCATATGCGGTCAAATAAATTAATTGAATTAAATAAATATAAAAATATTCAATATAAATAATTTAAAGGAAATGGAATCAAATAAATTAATCGACTGGAATTATTAATGGATTTCAAATATTGTAGAAGGTAATCAATATAATTTATTATTTTTATCAAATAAAGAAATTGAAATAATATAAATATAATTAATATAAAATGATAAAATAGTTTTTGTAGTCCCTTAACTTAATTTCAGGTGTCAATTTATTCTTTTTATCTTTTGTTTTTCCGATTTGATCATTTATGTGTTAAAATGTCAACAATATTATCTTTATTTTTGCAGAAATTCAGAAAATTTATCTCATCTTCAAACAAAACCCAGAAAGTTCATATATTCGTCAAATCCATTACTCAAATCTTCAAATAAACTCATATTTTTATTTTCAAATCCATCAAATAAAGAATTTACACTTTAAGATTTGATCCCTGAATCACCAAGACAATATCTTCTTATTATTTCTATCATTCTCCAAATCAAATTCTTAATTTAAATATTAAAATGTGAGTTTTTTGTTTGATGGATTTGATGTTGTTGGAAATGAAAATATGATTTTATTTGAAGATTTGATTTATGAATTTGATGAAAATATGAATTTTGTTGAAAATGATTACTAATTATTTTAGTTTTGTTTGAAGATAATGATAAATTTTCTAGATTTCTATATATAAAAAAAAGAATATTGTTGACAATTTAACACATAAATGATCAAATTGAAAAAAAAACAAAAACATAAATGACATAAATATTAGCTGAAATTAAATTAAGGAACTACGAGAGAGGTATTTTACATATAAGAAGAATCAAATAAATTAAATGGCTGAAAAATAATATTGAATCCGAAATTTATACAAGATAACCATCAATCAATGTTTCCAAAATTGGAAATGGCATGAAATGAAATTTAATTTCCATACATTTTTCAATCGGTGTTTTTTTAGGAAGTTATTTTCCTACATAATTAAAGTTTAGATAAATTAGATTATGAGAGTTCATCAGGATCTGAGCAGATTTCGAGTCTAAAAAAAGATTGATAAATATATTTACAGTTCACGCACCGAAAAAATTCTCACATGGACGACACGGAAGATTTTATCATATTATAAACGCAATGAAGATTTTATCTTTAGTTTTGTTAAAAACTTCCCTCACAAATTTTAATCAATTCTCTAAAGTATTTTTATTTTTCAATCTTTTCTGATCAATATCTGTACCACGTTCTATGAATGAGCTTAATAGCTTCATTTTGTACCACGTTATATCAAGGAGCTTAATAGTCCCATAATATAAAATCACAAATTGAGACATTCCCTTTTATGAAATAAGTTATGTATTTTGTTTTATTTTATTCAATTTATGTGCCTCAACTTATTTGATTCCAAACAATCAAATTATCGTGGTTGATGTAAAAGAATTTTGTAGAGATGGTTTTCCTATGTATATAAAAAAATATAACAAATTAAAAGAAAGGAGTTCAGCTCATTCACATACTCACCAAAGAGACTACACTTAAACCGAAAACTACCAAGGCAAAAACATTAAATTTATAATAGTTTGCTAATAAAGTTGGTTGACACAAAATATTTTAAAACAACAAAATAAATTAACCCATGTGAATCTAATTCAATAACATTCATCTTCATTTTGTCTCATCTCTCTCACATTCTCTTTGAACCCCAACTCTGGTCATGACATTGATAACATATGAAATATATTATAAATCAAAATACAGTTAAAAAAAGGTCATGCAAACAATTTGTTATATGTTTTAAAAAATTGATTGAAACACTTGCCATCTGAATCACTAAAAATATCACTAACTAGTGTGAATGCATAGATCTTCATAGGTACTAATGTTGTTTTAGAGATCTTTGCATTCTTGTTGATTGTGAAGTTCGGTTTCTATTGGTGGTGTAAAGGTCTATATGAATCAGTATTGACATTAACATTAAAAGATGATATTATATACACTATCCTTAAATTTATAAATCAAGATTCTTTTTATGTTTGCACCAATTTTGTGTCTATGTGTAATCAACACATAATACATAATATTGAATAATAAAAGACGAAAAAAATTACGTCATAATAAAAAAATATTATATTTGGTTACAATTCTATTCATCAAAATCAACTACATCGAGAAGGGTAGTAAAATATTATATTTGGTTACAATTCTATCCATCAAAATCAACTACATCGAGAAGGGTAGTTTCTGATTTTAGTAGTCAGGAATAACCCAAATGTGTACAACTCTTATAACCAATATCCAAAAAAGTTTCTTCGCAGTAATGCCTGAAATGAAATCCTGTTAGGTAGATATATTTGGTAAAATTGACGATCGACCAAACAGAACAATTTTATTGAACAATATAAAGATGTGTGAAATTTAATTATATGAAATTGGATCGTGTGTATTTATACTTTTCAAGTAAGTTTTAGCTCAATCACATGTTATATACTTTAAATGAAATTTAATTTTTAATGTTATAGTTTGACTAATTATGAATTAATCTTATGATTTTTAATGTTATATTTTAACTAATTATGAAATAATATATTGATCAGCCGGTGAATTTATGATATTTTATCATTTTTAATGTTAATTTTTTTGACTAATTATGAATTGAAATATTGACTAGGCAGTTACTATTTTATGATATGTAATGGTGCAATTGATATCAAAAGTGTATCTATCAAATAAAAAATCAAATACGTATTGAATGAGTTATATAAGTTAGATTTATGATTTTATATGAATTTTGATTCAATTAATGTGTTTTGTATTCAATAAAGGAGATACACCTCTAATATATTGACTATAAAATTATAACCGTGCAATTGTGATTCATAAATAGAAATTCAACTCATTAATTGAATGAGTTTTTGACGTAAATTTACGTTTTTATAATATGATTTAATTGTGTAATTAAAAAAAAGGCAACATTGTAGATAAGATGACATTTTGATTTCCATAAGTTGGATTAGTTGTTAACGTTTTATTCTTCGAAATTAATACTGGAAAAAAATCTGAATCATTATTAGTATAGATTTTGCATTCAATTATATTTCAATTAAATCTACTATTTCCTTTCAATTATTAATTTATTACTTCAACATGTAGCATTTTCAACGATCTCAATGTTGTATATCTACTATTCTTTATTTTTCATTCCTTTCCATCAGACATATTTCCTCATTTATACAATATGTGTTCATTTGTTTGGAATTCCTTCAATATTTCAAACAATCTCCATTGTATTATCTGAATTTGTAGGTTAAGTTTTCAAATAATTGAGATAATAATTTTTTTGTCATTAAATTATTGAGTAAACAAATGCTTATATTTAAATTAAAAAAACTTATACAATACTTACATTTACAAATTTTTAAAAGACTACACTGCCCTCACATATTAGATAACTCATATTCAATATCAATATACACTTAATTAAGTCAGCTAAAATACAAAGGTACTTATATTTTACAAATATATTTGATAAAATAGTGTATATGTTTTTTTTGTAAACCTACTAAATTGTAGAACATTTCACAATTAGGAGTTTCTATAGTACATTTGTTCTATAAAATAATAAATTAATGGACTATTTGTTGATTTATGTATTTAAAAAAAATCATTTCATAAAAAAATATTGTCTCATTATTTATAAGCATTATATTAATTTTTTTATATTTTATCACAAAAATATTCAATATTCACTATTATAAATAATAAAAATTTAGAAAAATTAAAATTTTAGTAAAAAAAAACAATAAAAATTCAGAAAAATTAAATTTTATTTCGTTGAGAAAAGCAAGCATAGAAGTTCATCAATGTGTTTTTACTACTCGATCACCCGTTAAGTGTTTGCACATGATCTTAAGGAGAATAACCATTTTGTTATAAACATATCAAATATATCATATACGATTTTATGGCCTTCATAAAAATTCGTAGATAGACATGTAATTTGCATTAATATCTTTCATGAATTTTCTTCCTTAAAATAGGTTAGAACTTTTGGAATTTGCACCTTTCATTTTTTGAAAATATTTCTTATGATTTTTTTCCCTTTATAACAATTAAGTTATAAAATATTTTTGAACAAAAAAAGTATAGCTACTATTGATTTGAATAAACAAAAAATAATAAAATAAATAGCAGCACATTAATTAAAAGAAAAAGAAGTGCAGCTAGGGAGGCAAACAGTGGCTTGTGTGATAGTAGTACCGTACAGAAGAGCGGAAGAAGTGAAGTGAAACAAAGTGGTCTAGGGTTTAGATCAAAAGAGAACGGAGTTGATGGCTGAGTACGAAACAGAGGAGAGATACGAAGGGCACGTAGGTGGAGATGTAGGAGGAGGAGTAGGAGAAGGAGAGGATCTTGATAACACTCTTCCCTTTCCTTCTTCTGCTTCTTCTCCTCAACCTCTCGATCATGCCGCTTCCAAATCTCGCGTACGTTTTTTGTTTTCAATTTCTACTCTCTCATATATCCTACGTAATTTGATTTCATTCATTCATTTTTATGCTTCGTTCTAGTCACTATGTTGTTAATTAACAATTAGGGTTAATTGAATTCACGTTTCCCTTTGATTAGTTTATTCTTGAACTGGAACTGACTCACTTTATTCTCTTACACGGTGCTTATGTTATTGGTTTGTGTTTTGGCGGCCTGAACTTAACAATTAGGGTTAAATTCGTTTCATTTTGAAATTAACCAGTAGGTTTAGTTAATGCTTGGTTTGTCTTTTGTTATAAGTTAACTATTAGGGTTAAATCCATTTCGCGTTTGAAATTAATCAATTAGGGTGTGTTTGGTTGGAAGTAGATGGAGGGGAGGTGAGGTAGTATTTTTTAACTTTTTGTGTTTTAGGAGGGGAGGGAGCCAAAATCCCTCCTAGAGGGGAGGGGAGGGTTAGTTAACAGTTGTTGTGTTTTCTGGTTAAGTAGCAATTAGGGTTAAATGCATTTCACCTTTGAAATTAGTCATTAGGGTTAGTTAACAATTGGTTTGTTTTCTTGTTGATTAACAATTAGGCTTAAATGCATTAAATGTTAGAAATTAGAACCTTTATAGAGAAAGGTAGAGAGAGGATTTTTTTTCTCCCTTTTTTGCTTTGAGTAATTGATAGTGAAATTGAACTGTTATGCATAAGTTATAACTTATGTTATTTGTTTTTGTGTTTTGGCAGCACGAATCTCGTGATCATGATAGAGAATCTTCGAGAAGCAGAGAAAAGGAACGAGAGAAAGAGAGGAAAAGAGAAAAGGAGAGGCACAGAGATAGAGACAGAGAGAGAGATCGTGGTGATGGAGATAAGGAAAGGGATAGTCACCACAGAGATCATCGACATCGCGACAGAAAGGATAGAGAAAGGGGTAGGGATAGGGAGGATGGTGATTCTCACAGAAGTCGTGATCGTGATCATGACAGGTTATAAGCCCATATGTGATTTTGCAATTTTGATGCCTAACTTATCTTGCTCAATCATGTTTTTTAACAATTTTGTTTCTTTTGGAATTGTTGTTGTTTTATTCATTTTCAGTTTTGCTTAAAAACTAGTTTATATTACAGAAGAAGGGATTATGATAGAGAGGAAAGGCATAAGCGTAGGTCTCGATCTATTTCACCGTCTAAGGATAGATCTGAGCATGGAACAAGGTCAAGATCTCGCTCGAAGAGGTAAATTGTGTAAAACATATTTAACATTTAAGTTTATGGACATACCCTCACATAGGCAAGTATGCATGCTTGTGACAGCTATTCAGAAAATTATCAAATTCTGTTTCTTAAAAACATCTGTTGGATGTGTAAGGTTCAATATTATTATTGTTGTTATTTTTATTAAATTATTATAGTTCAATATTCCAACAGTCTAACTACATGGTAAAATATTTCTTGGTGTGAGGTAGCATTTCTTTTTGAATGCTAACATTATTTACTTACAGCAAAAGGGTTAGTGGTTTTGATTTGGCTCCCCCTCCTTCTGCAATGTTAGCTGGTGCTGCTGCTGTTACAGGTATATTTGCTCTTGGGTTTTCTACAAACTTTGTTAATCTTAACTGCTTTCTTTTTTGTTGGTCGTAGTATGGGAAAAAGTTCATATCAAATTGCATGCTGTTATCTGGGTAAGCTGTATTAAGTTATAATCCGATCATGTAGCTCTTTGAGGACTGGTCTCCAATGGTGTGCAATTTAGTCTTCTTTTTGTTTACTTTTACTTGTTGATATAATCCTGGAACTAAAAGATGCTTTGGTTTTTTGTCTTCTGTTTGGTGTTTGTTTGTTTTGTTTCTATGTCTTGTCTTATGCTCTAAGAAGGCAATGTTGGGCTACTTGCCCCACTGTGCTGACAATGGGCGTGAGCCGACATCTGTAGCTTTTATGTCCAAGGAAGAATCACTGCACCGGTTTTTGGTGGGTCTTGTTCGTCTTCAACTGGAAACTATATCTACTTTGGTAGACGTACAGATATTATCTCCAAAACTTGTTTAAATGTTCCTTTAATCTTATTGATATATTAACAAGGTGAAATTCCGCTTAAACCAATGGAAAATGGAGTAAGAGGAGTCATTTGATACTTAATCAATCAATAGTTTTTCAATAGATCAAGTAATGAATTTGTTCTGAGGTGTAATATGTCTTATATTTGCAGGTCAAATTACTGCGGCAAATCCTACAATTCCTGGAGTGTTGCAAAACATGTTTCCAATGGCTACGAGTCAGGTATATCTCTCTCTTTTTGTTCCTACCCTGGTTTTGTATGGTTTGGCTTATATTAATCTTTGTCTTCCTGTTCCTGTCCTTCTCAAGATGCAACCGTTCAGTGCTCTCCCTATGATGCCAATTCAGGCTATGACACAACAGGTAGAGGAAGATTTTTCAGTAATATTCTGATTTTTTCCCTTTTCTTTTAGCATTCTTGGTTCTAATTTAGGCACTTCCTCGATGTATCAAATTTATACAGGCTACTCGACATGCTAGGAGGGTGTATGTTGGAGGTCTCCCTCCTACAGCGAACGAGCAGGTACTGAGCTTTAACAGGCCTTCTCTACTATCAGTTCTTACTATTGGCCTCATGAACTATGTTTGACCTTCATTTCCTTGCTGCTGGTTTTTGTTAATTGTAACTACTACGTGAAATAGGTTTTTTTAGAATTGTTTATTGTTTTCAATGATCAAATATTATTTTATAGGATTGCTTAGAGTACATCCCTTTTAACCTCTGAATGGCTATTAGCTAGGCTGCCTTGTCAAATAGTTTTTCTTGTTACATCATATAACCATTTAGAATTTGTTGTCATGTGCTTCCTATCTTACTTTAACCTCAGAATGAGAATTAGTGGGTTTGGCAGTCTGCTAAACTGCCTTCTTGCCAAAATATATTTTCATGTTTTATCATCAAATGGCCATCTAGAGTCTTATCTTTTACTCTATTCAATTATTTAATTGTGAAGCTTTTGATTCTTCTTATGAGCTCCGGGACCAGTTTTTACATGTCATTATTGACGTACAAACAAGTGGAAGACAAGGCCGTACATTTTTAAAGCTGGTTTTGGTCATGATTATTTTCCATTTTAACGTTTCTAATGATTTTTTTTTTCATGCTGTTTTGCAGTCTGTTGCTATTTTCTTCAGTCAGGTCATGGCTAAGATTGGAGGAAACACTGCTGGTCCAGGTACCTAATCTTCAAATATGGTTTACTTCTGCTTGTTGAGATTTTAGATTGATTGTTCATTGCTGGGAACCAGGGATTAATTTAATGCTTTGTGTGTATGAAGGTGATGCTGTGGTCAATGTTTACATTAACCATGACAAAAAATTTGCCTTTGTTGAGATGAGGTCCGTTGAGGAAGCTAGCAATGCAATGGCTTTGGATGGGATTATTTTTGAGGTTGGTGTGGGATTTTTCTCATTTTTTGAAGTAAATGAATGGTTGCTGATCTGAATGAAATTGATTTAATTTCAATTATAACTTTAGGGGGCACCTGTCAAAGTCAGGAGACCTACTGATTATAACCCTTCTCTAGCCGCTACTCTAGGCCCAAGCCAACCTAACCCAAACCTGAACCTTGGTGCTGTTGGATTAACTCCTGGGTCAGCTGGTGGACTTGAAGGTCCTGATCGTATTTTTGTAGGTGGACTTCCCTATTACTTCACAGAAACTCAGATCAGGGAGCTTTTAGAGACTTTTGGTCCTCTTCGGGGTTTTGATCTAGTGAAAGATAGAGAAACAGGAAACTCTAAGGGTTATGCATTCTGTGTTTACCAAGATCTTGCAGTTACAGATATTGCCTGTGCAGCTCTGAATGGAATTAAGATGGGTGATAAGACTCTTACCGTTAGACGAGCTAATCAAGGTACAACCCAGCCTAAACCTGAACAAGAGAGCATTTTAATGCATGCACAACAGCAAATTGCTCTGCAGGTATGAGATTTTGTCTCTGATAATTTTTCCTATAACCAATATTGTGGTACCCATTTAAAATTATAATTATTGTATTCTTTCAATTTTTGCAGAAACTAATATATCAACCACTGATCTATTTACTTCATACTTTTTACTTCATATTTTTGCAGAAACTTATATTTCAACCAGCATTGGTGGCTACAAAGGTCGTATGTTTAACTAATGCAGTTTCTCCTGATGAGCTCAAAGAAGATGAGGACTTTGACGAGATTATTGATGACATGAGACAGGAGTGCTCCAAATTTGGTAATTACTGATTTTTTAAAGCTGGTCTTCTATGAAACCTGCAATGCATGTGTATTAACTGCTGTATTTATTTATTTAATTGTTTCACAGCCATTTGTATTACCACATTCTGCTATAAAGAATCAGGACTAACTTACATTCCATACCCTCCAAAACTTTCCATCTTTATGCACCTGTACCTGTTTTGTTGCATGCTTTGAAAGTTTATTTACATGGTACATTCTTTTACTTTCACAATATGTGCAGGTACTTTGGTAAATGTTGTGATTCCTCGCCCACAACCAGATGGGGATCTATCTGGTGGAGTTGGAAAGGTCTGTACTTTGGATCTATTCTTGTTGAAATTTTGTTGGCGTGATACGTCTCTGTTTTTCCAGTTATCATTCTTGTTTTCTTCATGACGACGATGATGATTTCTATTGTTATTATTATAGAAACAAAGGGTTCATGGCGTTTTTATGCTAGTGATAATTAGATGTAATTATATGGAAATGATTGCAATTTTAAAAGTATATTGGGGTAGGCATCTTAGAACTTATTGATGTAAAATGCAAATATTTGGAGTGCCATTAGAGAGCCTAAACTGCATGTTTTTTCTAGCTCTAAGTTTTCTTTGGAAATTTCAAAGCTCCATCCCTGGGGTAAGCTGGAGAATGCAGAGTAATGAATTCAATAAGTACATTAAAATCTGTGTTGGGTACTTGAAAGTATACGCTTTTTTTTACTTAAAAAAATATGCTTTTTGGTTTCGTTTGGGACTTGAAAACATCTGGGTGAAAGGAGTGCTAACTACAACACTCTTTAACACATTTTTCAATATTCCCTTCTATTGGTTAAAATTTAAATAGATCACACTAAACTCTGTGGGACTCATAAATTTAGCGATGATCTTATGAATTTCAACCATTAAGAGTGTGTTGTCAGAGTTATAGAGCAGTTCTAATATAATATTGTGGGTCAACGAAGGGCTGCAACTTTTCTATTTTTGGCATTTGCAGGTGTTTTTAGAATATGTGGATATCGAGGGTGCTACAAAAGCTCGTACTGGATTGAATGGGAGAAAATTTGGTGGAAATGAAGTAGTAGCTGTTTTCTATCCAGAGAACAAATTTGCTCAGGGAGATTATGAAGGCTAATTTCCGTGCTTGGGTTATATCTCAAGTTTTTATGTATGTTGTGAGAATTTTTAAATACTTTTCTTTTTACTATTCGTTGTATGCTGAGTTGAGAGCGTCGAAACAAACATTTGCTGTTCTTGTTAACTTAGATCTTTTTCATGTGTGCACTTGGTTGATAAAGGATACTGATAAATTGTAATTTGTGATATCTTGTGCTCTATCTGATATCTGGATATATTTGAGATTCTTGATTGAAGAATTCTTTGAAGTATATTAATGCGCCAATAAAATCAAAACTTGTCCGCATGTAAGTTAGCATCCGATTGAACTAAATGTTAATGTGGGTTTTCATAAAGCCAATCAACAAAACTGTTTTAATATTTATGTTACAGTTTGGTTTAGTGTGCTTTGGGTATGAGCACTTATTTATAAGGTATTAATTATTGAAATGAACAAAAAATTTATTCTGTATATGCAAATCAGTATAAGTTTTTTAATTTGGTTAAATGATTTAGATCACTTAGTAAAATCTTTTGCGTACAAATTTCATCCCCAATCCATAGTCTGCAACAACCCATCACAGTCAACTGTTAATTTGTTTTCTATTCATCTCCAGTGCAATGACTTCTCATTGATTCATTCACATTTTATTTATGAATTCTACACATTGATAAATAATTGATTATAATTAAACATTTCCATATTGAATATATGTCGGTATATGACAATAGACAATAAACATGCGTTTTTGGCCGAAACTCTGTCTTAGAGCTAGAAGTTGAGGGACGAAGAAAAAGACAACGACAATCACTATTAATAGAATCAAATCCAGGGACATATTTGACATATATTCGACAATCACTATTTAATATTACGTTTTGAACCAAACAGAAAAGTCTTTAAGGTCTATTAGACCGACTTATCATATACTATTATTAAATTTTGATCCGTTTTAAATCATATATTTATTAACATTTCTTTAATTTAAACACTCTTGACATCATTTACACATTTAAAGATATTATTATAATTATAAAATAGAATTTAAATAAGATGTAATATAATATTAATTTTTTTAAAAAGTCGTGTTAAATATTAAAATTGAATTCAAACTTTCAAGAAATAAAATAGAATTTATATTCATTGACATGTTAACTTGTAATCTATTTACAAAAGTCTACGCTACTCACCACTTGAGTGATCCAGACTTTTGTGAAAAAATGAGGGATGCTTATCCTCCCCCCAGACTTAGCCGCATCTATTGCATTTTTAGATATAACACCACACAAATGGGAATACTGTGTCGATGCACCTTTCGAATGATCCTCTTTTCAAATTGTGATATTATCTCATTGCGTTGTAATACAATCATGCTAGAAATAGTTTTCCAAACACTGCATATATCACTCATACTGTCTAGTAATATCCTTTTCAAACTCGAATGTGCATATTCAACCCTTTGCGTTGTCGTGCTTCCAAAGTGCATTACTCTATTTGTCCACACCTCAACAAATCATTCCTTTAGAGGAATTAACCACTGCTCGTGTACATAATCATAAAAAAATAGAACAATCACTACAAATCCCTTCAAACATAACTAACTTCATGTAATATTGAGTCTCATCATAACTGTAAACAAGACCCTCCAATGCCTCCATTACATACACCTGCTTCTTTTTTGGAAACACGGTCATCTTGCACTAGGCTTTTACATTCTTGCATAAATGAAACAAACACAATAAATTGATTGCTTTTGAAAAAACATATTGAACTGTTACATATATATAATATGCTCTTTCAACATTTGTAGTGCCCGCGCGAAGTTATCAGCACGCCTAGACTATAGATATCTAAATCCCACGCAAAATGTCATTTCAATATAAGTAACACCAATAATCTCAAGTAATGACATTCGATATCTGCAAGTCTTGTTGTTGAGACAAAATCTCACTCAATTGATTTTAATGATAACAAAATTACTTAAGAGATTATGATTGTGATTAAGGACTAATCTGTGCTCTTGAGTGGATTTATAGTAGAGAACAGGTTATTAATCATAAAGACAAAAAGGATGAACATATGACTCAAAACCATCATACTTGCAAGCTAGAGGATGGGGCAGACCCTACGCGAGGATGGCCTCGTAAACGCATAGTATACATCCAGCAACGTAACCATGATTCTCAATCTGGTTAAGATGTCAAAATTGTAACCAAGAATGACCCAATAAAGCATATTATCTAAAGAGGTCAGAAAGCACAATTGGACTAGTACGAGGATAGGCTGTTCTAGGTAGAGGACAGCTAGTACTAGGTAAAAGGTTGAACAATATTGAAGACATTTTTGACCAATTGGGTTGGACGTCCTTTCTCAAAATCACTGAGCCTCAATACCCTAGATTGGTTAGGCTTTCTATGCTGCCTCTAACAATTGCAAAGGGCTGTCTGGTTTCAACATTGTGCTCAAAGGTGTTCTAATGGAAATCAATCCAACATCTTTATGCCATATACTTGATGTTCGCAATGAAAGTGCCCATTTCTTTTCAGAAAATTGGTATTCTCAGTGCCAAATCACTCGCTCATCTGTTTTGAAAAACATTCTCATCTCACCATCTAAGCCGCATGTTGCTTCCAACCTACTCCCTTTATGCCGTATCCTACACAACATTTGCGTTCACTGCATTGTACCACGAGCTGGAAGTTTTGAGAAAGTAACTGAATTGGATGTTCTTCTCATCCATCACTTGATAACTAGAACACCTCTGCATCAGGGCAATATTATCTTCAATTTTATGCTAAATGCAGCTGTACTAGGTCGGTCAGCACCGTACGGTATGATCTTGACTAAGATCTTCAAGTTCTTTAAGGTTCCTTTGGATGATGAACCTTCTTTGCATTTTAATCATACCTTCTCCACGAAAAATGTTAAACAAATGCGTCTTCAGCCATCTACAACACCTGCTGCCTCTACCACATCAAAGAAAAGAAAAACACGAAGCTCCTCATCTGCTGCCTCTCCACCAGAACAACCATCTGAGGATCAACCTCCATCTGAGGATACTCTTATTCCAACTCCATCTGAGGTTACTCCTATTCAAACTCCATCTGAGAATACTCTCACTCCAACTCCTCACGAGCCCACTGTGGAAGCTGAACCTAATCCATCATCTCCTTATCATACCCCTGATGTTCCTTCACCACCACAATCACCTCTACTGCCATCTGATTTCATCCCATCTGAAGATCCTCCTCATAAGGATGCTGTTCAAGATGCTCCTCCTGCACTCATGGAGGAAGGTGAAGAACTCTACTTTGATCTCAATCTGACTTATCACCATTTCTCGCCTCAAAGTCCTCCTGAGTCAATGCCTGAACTTCCTTCTGAATTGCAAGAATCTGATCCCTTTATAGCTGCTCCTCTTGTACCTATCCCTATTGTTGCTGTTGACGAGCCATTGCAACCTCTCCCTGAGGTTACTGGCTTATTTAGCTCTTTGGATTCCTTTTTGGGTACCTCAAATGACAACACATCGAAAGACAAAGCTGGCAGCTCTCAAAATAAAAGCTCCAGCGTCAACGATCAACCCAAAGACCCCAACATAGGAAAGCAACCTAAGGATAAGGATCTCAGTAAGCAGATGAAGCTGTTGAAAACGATAAGGAAGGATCAAAAGAAAATTCTTCGCACCATTACGCAGTTTGGCCTGATTCTCGAATGGGTCACCAAAAATTTGATCAATACCATTGCTCCTGGAGAACATCCTCCTGAGCTTCCAGCTGCTGATGAACCATCCTCCTCCTCTGATGAACCATTCTCTCCTGAGTAGCCTTATCATTCCTATTTTTTGCTGCTGCCAAATTTAGGGGGAGAATGATTATGATATTTTGCTGCTATGATTATGATGTTTTGATGATTATGATGTTTTGATGTTTTGCTGATTAATATTTTGATGATTAATGTTTTGCTGTTCAATGACTATGTTTAAGGTTTATGCCATTACAACATTATTGGTTTGAAATATCATTATGATCTTTAGTTAATTTCTTAAATTCATATTTCTGGCATACATTCAGGGGGAGTAATAATTTTTAGAACTTAAATTTTTTTTAAAAAAAAAAATTACTCACTTAATTCAGGGGGAGCATAAACATTAAATCTCATCATGCATTCATATTTAAAAATCATAATCTAAAGAATTTTGTCATCATCAAAAAGGGGGAGATTGTTGAGACAAAATCTCACTCAATTGATTTTAATGATAACAAAATTACTTAAGAGATTATGATTGTGATTAAGGACTAATCTGTGCTCTTGAGTGGATTTATAGTAGAGAACAGGTTATTAATCATAAAGACAAAAAGGATGAACATATGACTCAAAACCATCATACTTGCAAGCTAGAGGATGGGGCAGACCCTACGCGAGGATGGCCTCGTAAACGCATAGTATACATCCAGCAACGTAACCATGATTCTCAATCTGGTTAAGATGTCAAAATTGTAACCAAGAATGACCCAATAAAGCATATTATCTAAAGAGGTCAGAAAGCACAATTGGACTAGTACGAGGATAGGCTGTTCTAGGTAGAGGACAGCTAGTACTAGGTAAAAGGTTGAACAATTGTCACATCATTCTTCAAAAGTTGAATTCAAACCTGGTACTACACGAATTCAGACGGCTATAGCTCACATAGTCAAAGAAATAGCCTTTTCATGTCTTGGAGAAAGAAAAAAGAAAAAGGCTACAAAAGACCTAGTACCTAGGAGGTTTGAACCTCAAAGCTGAGGATGGACTGGACAGCTGGATGGCAGTTCTGTAATTTCAGCTCAAAGACCATTGGACTCTTTGATGCATCCTCCTCAACGGTCATGAAGTGTTTAACACATGGAATAGATGTACAAGAACTCTATAAAAGGCAGCAAGCTCTCCATAACCAAACACACAAAAATATTGCAGAAAAAGATCAAGAATCTTAAGTTTATCAAAAGCAATATTCATCCTCTCTTCAAACTTTCTACATCCATACACTAGATCTTTGAAATATCCTTTTAGAAAGTGTTTAAGAAAAGAGAGAGCAATCATACACATATCATTCTGTAATTTTCAAGTAAGTTGTACTTGAAAATATTTGAAAATTGATTGTAAGCTTGGTGAAGCTTGAAAATACACAAAGTGTAATCATCCTCGGTAAGAGGTTGATCTGTTTGATTGTTAGTGAAATCTCACAAGAGTGTGAGGACTGGACGTAGCCATATTTGGGTGAACCAGTATAAAAGTTGCGTGTCTATCTCGTTATACTCTTCCTGCATTTATTTTGTTCTTGTTTAAAGAGTTTGAATTTCCATCCTCCATCGCATCCTCTCAAAGAGGACAGAAATTCATAATCTCGTTAAAATATTTTTAAACGCCAAAATCCCTATTCAACCCCCCCCCCCTTCTAGTGATATTTAGCTCCATCACTTGTATGTGCTATCCATAATCAAATACTATGTGGAAATTATTTACAAGAGTGATAGCATCTAGATAGGCCCATAATATGTCCCTCAACATATCTGAACCATCTACTTTCCTATATCGATACACGTATTTATCGCGTTCCATCAATGTCATTAGATGTTGTATTTCTGTTCTATTACCTCTAAGTGATGAACAATATGCTTGACGTGCATTGTATACTTGTTTGATTATCTTTAAATTTTCAACATTATGATCCTCTAATATCATAAATGTGTTTCTTGTTTGACCATGTTCTTCGTCATATCACCAAGTAAATCTTTCTCTTTATGAGACAATCGACCTAAGAAAGAATGACCAATCAATTTTTTGGTCAACTCGTGGTTATGGAGACCACATGCTACATGAAAATACCACCCCTCACCAACACTTGATGGTGTTCCTCTCAATCTAAATGGACATTCACATTTTTTAGTTCAGGTACTTCTCACAAGTTTAGGATTCTTCCAAGGTCTATATTTGTCGCTTCTTTCACAACCAATAATTAATTTTGTTTTGTTCTTGGTTGTCCTGTGCTACTTTCAAATCTAAAAATGACAACAACAATTTTATTTTCCCTTCCAATATTTCAAACTCATTTCAATAAATCATCTCGCGTATCAAACATCATGTCAGTGGTAAATACATCAGTCAAATCCACCATACCAGGTTCAAC
The DNA here is from genome assembly GCA_037974755.1 of Cicer yamashitae. Taxonomy (NCBI): domain Eukaryota; kingdom Viridiplantae; phylum Streptophyta; class Magnoliopsida; order Fabales; family Fabaceae; genus Cicer; species Cicer yamashitae. The sequence continues at coordinate 33,894,859 of JBBPBQ010020323.1, forward strand.
ATTGTCATTCATAGCGTCATCAATTTCGGGTTCAACACCATTATTCATTGTGTCAAAATCAAGTTCCAAACCATCATACATTTTGTCAAAATCATGTTCCAAACAGTCACACATTTTGTCACTATTATCTTCACATTGGTCCATTTATTTACATCCAATAAGAACATATCAAAAATTCAGAAATATTATTTACGTGATTTCAATTATCGTACCATACGTGAACTGAATTCATGCAAACTACGTAAACTGAATTCACGCAAACTACGTGAACTCAGATCACGTAGGTATTGCCTCGGATTATTGCCATTTACGTGAACTAAATTCACACAAATTACATGAACTGAATCCATGTAGGTGTACATGAACTGTATTTTCATAGTGCTTGTAAATACTTAAACTTCATTGCATATGTAAACTCAATTCACGTAGGTGTATGTGAACTATATTTGCGTAGTGCTTCTAAATACTTAAACTTCATTGCATATGTGAACTCAATTCATGTAGGTGTACATAAACGGTATTTCCTTATCGCCTGTAATTTCTTAAATAGCATCACGTATGTGAAAACAAATCACGTAAGGATACATGATTTAACTTTGCGTACAATGTACGTGAACTCATATAATGTAAAATTCCTAGATTTTGAAAAAAAGGTACAAACTCAAACGCATATTAGTAAACATACCTTATTGGTGACTTTAACCACAATATAAAGATGAGACCTATGAAGTGTAAGTTGTGAGTGAGTGGTGTGATTATGAATGAGTATGAATTATGATGTGTGAGTTATAAATGAGTTACGATGTGTGATGAATGAGTATGAATTATGATGTGAGTTATGAATGAGTTATGACGTGTGAGTTATGAGATGAATTATGATGATGAAGAGAAAAAGATAAAAATTAAGATTTAAAGAATGAAGCAAATAAGGAAAGCATTTTAGATATTTTAATTTTATAAAAAATTTATGTGTAGATAGTAAAATGGGGGGGTGGGTAGCAAAATTATACATTTTTCACATGCCACGTATATTGGTATAAAACTTTTCAATTATTTCACACAAAACATGTACAATCTCCATTTTACCCTTAATGTGTTTAAACTTTAAATAACTATAGTACTTATCCAATTTAATACTAAAAACAATCTCCAGTTTTCTAGAAAAAAAGAAGGGGATTAGGAGGATTAGGTTTGGAGGTATTTGGAGAGAATTTTGTCAAATTAAAGGCATGTGTTGGGGGATGACTAAAGTATAAAAAAACGCATTGGTAATTTTTCAAAACTAAACATTGGTAAATTTTCAAAACTAAATATAACGTACATTTCCTCCGTGGGGAGTCACACAAATTAACAGTGACACAAAAAAATAAAAAAATACAGACAATTCCTTTACAGATAAAAACCTGAACCAAATAGTACTATCCAATTGTCTAACAAAACTTACATAAAAAAAGTAGAAAGTAACAAAACTAGGTGTGTACCCGAGGAAAAAAGTAATTAAGAGTTGTAATAATGCAGCATAACTAACAAATGGTAGACACATTATCAAATTGTAACGAAACTCAATTTGTAATATACATAAGTAAATATCATGACAAACAAGCTTTAATGATTTTGCGAGTACACCACAAAAAATTTCTCATAAATGATAATATCTTCAGTCTTACATATTATTTTTAATTATTTTATGATGTCTTCTGCGATTATCTTCAACGAACTCTGCGATCTCTGTCTACCTGTCCTATGCCCATGGATTTCTGGGCAGCTGCAATGCCTTCGGGATCTGCAGTGCAACAGGTAACATACACCATATTAAAAAAACAGAGCAAATATCAAAATTTGTTAGATTTGTCATATTTAAAATGCACGGAAACACACAAGAAATAACAGAGACTTGGTTTGCCAAAATAACAAAAAAATTATGCTAATCCAATGAGGATGCACAAACCACCAGTAATTTAGACCATGATAAGCATTAATAAGGTAAACTGCCAATAATTAATTGAGAAGCACAGTTGGTCAATTTGGAAGCTGTATAATATAATGAAAGAGAAAGTGTAAAATGGTTATGAGACTGCAATTCATATATGAAGGACAGATGAATTGAAGAACTTGACAGTTCTGCTAAAAAACCACTGGAGAGAACATTTGAACTTAAGCTATATTTGGATTAATGGAAAGAGATGACATGTAGAGGAACATAATAAAATGACATCAATTCTATTGTTTGCATTGTTTACAATATGACAGCAGAACGTGCCACCGAGAAATCTAGTTTATCCTGGTCGACATCTTGTGTTATAATTCAAGCCCATTTCTCAAGGAAATCTTTAGTTGAGAACCTTGCATTGGACCAAAGAGAGGTAATGCTTTATGTGAAATGACAGTTTCAAGCAATGATATATGTAATAGAGTCATGGATTTGACTCTGGAATATGAAGTTAGTTAAATGGTGAGGGAGAGAATGTGGGAAGATGAGTTCGTACTACAGGTGCACGTTCAGCAAGGATTTCACTCCCTAATGCACTTTGTCGGATTTATTTGACTTGAAGAACAATGAAGATACATGTCAACTGAGAGGGATGTCACACTGAATTATTCGATTTCGCAATAATCTTCATGCAGTTGAATTGTTGGGTAAGGTGGAGCACAATGTGTGGGCTGTTTCACATTTTAAAATAAAGGTCGCTATTGAGCTTAGGAACTACATAAGACCGGTTTATGCTTCTAGTTCTAGGTATTTAGATCTATCTGTTTGATTTCAAAAGAAAAACTGAATAGTAACAATCCTTATAATGGAGGGAAGTTTGAAACATTTTAGCTCTATATATTATATTCTATGCAATCCCCAGCTGTGTAAACAGGTGAACTGAATCTAACATACCAAAGAATTGAGTGAAAATGCGCGTGAAGAAGTTCAAGTTGCGAGAGACATTGTAAGCCATGACGGGTGGGAGAGGTTTCACCACGGTGTCAATGCTAAAAACTCGCTGAAGAAACTGCAAATACAAAAACAAAAGTATATTACATTCAAAACTTGGAGAAGAATACTGAATGCTACATCAATTGTACAAACAAGAACCAAGAAGAAAATGATAAGCGGTTATTTATATGGGTAAGTAAGAACAACAACAGGATACACTTTAATTCTACAATAGCAGAAGGGAAACAATAAAAAAAAGCCTAGGTAATATATTAACTGCATGTTTGGATACACAGTAGAAACTGTAAAACCAGGGTTGTCAATACCGCACTAGCGGTCTCTAGAGCGCATGCAGTAGTGGATCAGTTTAGTGTAGCAGCCATAGTGATAGGATATTGAATATTGAATATTGGGCCTTAGCCCCATAGATAGGTTGTTTAGAGAATATGAGTTAGTTAGTATATTTCCTGATTTTATGGGATTCTGTTATAGATTTCTGTTATAAGAGAGGGAGGAAAAGTTAGGAGAGATTTCTCTCTAGCTTAGGAGCTTAGCTCTAGTTAGGAGTTCATAGAACTCTGGTTTATCATTTCAGTTTCTGTTTTCATCCATTGTACGTAAGAGCTCCAAGCTCACCTTCTTTAGTAAATAATTCTGTTTTCATACCTTAAAATTGCAAGTTCTTTCACATAGGCTAGGATAACTTTTGTCGCAGCGGCTATAGCGACCAAAATAGCGAGTTGTGGCTGCTGTAACGCCACAACCCATAACAAGATTAAAAAAATATCCAAAAAAGTCCTAAAAATTTAAACTTAAGTTGTTTTTGGTATTTTAGGACTCTGCAATTATAAAACAGTACAACAGAGATTGAGCTTCTTCTTCTTCTTCTCTTTCGCACTATCTCATCCATACTTCCATTGTTCACCCTATCACTGGCCATACAGTTAGTTGAGTTTTTAATTTTATATATATACACATATAATATAGGGTAGGGATACGTTGACTCCAGTAGTATCTTTGTTATGAGTTACTCCGCCTAATAACTCAATATAAACGATAAATTTTGTTAATCCAACCGTTGATTATTGACATAATATATTAAATGTTTTATATAAAATCCGAAATTCGTAGCTATGTAATCTAGCCATCGATATTTACTTATATTTTTATAAGTTTACTATACGTTCATTTGAAATTATTCAATGAAGTATTAAATAGTTTTAAAATTTTATAAAACTTTGTGGAGTTGATCTACTCAATAAGAATCATTTATATTGAGTTACTAAGCGGAGTAACTCATCATAGAGTTACTCTTGGAGTCAATGGATCATTTATATTGAGTTACTAAGCGGAGTAACTCATCATATATATATATAGTATAAATTATAAAAATTGTATAAAAATTTCAAAATAATGGTCATCTTGCTAATGCTATCTGCTGTTCGACTAGAGTGTTTCTGGGGTCAGCCACTATGCCTCGCGACAGGGATTGATAACACTATGTCAAACGTCATTTCCCCCTGTCAAATGTGATATTGATACAAATCTAGATGTTTGGTTACATTGAATTGAAATTGATTTTGTCCCCAAATCTTGGTTTAACTACAACAACGGATAAAAATGACATTCATGTTGACATTTATGTTTGCCACTCTACTCAGCTTCAAAACTTCATGCTAGGTTTGAAATCAAACTTATTTCTAAAGTAAAAACATTGAACATAACGCTAATATTAGCCAAATATTTTGTTCCCTACTAAGCTTTAACATCAATTATAACCATGTCAATTTTACAAAATAGAGTAAATTAAAATACTGTTTTGACAAAAACTCATCGACAGAACCTAAATAACATATCAACCAGGAAGGAAGCAAACTTGGAAATGTTACAATTTATAATGATTAGTTAAAGGTATCTTGCATTGCAGTCAGTTCAATCACTGTGGTGCAATCAGTTCCAAATTTCATTGATAAGTTAATACTACTTGATGATATTAACCAGTTATGGAGTGATATTCAAATTCAAATGAAATCTATCAACCGTGCATCCCAGTAGTCAGTTATGAAGTAGACACAAACACATGACACCTGACACGTAAACATGGTAATAATCTAAAAAAATGAAAGTGATTGAATATAATCACATATGTTAGTGTTGTGTGTCTGATACACATCGGACACCGAACACACCTTCAATATGAAGTGTTGGGGCTACATAATTGGTCAATTATTATGTCGATTTCAGTTACATAAACTTTTCACACTAAGAAAATAATCATTTTAGTCTATGTGTGAGGCTGTGTCACTGTTCAATGTATTGAAATTACAAAATCCTCCATGAGTGTGTGAGAGGACCAAACTAACTAACAAAACTACAAAAGACACATTGATGTATGTTTTTGTAATTTCATGACATCCAAGGACTACAGTGACAAGCATCACCTCTATAGCACTGACACCTTTGATCGATGGCGTGTCCCGGTGTCCCACACGTAACACCGACACCACTTTGATTACATTCAATTAATTCATTTTCTCAAATTTTTACCGGTATTGATGTATGAATGTCAGTGTCGTGTCCGGTGTTTGTGTCATTATTTGAGCTTCATAGATTATCACACATTTAAGCACAAAATGACTTTACTCCTAAGAAAAAGCAGAAAGCAAGAACCTTTAGCATTAATTTCCATAACACGCAAAAAGGGTTTCAACCTAATTTCCTTTCCACAACAAGTAGAAAAAACAAAAACGAATTGTTCGAATGTGTTTTTAGAAAAGAAAACCTGAAAATTGCGTTGGAAACTGTATCGAAGTTCAGGATCAATCTCAATTATATCATCATCATGATTGTGATTGTTGGATTTGGAGCGAGGAACATGCATAGTTGAAGTGCCATCAGGTTGACTGGTAACTTTGAGGTTTGCGTCTGGGAATTGTTCGGTCTCCTCTTCGCCTCTCCATGGTGCCGATGACATCAGTTGCTTCTTTCCCTTCTTCGCCATGATGATGTTATTATCGCTAGGTTCTTTTGGTTTTCAGGGTTCAATGAAATTAATCCGTTATAAATAAAGATAAGCCTTATCCCATTCCCACTCCATGCTTTTAAAACATTTTTTTTTGCCGAAATGCTTTTAAAACATTTTGTGAGATAGTAGAAAGTTACAACGGAAGAATATAATTTTGATCTCGATAATATTGTTATTATTCTCTTCTTATTATTATTATTATTATTATTATTATTATTATTATTATTATTATTATTATTATTATTATTATTATTATTATTATTATTATTATTATTATTATTTTTAATATATGAGTAAATAAAAATATTTAAAAAATGGACCAGCGATTAACTCGTAGAACTGAGAATCATGTTTGGTTCTATAACATATTTCTTTTTTACGGTTCTATAACATATTTTTTTTTTAAATGTCCAGAAACATTTTTATTTTACTTTTTAAGTATTTTGAATTTTTTATTGATACTTTTCTTGATAGATGTTTTCAATTTTTTTAGTGGCCATTTTGAATCAAATAATAATATTTTTTTGTAGATGGATATTATTGCAAAGAATATATTATAACAATTTTACATGTGATAATATTATGAATTATGACACTTTTGTGAATTTGACCTATTAAGTTCTGTTGTATGTTGTTTTGAATTTTATGTTATTTTTTGTTTAATATTATTCAATTATTTGATATATCATATTAAAAAGTAAAAAAAATATTATTTTACTATCATCGATTTGATTGCGGTTGAACTCAGGTTGAATCTTTAAACTTTGAAATAGTACCTCATTTAGTGAACGTACGGTTCGATTTTCTAAACATTGATAAATATATATTTTTTTTTTGAATTACAAATGCTAAAGTCTAAAATATTATTATTATTATATTTATTTTTAATATTTAATATATGAGTAAATAAAAATATTTTGAAATTCAAATCGAGTGGTTTAACCGGTTGAACTGAGAAATCACTTAAGTGAAAAATAAAAAATAAAAAAAACCTTCAAAACCAAAATACATTAGGAAAATCAGTCCGATATGGTTAAAACAACATATTTTTTTAAAAAAAATTCCAGAAATGTTTTTTTACTTTTAATTATTTTGAACTTTTTATCGGTTTTTTTTTTCTAAATAGAAAATGGTTTCAGTTTTTTTTAGTGGCCATTTTGAATCAAATAATAATATTTTTTTTGTAAATGAATATTATTGTAGTAGTTGCAAATGAATACTAAGACAATTTTACATGTGATGATATCATGAATTATGACACTTTTAAGTGAATTTGACCTATTAAGTTATGTTGTTTTGAATTTTATGTTTTTTTTTCCATATTATTTAATATATTATATTAAAAGGTTAAGAAAAAAATAGTATTTTACTATCACCGGTTTAATTGCGGTTGAATTTTAATTGAATCTTTGAATTGATACCTTCATCGGTCAACATAGGGTTTAGTTTTCTGAACATTGATAAATATATATTTTTTCTTACATACCGTTTTTAGACTAGGTAGGAGGAGTTGAGGCCTAAAAAGGAAGAAATTGTTAAGAAAGAGAAAATGACACTAATTGTTGAACTCAAGTAGTTACCCATAACTTGAAGTATGTGTTTCTTTACTTTTGAGGAAATGGGATTTAAATTTTTGGTTTGGGAAAATTCTCCTTCTGAACAACAAGATTTTTCTTCTTCTCAAGTATTATGTCCTCCTCAAACAATGCGGTAGTTTTTTTATTCTCAGTTTCCTCTTGTTGTACCGGTGTAGAATCACTCCCACTCTTTTTGCCTTTTGATGATTGCTGATCAATAACTTTTCCGCTTCTGGTTGTAACAACATTAACATTTTTCCTTGGATTAGGAACTGTGTCACTAGGTAGATTTCCAAGTGCTCTTTGTGAGAATTGTTGATCAATTTGACCTATTTGAGTCTCAAGATTCTTTATTGAAGTTGAGTGATTCTTTTGAACAATTCTTGACTCTCCAATGAAGGAATTTGTATTAGATGTAAGTTTCTCAATAGCAATCTCCCAATCAGCTTTTCTCTCACAAGGGGTTGGTTTATTTGATGACTCTTATTGTTGCCTTTAAGAGCCACTTTGTTGATCATTCTATGAGAAATTTGGGTGATTCCTCAATTCGGATTTAAGGTATTGAAGTATGGATTATTCTACTGACGGTTGCCATTGTTACTCACAAGTTCCATTCAGCTTCTCTGAATATTATGAAATTCACAAGTTCCATTCTTATGTGCTCCGCCACATAAATCACAACTTGTATGTTTATGTAATTAGGCAACTTGGGGTTGCTGTATATTCAAAGCTGCCATCTGCTTTTTTATTTTAGCAACGATGACCTCTTCTATATGCTTGGAGATAAACTTCCCTTCAACTACCCCAACATCTAGAGTATTCAATTCCAACATCCCACCTTTATATCTACCACTTCTATCATACAAACTCATTTGTTCGTTTGATGCCACGACTTCCATTATCTTCCTTTTTTATACTGCAGTTTGAATATTAGATAACCCTTGTTGTAGCATCCAAAGTAATTATTGTATTCAGCCTCTAACCATTACATAAAATTTGCATTTGAGAAGTGTCATCAAAAGCATAGTTGGGTTAGGTTGTCATCTAGCTCTTAAATCTTTTGTACGTATCATGAAGAGATTCTCCATCCTCTTTCCTATAACTAGATATTTCTTTCATTTTTCTTACAAACATGGCCAGAGGAAAATATTGCTCAAGGAACTTGTTTTCAAGATCATTCTACACGGTGATGCTACAACATGGAAGTCAATTAAGCCATTCCTTAACATTATTTTTCAGCGACAATGAGTTAACACCCACTTTCACAGTGTCACATAGCTCCAAGAAACTTGTAAGATGCTTGTTGACATCTTCATTGTGTCTACCAGAAAATTGTATCTCCCTTAACTCTTGTAATAATGTTGGGTTGATCTCGAATTTGTTCATAGTAACATGTTGGTTATCGATGGCCAATCTATTCTGGTTTCTATCCCGATAACCAAACTATGCAAGAGTACGTTTAGGCCCATGTGGTGGTGGTTCATCCATATTCTTGAGATTTGGGACATCTCTAACAATCTCTTCTTCCAATATTAACTTTCTTTCCCTAAGTCTATTCTTTTGATTAGTTTTACCAATCTTTTTGATTATGTATCAAAGAGAAGCTCAGTTAAGGATTGACTTGACATAAAAAGTTAGACAAACAATAAGTAATGAAGAGATTCCACCAATATATATTAAAAAAAAAAAACAGAAATTTTGGTGTCGAACAAAAAATTCAATTGAGTAATTCGAAACTCAATTCAATAGTGCTTTGACAATAGACGACAATGGCGCCGAAAAATTGCTAGTAATAATAATTAGAGTATGGGTGTCGAATTCAAAGACTGCGTTATATTATTTAACAATTTTTAACTAGAAAATTGAACAAAAAGTTCTTGATTGATTGAGTTATCTCAAATTAACAAGAATAAAAGTAAGATTAAGCATCCGATAACAAAAATTATAAATGGTTACATCTATTTCTAAAATACAAAGTCACAAATTTTCAATTTCAAACATTGAAAGATTTCAGTCTCTTTTCAAACTTCGAACTATATATCAATTAATCGGTGATCAATTGATAAAAAAAATTAAGCATAAAAATTAATAACACAACTCAATTGAATTAATTCAAATAACCAAATATCAAATCAAACATTTTAGGTTTTTATCTTGTTCTACTTATCTCAGAGTTTAGTTACTCATCATAAACATATAAGCAAAAGAGATGAAGATATTACAAGTGAAAGTTCTAGAATAGAAGCTCTAAACCTGGTTTTTAGTGGTTGAAATCTTCAAGTTCGAGCTCCTTAGATGCATGAGTCTCTCTCCTTAGCCTCCAAAATGCCTCCAAAATGCCAGAACACTATATCAGATATGAAAATTAGCTTAAATGTTGTTGGGTTTGTAACACTGTCGCATGACAAGATGCCCATATTGTCAGGCGACAATGTGTATATCTCCAAATTAAATTTGAAAATTCGAATTCTCGTTTGGAGAAATGATTTCGTTGTTAGGCAATATTTGACGGTGCTGAACACATGTGAGAAAGTTAGATTAGCTCACTTGGCGAGCTAATGCACTCACCAGACGAGATTTGGCAGTGACAAACCATGTTAGAAATTTATTGTTAGCTCGCCTAGCGAGATGCTGGCTATGCCAGGCCAGATTTGGCAGTAATGAACCCTTTAGAAAATCCCGAAAATCGGCTTTAGCTCGCTAGGCGAGGTGAACTTGTGCCAGGCGAGATTTTCTAAACACCATTCTCTTGAATAATTTGAGTTCCATGATTAAGTCTACAAAACTTCTAAAGTATTGCTTTACTTCAAAAGATCTACTTGCTGAATCAATCAAATAAAACAATACTCCAAGAATTTGTCTTGTTGGGGAGGAAAACAAAGCAATTTCATCCAATTACTCGGATAAAAAGGAAACAACATAATTATTCTAAAGAGAAAGTTAATTGATTAAAAACTACGATTCAAATACTAAAACTGAAACAAAATACTAGGAAAATATACATGATATGATCAGTAATCAAGTTTGTACTTCAAGTTCTCCATTTTGTTACTTTCTTTTGTGTTTATGTTTGAGATGTTTATATGAAGTTTGTTTCTTTAGTGGTTATGTTGTATCTATTAAGTTTGTACTTCATGTTCTTCCATTTTGTTACTTTCTTTTTTGTTTATGTTTGAGTTGTTTTCATAAAGTTTATTTCTTTAATGGTTGGGTTGTATACATCAAATTTGTACTTTAAGTTCTTCCATTTTGTTAATTTATAAAGTTCAGAACTTTATTTGTTCATCCAAATAAATGTTTGTTTTTCTACTTCAAATTTGGTAAGAATTCTTAGAGTTTTCCATTTTTTTTTTAATTTAATAATTTTCGCTCATTTCTTTTGTGTTTTTGTTAGAGTTGCAGCAATTAAAGTTAGAGTTGTATCCATCAAGTTTGTAGTTCAAGTTCTTCAATTTTGTTAATTTATTTTGTGTTTATGTATGAGTTATTTTCATAAAGTTTGTTTCTTTAGTGGTTGGGTCGTATATATCAAGTTTGCACTTCATGGTCTTCCATTTTGTTACTATTTTTTGTTTTTGTTTGAGTTATTTTTATAATGTTTGTTTCTTTAATGGTTGAGTTATATTCATCAAGTTTGTACTTCAAGTTCTTCAATTTTGCTAATTTATAAAGTTCTCATTGTAAGAATAGTGATTCAATTAGTTTGTTAAGATTAGTGATTCAATAAGGTTGTTAGGGTTAGTTAGCTTTGAGTTAGTTAGTGAGTTGCTCTAAGTTAGTTAGTTTCTCTCTCTATATAATTTTTTGTTTTCATTTGTTTATTTTTTATCAATTTGAATTCTAAGAAATTTTTTATCTATCAAATTTTCAAACTTATTTTCAATATGAGATTTATCTTCAACTCTATGATCTTATTATTTATCAATTGGTATCATCGCCTTTATTGTGATTTTAGCGATATCGTACTTTCGCAAATGACATCATCAAAGATTGTTATGATTCTGCTTTAGAGGAAAAAGAATATTAATCTATTTATGAGAAGGAAGTTTTAACCTCAATTAAAAAAAAATTGTTCGAGAGAACAGAAAGTTCGAATCATAACTAGAATAATTCTTAGTCAAGTTTTTCTTACTAGATCTCCGTCCCCTAAGAACTAATGCATTGCAAAAAAAAAAAAAATTATATAAGATGAGTGTTTCTTCTTTTATTGTTATTTGCACTTAAAAGGAGGATCAATACGAATCGAATTTTCCTGCATTTACAACACGCCTATGCAATAAGCATTCACAACAGAGCTATTCGTCCCATGATCTTTCAACCACAAATACTTCCAATCTGTCTTCAACATCAACGGAAGCCTCTGAAGATACTCTCTTCAAGATCATTACCGTTCTCAATCTAATAGACTAGGAAATGCGGCGTGCAAGATCTAACCCTTTAGTTTCAAAAAAATTTATTTCTTCTCTGTTCAGATTTGATTCGTATATCATCATGTTTCGAGCTTGAGAAGTTGGTTTTGATACAAACCGCATTGATTTCATCTCCAACCACCGCATGGTTTGCTTCACAGTTTTTGTTTCAGTCATATATTTTGAACGTCTTCCACCTCAATTTAAATAGTTGTGATTAAAAAGATGCGAAGAAGAAGAAGAAAATGAAAATCAAAGTTCTGGATGTTCTAAAATTATTGTCGTTGCTGGCTTCTCCGACGTAAAGCTCTCTAAAATTAACAATATTCACATGAGCAACTTCAACATCTAAAGGTGTAAAGAGAGTAATTGCAGAGTTTCGAATAATGTCACCAACCTCAAACACATGCGTATCTTTGTCTTCGATTCTGACAACAATATTTATTATGGTTATTGGTTGCAGTACAATTTTCTATTTTAAGATTGCAATTTTCACATGTTAAATGTTTAGAATAATTGTAATTCAAACTCAGATTCGTAAAATTAATAGTGATTCAAATTTTTTTTTAAGTTGAATAGTGATTCACATAGTTTTCTAGAGTTAGTTAGCTTAGATTGTTAGAGTTAATTAGCTATGAGTTAGTTAATTTCTTTATAAATAGAGAAATCATTGTATTCATTTCTTTATCTTTTATCGATATAAATTTTAAAGAATTATTTCCTCTAAGAAGATCTTAAACTTATTTTCAATATGAGATTCTTTTTCAACTTATAATCCTTGTTATATTTAACACCAATCTTTATTTGTATCTCTAAATAAATGTTAGTTTTGCTATTACAAATTTGGTTAGCATTCTTAAAGTTTGTCTATGTTTTTTTTCTTTTTAGTTGATAAAGTCCACTCCTTGCTTTTGGTTTTTGTTAGGGTAAAAGAAAACAAAGTTAGAGTTTTATCCATCAAGTTTTTCAATTTTATTAATATATAAAGTTCAAACCTTTATTTGTTCTTCTAAATAAATGCCATTTTTGAGTTTCGAAAAACTGTTTTGAACAATAGTTTCCAGTCACCGAAGATATTATTAGATTGAGTCGCAGACTAGGTTGTTCTCTTTAAGACGTTTCGCGGCACTGCCCAAAATTGTGCAAGGCAGACTATTAACTATGATGTCCCCAGGATAAAACAACCTAGTTATGCTATATCGGTTTTGCTACTGCACCGTAGAAAACCGCTCTAGAATTACACCATCTAAATATGGCAGTTAAGGCCACTCGTAATTTGGTACTATGACCACTCGAAAATCTGAAGGAACAAAGGACTTCGGTAAAGGGACAGAAATAAAATTTGGCAGGAAGCAGAAAAGGGAGAAGAGAGAAAACTCGTAATTTTTTTGGAGTTTTTGGCGTGCCTTCTAACATAGCGGAATCCTCTATTTATAGAGGAATTCTGCAACTAACGGGAACATAAATTGCGGTCCATTTGACCGAATCCTTGAAAACTGATGCGCACCCAATTTGACCTGGGCAACGAAACTATCGCGAGACAAATGGAAGGAATGCATAACGAATCAAATAAGTTGTTGTTGACTTGGTGGAGGGCAGAAACATGTGTAAAACGTATCAAATAATTTCAGAGAGAAAAACCCACACATTTAAATTAAATATCAATTTTTTTTATTTTTCTAAATATTAAAAAATAATATACCACTTAAGCTCAGCCAAGTCTAGTCGAGTCAACCAGACGAACGACGACGGCACGCGCGCATATGCTGGTTGATTTAAACGTGTTCTCTCCCCTGCACAAAATTGGGTACCCCTTGGGGCACACCCCAAAAGATATACCTTCACCTTATAAACACTACTATTGTGTGATATCCTTCATACGTGAGACTTTTTCATTTTTTTAGTTCACACTACACCAACTCTATTAGTTCAACATCATTTCCAACAATCCCCCACTTGAATTAAAAAAAAATGTTTCTAAAGTAGCGTTAAACACTTCTATAAGACTGTGCATAAACAGAGGTATCTTCTGACTTGAACCTTTGCATAGTAAGATTCAGATTCAACAAGAGTGACTCGTAGTCTTGAACTCTATGTCTGACGTCAAACCCACACACAACCTTTTCATTGGGTGTATTCTCAAAATCCTGTGCATTAATGGTCTTGCACGTCAATTCCAATATAGTGAACACTCTAGGAATTCTACATCAAAATTCCATAGGAAGCGGTCTCACTTCCACATTCACATAGGTAAGTCTATCAAGAGTACTCTTGTAGCTAGGTTCTCCACTCCAGATATAGTATAGATCTCATTAAGAGTTTCTATTATCTCATCCTATCATCGCTTCAGGAATCATGCCTCTCTGATTTATAATAACATGTTCATCTCATATCACTTCACAACTTGTTATTACCCATTAAACCTAATTCTTGGGATTTGTAGTCTTTTAGGTCGTGTTACCATCATGAGTGACTCATTGATCTATAGGAAATAGTCTCATCCTTTTGGATGTGTTTAAGACTTTCTTTCTAGCTAATCCTTTTATCAAAGGATCTGCTAAATTTTCAATAGTGCATCTTTTGAAAGTAACTTTTTAACTATGTTGTGCTTACGATGTATTTGTTGTCTCTTACCATTGTAATAACGGTTCTCAATTTTTGCAATAGTCGTGGTACCATCATAGTAAATGAACAAAGCTGACATTGATTTTTCGCATAAAGGGATCTCAGCTAGCAAGCATCTCAACCATCTCGCTTCTTCACTAGTGGTTGCTAGTGTTATCATTCCAAAGTCCATAGTGGACTGAGTCAATATCGTATGTTTCTTCGATTTCCAAGATACAACTCTACCATCCATTCTAAATATATAGCCACTGGTTGCTTCAGAGTCATCTGATAAAGTGTTCCAATCAACATCACTGTATCATTCAAGGAAGGCAAGTAATCTTTTATAATGTAATCCGAGACTCGTGGTCCTTTTAAAGTATCGCATGACTCTCTCGATAGTAAGGGTGGACAACAGAAGGGTACATGCGGGTTCGGGTTCAAAATGCCAATTCGATCCAAATCGCGGGTGAAATTTGTAGGTCAACTTCCGCCTATTTTTGCATACAAGTAAGATGGATCACATATCTCATGGGTGACGTGTTTACGGGTAGGGTTGTTACGGGTAAGATACGTGTAAGTTTCAAACAATCGTACAAAATCCAAAACAAAATAAAAATAAACACCATCAACCCTCAGATCAGATATGTATCAAACAAACCAACACAAAAATACAATAAAAATTTGAAGAAAAAAAGAACGTGAGAAAACTAAGTTTTGAGAAGAAATAAAAAGAAGACGAAAACGACGATGAAGAAGAATGAGTGGTTATCCTCTAGTTTTCGCTGCTGGAAGGTCATGAGCAGAAACGAAATCGCTGATAGCTTCAACACGACGGTGAAATAAGGAGAGGAGATAAAATTGTGCATCTAGGTGTTTTTGTTAGTTAATAGGGTTTCAAATGAAGTAAAGTAATAGTAACAAGCAACCTGAGGTTTTAATTTTAAAATCCTTACACCGATTCATTTTATTATTCTAGTATTTTGTGTAAATTTTTTTTACCATAAAGTCATGTCTATAAATGCATTAATTAATTAATTATTAATTATTAATTATTCCAATAAAAACATTAATTATTTCACAATTCTTGTTAGTACAGAGGCGCAGCTAAGAGAGGGGTAAATTTTCTAGTTTTTAGAGACTTAGTGGATTATTTTTCTGATTAGGATAGTGTATGGTAAAAAGTAAATGGCAGAAAAATCAAGAACACAACAATGTATCCTGGTTCCTCGTACAACCAAGCGTACATCCAGTCCTCTTGCACACCACAACAGATTTTCCACTATTGTTAGAATAAGTACAAGTCCCACCCTAGGACCACTGTTACAAACTTCTAACAATCTCCCTAAGATAGCACACCACTATCTTAGTTTACAACACTTGAATAAAGTACACCACTTTCTTCAAACAACACAATAACTTGAGTGGTTTTACAACAATGATATGATTTGAAAGCAAGGGAATATAACAGTTGATATGCTTTCTTTGTACAATGATAACAATCCAATACTATTGTACTTCAAGTGCAGCAGAGAACCTTTACAATGATATGACAATGAAAAACATGTGCACTTGAAATATGAAAGTTTGACTTTTAATGGATCTTTAAAATTCTCAAAATGGTTTTCAAGGTTCTGAAGTTAAATCTGAATCTATGAAGTATTTATACTCCTTAGACATCACTTCAAATCAGTGGCAATTGTTCCTAGAGGTTTGATGAACATATGCAATGATTCAGATTGAATCTGAACTGAAAAATTGCATTGCTTCGCAGTTGTATTCGGCTACAACTTGTGTGTAGTCGAATACACCTCTGTAACGTTCAGTTTTTATTCGAAATTTCAACGTTGTATTCGAATACGAAACCTTGTAGTCGAATACAAATAAGTGAATTTTGCCACTGACTTGATTTTGTATTCGGCTACGAGATGCTGTAGTCGAATACAAAAGTCCAGTTTTAGCTATTGACTTGATATTTGTATTCGACTACAACATCCTGTAGTCGAATACAGATTTGAAGATCTTGCCACTGACTTATTGTTTGTATTCGGCTACAACATACTGTTGTCGAATACAACTTTGATTTTAGCCAAAAACTTGAATCTTAAATATAGTTTATGCATTTTTGACACTTTGAAAATTCTTTTGGTGCATATGCTAGCAAATTGACTATAGTTGACTTGATTGTTGACTTCACTTTTGAGCTTGCAACTCGATCATTTTACTTTGGTCTTTATCTTCATCAAAAACATGGATAAACTTGTATATTTACAATTCCCACCAAATCAAATCAACATGCGTATAAATTCTAAAACAACGCATGATTATTACCACTGTGTATTCATTATCGGGCGGGTATGGGTTTAATTTGTTTTAAAATTCCCAACCGTACCTTCCCATTTTAATCCACTTACAACCGTTTTTTTAACCCGCTTACCCATTCAACTGACCCAAACCGCCCATTTACACTCAGTTTTTTGCGGATTACTCAGTTTTTGGATGGGTCAATGGATCTGCCCGCCTTTACTCGATAGCGTGGCAATGCTCCAAAGTAGGTCTACTGGTAAACCTACACTACAGTCTAACGACGTAGGAAATTTTGGGTCTAATACAGTCAGTCGCATATACAATTTATCTAACACCTTCCACTACACGAAAAAACGCACTTTACAGCGCTTTTTTTAAGCCATTTACAGCGCATTTTCAAAAAAATAAGCGCTGTAGTATCTAGCGCTGTAAAAAGATACAATAGCGCTTTCTAAAATAAAAAAGCGCTGTAAAATAGGTGGATATATTGTGCGCTTGTTATACTCGTTTTACAGCGCTTTTTTGAAAAAGCGCTGTAAATCCCTGTAATAGCGCTTTTTAAATCCCTGTAATAGCGTTTATTATGAATGCACCTATTACATCGCTTATTTGAAAAAGCGTTGTAATAGGTGTTTCAATAGATGCATTATTATGCACCTATTACAGCTCTTTTGCAAAAAAGCGCTGTAATAGGTGCATTCAAATAGATGCATTGTTATGCACCTTTTAGAGCGCTTTTTCAAAAAAGCGCTGTAGTAGGTGCATTCAATAGATGCATTATTTAGAATGCACCTACTACATCGCTTTTTTGAAAAAGCGCTGTAAAAGGTGTTTTTTTCTTCTTCTTATTTTAGTTTTATTAAAAAGCAGTTTTTGGTTTTTTATGGCATTTTTTTAGAAAGCGCTGTCTTTTAATTTTTTTTCCAAAATCATTTTCATCCAAAATCAGTTCACAATCAGTTCTCACAATCAGTTCACACAATCATTTCACAATCAAATTAACTTTATAACTATACATATTTATACAATCAGTTCACAACAAATTACATAATAGCACAAAACAAATTACAACATATCAGAATACATCTTCACAGCTTTTCACATATATACTACATATTCATATCAGAACAAATTACAAATTCATATACATATTCACATATTCACATATATAATACATATTCACAGCTTTTCAAATGTGCCCTATTCATATAACTACATATTCATATACATATAGCTATCAAAAGTACATTTCAGAACAGAACTACCCATTGCAGCATATAACTATCCCTTGCAGTATGCCATTTCCCAGCAAATCAAATAATCTTCATTTCAATCACATACTGACACCAGTCTTTCTTTATTTCAATTAGATCTCTTTCAGAGTATATTGGACTGGAATTGTCAAAGTACTGTGCGATATAAAAATTGAACATAAATAAGTTAGAATCAAATATATACATAGTTTATATATGAAAATCAAATAATGAAAATACCGTACCGTTTCTAGGATTATAGTTTGATTCTTATCAACAATCTCCTTCATGAATCGCAATACATAGTACCCACAGTCGATGTTGTTAGTTTGACGAGGGCATTATAAAATAAAACATATAAGTCAATAAATATTTGTGCATTGATTGTAAATGAAATTTTAAAGGCATATATTTTAAACCTTTATTGGAATCCATGTGATGTTATTTGACTTTTGCTTCGACACTGTAGCACCTCTTTGAGCTCGAAAAACTTGTAAAGCACTATCGAATAATTAAATGTGATTATTATAGCATTAACAAACACATTATTTATATATATATGTAAGAAATAAATGAATATTACTTACGTGTCGAACATAGTCTTTATATCGGAGTGATTGTTGTAATGGGCGTGCAAGGGATCTAAATAGTATATAACTTCAGAGGTCGCATTGATTGCAAATAGCACCCAATGTGCCCTACAACAACAAAAATTTGGTTTACACAACTAATAAATTAAGATCTCATAAATTAAAAAAGATATAAATAAAGAATATATTGAAGGTGCGAACACGAGAAGGGGGGTTGAATTGTGTTTGCACAAAGTTGATAACTTTTTGATAATTTGTATATAATTAAAAATTAGTTTGGTTTTGGTGACTTACTTGGAGTATAAGTAATCAGATTTAGAGGCAGCAAGCAATGAAAGCATAAATAATTTGACGCGTAGAATTATCCTGGTTCACCATTAACTTGGCTACATCCAGTCCCCTCATTTAGAAGGCTTTAATCCACTAATTCAAAAACATTGAATTACAAAGCACTTGACCCTCCAAGCCAGTCTTCCCAAACAGCCTGACAACCTCAGACTTTTGAGGAACAACACCACCTTGACCCTACAAGCCAAGTCTTCTCCTAACAACCTGACAACCCCAGATTGAAGAAGGAAGTAAACCAATATCGGGTTGGATACAAGAGATTGAAACTTGAGTAGTTGCTTCTAACAAAGCTGATAATAATAATAACTCTCACACTTTAAGAAAAGAACACTCTGAAAATATTTCTCATTCGAACAAGTGTTTCTCTCTTTGAACTCTAAGATGAATTGAGAACCTTGAGCTTGAGTTCCTCTTTTCTGCTTTTCGATACTTTTCTCCTTCAGCCTTGAGTGTCTATTTACAGTGAAAATTTGGGCTTCAATTTAGTCCTTATTTAATTCTGAATTGTATCTTGTTTAGATTGAGTTTGTAAATTCTTCAAATTGATTTTGTTCCTATATTGTGTTGATTGACTTTGTAAATTCTTCAGAATGATTCTGTTCCTATTTTGTGTAGATTGACTTTGTAAATTCTTCAGAATGATTATGTTCCTATTTTGTGTAGATTGACTTTGTAAATTCTTCATATCAAATATTCTTCAAATCTCCATTAACTGTTGATCAAATATTCTTCAAATCTTCATGAAAATGTTGATCAAATATTCTTCAAATCTTCTTCAAATCTTCATTAAATATTGATCAAATATTCTTCAAATCTTCATTAAATGTTAATCAAATCTTCTTCAAATCTTCACTAAATCTTCTTCAAATATTCTTCAAATCTTAATCAAATCTTCTTCAAATATTCTTCAAATCTTGACCATATCTTCTTATCAACTTGGTCAAAGATTTTCTTCAATTATAAATATGAATCAAATCTTATTTTAGATTTTCATCAATTATAAATTTGAATCAAATCTTATTTTAGATTTTTTTCAATTATAAATTTGAATCAAATCTTTTATACTCTTTGAAGTCAAATATATTGTTCTCATAAAATACTTTTGTTAACATCAAAACTCTAAATATAAAACCAACTTGGTTCCAACATATATAATTACGTACCCTGAATTATATTGTGAAAGGAACAACTTATCCTTCTCTTTGTTTCCTAATAGTATATCTACAACGTATTTCTTTACATTCACTGGATCATGTTTAAGCATCGAAATCTTATGCGGAGACAAGAATGAAAATCTATTTGACAATCTGCGCGTGCACACGAACTTCTCATACAAAAACCTTTAATGAAAATTTTAAATGAGATTAATTACCAATAAATGCAATTAAAAGTATTTTTTTACCTAATGTATAAGCTGATGACAGTAGCACTCAACTCCTTATGGTTGAGAAGTTCGTATATGTG
The DNA here is from genome assembly GCA_037974755.1 of Cicer yamashitae. Taxonomy (NCBI): domain Eukaryota; kingdom Viridiplantae; phylum Streptophyta; class Magnoliopsida; order Fabales; family Fabaceae; genus Cicer; species Cicer yamashitae. The sequence goes on from JBBPBQ010020323.1 coordinate 33,915,359, forward strand.
CTCCTTTTCTAGAAATTCTTCATACTCATGTCCGAATATAGCTTTATCCATGCTTATTATTCGTGTATCGTTGTTGCTGCCCATAATTGTTTTTGCCTGTATGTCAAGACACGACCCATATCGAGCAAGTCTTGGCTGACTTATTTTAGGAGAAAAAGCAGCAACTGATTTTCCACGATCCAGTTTTTGAGCAGCAACTTTGGCCGCTTTATTACCCTCCAGCTTTTGCAGTTTGCCAGCTTTATTACCCTCCAATTTTTGAAGTTTGCCGGCTTTATTTTTACCATGAACATCCAGTTGTGGTGCGGCAGCTGGCTTGCTGCCTTGCTGTGCGGGTGGTTTATTGGATTGAATCTGGAAAAATGAGGTTAATCAGTTTGTTAGTTTATTGAATCTGAAAAAATGACAAACCTTACAGAATAAATGTGACAAACCTTTTCGGGCGATGCGACTGACTCGTTTCTTGGAATCTTCTTATCATTCCCTTTTGACTTTGTTTGAATCTAAATAAATGTGAAATTAAAGTTAACATCGGAAAAAAATCAGCTATTAAATATACATATCAATTAAAGATACATTTAAATTAATTAAACATACCTTATCAAGGGCAACAAGATGTTTGGGCCATGCCACGTAACTACCAATTGCTTCGTCCAAATACTTCATATCTGCATCATTGTCCGGTATAGGCAACGGTGCATTTGGTTCCAAAGCAATAACTGGTGATACTTTGACATGGCCCGCAGGGATCGGTGTGTTGTGCAAGACTTCGCCCAGAGTATTGTACAATGTTCATTTTCTGACCTTGCGATGAGTAGGGGAGGATAAGTACAGCACGCAAGGAGTGACACCCTAAATCAATGGTTAATACATAAGTATATGAAACTATTAGGTTGAATGAATTTGTTATTTTATTAAGTAATTAATTACCTCAGAAAGAGTTTTGAGACCAACGTTGCAACTCGCGTTTTCACTCTCCATTTGAATTTCATGTTGGAGCTGATCCGCAAGTTGCTTGTCTTTATTCGTCTTCACCAAGAGTGCCACTTGCTCTGTTAATACTTTGATATTCTCTAATACTTCCTCATTAGATGGATTTTGGCGCGTTCTTGTGAAAATAACTTCTAGGAGTTACGCCAAATCCTTTCCCCCTCGTGCAACCGGAATATTCAGTAACATTAAACACTTTACCTAGTATGTCCCTGCAATACATGGGACTTTGATTTTCTGAACTTTGTTTGAGATTCTCCTAAAATACACGTAGGATTAAAAAGATAAGTTCAATATCATTTTTAAAATACAATATTAAAAAATATTAAAGTGATAAATATACTTACACAAAGTTCTATTACTTTTTGAACATTTTCGTTATCAACCACTCCATCTTTATTTACGCGAGCTTCCTTCCACAATATATGACGACCCAACGGTTGATCGGATTGGGTGTCTTGTAGCTATTCTCGTTAAGATCATAAACAAAATATTAGTTAGAAAGTATAGTTTATAATGTACCACATTATATTAAAGCGATGTTTAATTACTTACAAGTTTTTGCTCTAGACGTGCATATCCCATACGAGATTTCTTGTATGGGTGGGGAATATTTTTGCCCTCTAGCGATTTGCCTTACTAATATTCTATATAAAACACAAATGCTAATAAATTAATCACTTACAACAAACGCGGGGTCCGAACATTTTGATACGAATGCGCTTCATTCCTCATTTGATATATAATGTTTATATATTTTTGGAGTTTCCACATTCATATTTCCATCGCGGTCTTTTAGATAGCAATTTGAGAGGTGAGATCTAAAACCCCAGTGTATTTTCCCTGCAACTCTCACCATGTAACTCTTTCTCACCTCGTCAACATCAAAAGTTGTCTGCAAACCAAATAAGGATATAGTTTAAGTAAAGTACTTCAAAGCAGTCTGTAAAAAATTAATAAGTAAAAAAGTGGAGTAAAAATATTACTTGTATATCAGCCCACAATACATCTTTTGCATCCTTCAATGCCTTATCTCTCCAATCATCTAGTGTGATGGGGATATTCTGACGAACAACAACCCCAATATAACTTAGAAACATTGAATTGTTGGGGTCAATTGGCTGACCACTCTCATTCCATCCCACCTAATAAACTCATATAGTAAGTACCTCAAATTTTAAACAGCAAACAAAGTATACCTCAAATTTTTTCAAAAAAGATAAAAAATAAACAGCAAACAAAGTATAGTATACCTCAAGTTTTTGCCCAGTACTTCTTGCTTTTATAACATTTTGCATTATGGTTGCACCACATTTGACTTCATTTTCGTAAGTCTTGGTGTTGCCAACTTCTTCATTTTGACATTCTAACTCTTTGTTGGTATCCATTTATCTACAACAAGTTCAACATGCAGTTCAGTATAACTTCAACAAGTTCAACATGCAGTAGTCTAAGTACGTAGTAGTATAAGTTCAGCATGCATTTTGGTGAAACAAAAAACTAATAAATACAATACCTAAAAAGTGAGAAGAAATACTTAGGGTTACGGGTTCGTAGGGTTCGGTTAGTAACAAAGAAGAACAAGAACAACGCATAAATACGAACGAAGAGGAAATAAGCGTTGGGTTACAGGTTCGCAGAAATACGTAATGAGGGTTATTAAAAAATATGAAGTTTGCGTAATGAGGGTTGCAATGAGAAGGAGAATGAAGATGAGGAGGAAACAAGTATGAAGTTTACATAATGAGGGTTAGTAATGAGGAGGAAACAAGCGTAGGGTTCGTAGGGTTCGCAATGAGAAGGAGAATGAAGAGGAAACTGAAACACTCGTATGAAGTTTACATAATGGAGAGGAAACTGAAGAGGTTTACTGTTATATATAAAACCCTATTACAACGCTTTTTTGAAAAAGCGTTGTAGAAGAGCTCATTATTTTATTTTTTAAAAGCCTACTATGACGCTTTTTTAGAAGCCTTTTAAAGCGCTTGTGAAAAATCGCTGTAAAAGAACTCCTTATTTTTATTTTTTAAAAAGCCTTTTACAGCGCTTTTAAAAAGCTTCTTTGTTTTATTATATGCAAACGCTATGTGACCCTTTTACAACGCTTATGCAGAAAACGCTTTAAAAGACCTCCTTATTTTATTTTTTTAAAAGCCTTTTGCAGCGCTTTTGCAAAAGAGCGCTGTAATAGGGTTTTATATATAAAAGGCTTCTTTGTTTTATTATATGCAAATGCTATGTGACCCTTTTACAGTGCTTATGCAGCAAGCGCTTTAAAAGACCACCTTATTTTAATTTTTTAAAAGCCTTTTACAACGCTTTTGCAAAAGAGCGCTGCAATAGGGTTTTATATATAAAAGGCTTCTTTGTTTTATTATATGCAAACGCTTTGTGACCCTTTTACAGCGCTTATGCAACAAGCGCTTTAAAAGACCTCTTAAAGCTCTTTGTTTTATTATGTCCAAGGGCTGTGTGACTTCATTATTTTGGGATGATCAGTTAAGTTCAAGAAAAATTCCAAATAATTTTGTTTTCTTCCAAATAATTAGTTAAATTATTTTTTCTTCCAAATAATTTTTTTCTTCCAAATTAGTTAAATTATTAAAATCGACAAGCAAGAACCCTGACTCATCAATCCGAACACCATTATTATTATCGACCCACTTGCAACCAAATATGGGAACACGAAACATTGTGTAGTCTAGCTCCCATATGAGCTCGATAACCCCAAAATATGATAGATTTGCATATATTGGGTTCTTGTCTTTTGCACTTGAGATATGCATCGCTTCAGCTACGAGAGTGACTCCGCTATTTTGCATAGTGGTTTGATCATCTTGTTCTTTGGTATAAAAAGTGTAGCCGTTAATTACATAACTAGTGTAAGAAAAGACATGTAAACTCGGACCATTTGCTAGCCACCTTAATCTCTGTGAAATTGATCCAGGGTCTACATCAAACTTTGACTTTATGTGATTTTTTAACCATGTTATGAAACTTCGATTGTGCTCTCCAGTTATCCAATTTTGATTCCTATTCATGTTCAAACTAGATAACTGATCCATGTGTATTGTAACATACGGTTGAACCTCATCATCATTTTGCAGAACATACAATTGGGCCTGCTCCCATTCTGTCCTTGATATAGTCATTAGTCTCTTTCCAATGATCCCTTCTCCTGATAATCTTCCCGAATGACGAGACATGGGAAGCCCTATGGATTCAACATTGGACAGATATTCAGTACAAAATTCAGCATCTTCTTCGATAATGTACCGTTCAACAATACAACCTTCTAGAGGTCTTTCATACAAACTAAAGTTTTAATGTTTGAAGAGTATCCTTCTGGAACTTTAACTTCGTGTAGAAATTTACACAAAACAATTTTTTCCTTTCTAGATAGAGTATGAGCGACTGGAGGTAGATATGTGCGATTTCCTTTCTTTACGGGACCCAATTCATTTCTTATTCCCATATCGACCAAGTCCAATCTTGCATTGATGCCATCTTTAGACTTTCCTGGTACATTGAGTAACGTACCAATAAATGATGGAGCTAAATATCACTAGAAGGGGGGTTGAATAGGGATATTGGCGTTTAAAAATAGTTTTAAGAGTTTTTGAGTTTCTGTCCTCTCTGAGAGGATACGAACTGAGAAATAGATTTTCAAACTTTTTAAGTGAGAACAGAATAAATGCAAGGAAAATATAAAGAGATAGACACACAACTTTTATACTGGTTCACCCAAAGATGGCTACGTCCAGTCCTCACAACCTTGTGAGATTTCACTAAAGATCAATCAGATCAGCCTCTTGTAGAGGATGATTACACTTTGTGTATTCTCAAGCTTCACCAAGCTTACAATCAAGTTTCAAATATTTTCAAGTACAACTTACTTGAAAATTACAGAGTGATATGAGTATGATTTCTTTTCTCTCTACTTAAACACTTTCTAAAAAGATATTTCAAAGATCTAGTGTATGGATGTAGAAAGTTTAAAGAGAGGATGAATATTGCTTATGATAAACTTAAGATTCTTGATCTTTTTCTTACAATATTGTTATGTGTTGAATGATGGATAGCTTGCTGCCTTTTATAGAGGTCTTGTGATGTTCTTTCCATGAGACAAGCTTTTGTGACCGTTTGGAATCAATTCAAATCAATCCATGGTCTTTCATCATATTTACGAAAATGCCATCCAGCTGTCCTTGGACATATGCAGTCCATCCTCAGCCTGGAAATTGACTAGCATTGGACCTTGGTCTTGTGTTGTCTTTTTCTTTTCTCATTCTTCAAGACTTGTGACTTATATTTTGAGTTTGTTTGTAGTTGCCTTTCTATATATTGACTTTGCTTTATTTTTCCAATCATCCAAGAATGATATATAGGGCTGCCCATTAGCCTTTGCACATAGGAAAGTAGTTTGCAACATGTGACTTCTTGAAAACCCAAGCTATAAGCCATCCTCGTACCTTGTACAGCTGGCCTTGTGATTTCTTTTGATCAAATGCTTTATATAATCATTTATTCATGCTGGTTTGACCTCTTTTGATGAATTAAAAACGTTATTTCAGCGAGGATGGAAAATTTCATCTTGAAGACCCATCCTCTCAATGTTTTGTCCTATCCTCTAGCTTGAACACTTAATAAATTAACCCAGATTTTTCTTCCTTTTGATCTAATTGAAGATTAACCTGTTTTCTTATAATGATTCACTCAAAAGCACAGATTAGTATTAACCACAATCATAATCTTTAAATAATTTTGTTATCATTAAAATCATTTGAGAGATTTTGTCTCAACATTGTCCCCCTTTTTGATGATGACAAAATTCTTTAGATTATGATTTTTAAATATGATGATGTTAAATGTTTATGCTCCCCCTGAATCAAGTGAGTAATTTGTTTTTAAAATTTTAAGTGCTAAAAAAATATTACTCCCCCTGAATGTATGCTAGAGATATGAATCTTAGATAGACTAAAATGATATTGTAAGATAAAACCAATAATCATTATAATGGCATAAACTTTAAGCATAGTCAAGCAAAGTCTTTTCAAAACATTAGTACAACATCAACTTAATCATAACATGGCAGCAATAACATAGCATCAAAACATCAAAACATCAAAACATCATAATCATTCTCCCCCTGAATTTGGCAGCATCAAAAAAATAAGAGTCATAAAGCTATTTTGAAGAGGATGGCTCATCAGACGAGGATGAAGGTGAAGGGAGGTTGAATAGGCAAGACAGGAGGATGAACTCCTCGGGTTGATAAGATGGTTGGTGACCCACTCCAAGAGGAGGGTAAATGATCAGAGTTTTTTGAGTGATAAAAGTGGTTTTTGGATGTTTGATCAAAGAATTTGAAGGATTTTGTAGCCATTGAAAAAGAGTTATTAGGCATTCATTAAGGGTTAATGAAGGTTTGAAGTTCCAAGAGAGAAGTAGCCGTTTTTCATTTAATGCTCATTGGAAAGAGATGTATAGGAGAGAGAGAGACATCAATGAGAAACGTGCACATCTTTTCACTTTCTAAATTTTGGGTTCATCCTCATATTTGAAGGAGGATGCTGTTTTAAAAAATAAAAAATGAGGAGGACGAAAAAAAAATAAAAACAATAAATAATAAAAATATATAAAAAATATAAAAATAATAAAATTAAAAAATAATAAAAAAAACATAAAAAAAATAAAAAATAAAAAATAACAAAAATAAAATAAAATAAAATAAAATAAAAAATAACAAAAATAAAATAAAATAAAATAAAATAAAAAGATAAAAAAAATAAGGAATAGCAAAATAAGAGAAAACAAATTTCTTAACCAATTTTAATCAGAGATTGATGCATGGGTAACAACAAACGGTTTTTCTAAAATAAATTCAAATTGATCCTCCTGAAGAGGTTGGACACGTAACCGTTGGAGAAGGAGGATGTTGAGGTATGCATTTAATGATGATTGATGAGACAGGCGTGGTGTGCAGGATAGGCGTGTGAGACACGCGTGTTGGGAAACGGCAGTTGTAGCCGCTGCAACATTTAATGCTTGCGTGGAACACGGGAATGGCGCCACATCCTCTGGGGTATTGCCATCCTCTCAGCTTTTTAACTTAAAAAGACATTTGATCACTTAGCAAGTTTTGACCATAAAAAAATTTAAACAAACAAAATAAGAGAATCAATGCAATGATACAATGGATAAAACAATAAATCATTTAATTTTAGAAAAATTAATGATGGAAAGTTTTTCCAAAATATTTTTGAATCGATCCTCTTGGAGAGGTTTCGTAAAAATATCTGCCAATTGATTTTTAGTGTCAATGAAAATTAATTCAATGTCACCTTTTTGAACATGATCTCTTATAAAATGGTGTTTAATTTCAATGTGCTTAGATCTAGAATGCTGAATTGGATTTTTTGAAAGATTTATAGCACTTGTATTATCACAGAGGATGGGAATTTTTGCGTACCTTAAAGAGTAATCCTCTAGTTGATTCTTTATCCACAGCAATTGTGAGCAGCATTGTGCAACTGATACATATTCAACCTCTGTAGTTGATAGAGCAATGGAGCATTGTTTTTTGCATGACCAACTGATTAGGGATTTACCAAGAAATTGGCAAGCTCCACTTGTGCTCTTCCTTTCAACTTTGTCTCCCGCATAGTCAGCATCACAATAGGCTATGAGGTCAAGATCTGAGCTTTTCTCATACTAGATTCCCAAGTTTATTGTTCCAACAAGGTATCTCAGAATCCTCTTAACAGCTGTAAGATGAGATTCTTTGGGAGAGGATTGAAACCTTGCACAAAGACCTACAACAAAGGCTATGTCCGATCTACTTGTTGTTAAGTATAATAAGGATCCAATCATCCCTCTATACTCTTTCTCAGAAATTGGAGTTCCTTCATCATCTTTGTGAAGCATGGAGGATGGGTGAATAGGATTTCCCATACTCTTGGCTGAACTCATGTTGTATTTGTTGAGAAGATCTTTAGTGTATTTTTCTTGTGAGATGAAAATACCATCTTTAAGTTGTTTGATTTGTAGTCCAAGAAAAAATTTCAATTCACATATCATACTCATCTCAAATTCACTTTGCATAAGATTTGAGAATTCTTCACACATCTTTTCATTAGTGGATCCAAAAATTATGTCATTCACATATATTTGGACAATTAACAAATCTTCTTTAGATGATTTCTTGAAAAGAGTAGTGTCAATCTGTCCTCTTACGAATCCATTTTCCTTAAGAAAAGAGCTTAACCTCTCATACCAAGCTCGAGATGCTTGCTTTAACCAATAAAGGGCTTTTGAGAGTTTGAATACGTGGTTGGGCTTCTTTTCATCCACAAATCCAGGAGGTTGTTTAACATACACCTCCTCATTCAGAAATCCATTCAAAAAAGCACTTTCGACATCCATTTGGTATAGTTTGATACATTTATGAGTGGCATATGCTAGGAGGATTCGTATAGCTTCAAGTCTAGCAACCGGTGCAAATGTTTCATTGTAGTCAATTCCTTCCTGTTGGTTGTAGCCTTGAGCAACTAGCCTTGCATTGTTTCTTATTACATCTCCATCCTCATTCAGTTTGTTTTTGAATATCCATTTTGTTCCAATGATGGATTTTTCATGTGGAAGAGGTACAAGGTTCCATACCTTGTTCCTTTCAATTTGTGAGAGTTCTTCCATCATGGCTTCAACCCATGATTTATCACAAATAGCTTGATCAATATTTTTGGGTTCAATTTGTGAAATCATGGCCATGGTAGCTGTATTTCCTCGAAGAGACTGTCTGGTTCTTACACCATCAGCCGTGTCTCCAATAATCAAATCTGGAGGATGATAAGTGACTGTCTTCCATCCTCGTGGAGGTTGCTGAGAGGATGGATCAGATTCATCCTCTTTGTTTGGACTGGGTGCGTTGTCAAAAATAACATGCATGGATTCCTCCACAGTTTGAGTCCTAAGATTATATATTCTATAACCTTTAGACGAGGTGGAGTATCCTAAAAACAATCCTTTGTCAGATTTTGAATCAAACTTTCCCAAATTTTGTTTATTATTTAGGATGTAACAATAACACCCGAATATGTGAAAATATGATATGTTTGGTTTTCTTCCTTTCCATAGTTCATATGGAGTTTTGTTTAAAATCTTTCTAATGGATACATGATTTAAAACATAACAAGCGGTATTAATTGCTTCAGCCCAAAAATATTTTTCAATGTTGGCTTCATTCAAGATTGTTCTAGCCATTTCTTGCAAAGTTCTATTTTTCCTCTCAACAACTCCATTTTGTTGAGGGGTTCTTGGGAAAGAAAAGTCTCAAAGGCATCATTTTTATGTTTTAAAAATAAGACCCAAGTAAAACGTGAAAAGTCATCAACAATTACAAATCCGTACCTTTTTCCACTAAGGCTAGGAGTTTTAATAGGACCAAAAAGATCAATATGAAGTAGCTCAAGAGGATGGTTTGTGGAAACAACATTTTTAGAATGAAAGTAACTCTTAACTTGTTTTTCTTTGGCACAAGCTTCACAAATTTTGTCCTTTTCAAAATCAATTTTTGGAAGGCCTTTAACTAATTCTAATTTAGACAATTTAGAAATAGTGTTTAAACTTGTATGACCAGCTCGTTTGTGCCATACCCATTTATCCTTTTCAATGGATACAAAACAAGATTCAGTAGGCAAATCATCAAGATATAGCTCATATAAATTCTTTTTTCTAAAACCGGAAAAGAAAACTCTACCTGAGGATGAGTGTTTAACCTCGCATAGATTGGGTTTAAAAATAACTTCAAAACCACTATCACAAAATTGACTAATGCTAAGCAAGTTATGTTTTAAACCATCCACATATTGAACATTTTCAATTTTGGCAGAATTTTTATTACCAATGATACCGGTACCTTTTATTTGAGCTTTATCATTATTTTCGAATGTGACCGATCCTCCATCCTTTATTTCCAATGAAATAAAGCAATGCCTATCCCCTGTCATATGCCTTGAGCAGCCACTATCCAAGAACCAAGGCTTTCTTTTGTTGATCAGAGGATGTACCTGTGTTTGAGTTTAGTAGTGACTTAGGTACCCATATAGAGTTGGGTCCTTGTCGTTAGTTCTTCCTCTTGAGAGGAATTTTCTTTTATGATAGCAAACAGAATCATGATGCCCATGTTTACCACATAATGAACATCCTTTCTTAATGTTGTCAGCCCTTTTCTTGGCATAACATCTCTTGAAAGTATGTCCAAGTTTTTTGCAAAAGGTACATCTTGGCCCATCCTCTTGTTTCTTTGGAACAAAAAAGTTTTCATATAGTTTTTGTTTTTGAGAACTTTTAAATCCAATACCAGCTTTGTCAAAAATTCCAGATTGTGATCCCATAATTTTTTGAAAAGTATCAGTGGATTTAACAAAGTTGGTAAGATCATTTTTGAGTTCTTCAACTTCTATTTTCAAAATTTCCTTTTCTGCATCCTCTTCTGGAGGATTGATTTTGACAATCTTTTTGTTCAAAATAGAGTGTTGCTCAGACAGCTTTTCATGAGATAACTGCAAGTCTCGAATGGTTTGTTCATATTTTTTATTCTTAGCTTGTAGTTCCTCATTTAGCTTCTTTATTTCAAAAAGTTGGTTTTTAAGAAATCCACATTTTTGAGACAAAGTGTTTGAGTCATTTAAAAGATTGTCAAACTCTATTTCTAATTGTTCACAATTAGGACAAAGTTCAGATATGCTTACCTTTTCAGATTCTGTATTTGTCATGAGGCAGAGGTTGGCCTCTTCTTCCTTTTCTTGCTCGGAGGATGAATCATCACTGTCATCCCACGTGATCATCATGGACTTGTTTTTGGAAGGAAATCTTCTTGATCCCTTTTTGTTTAGAGGACACTCAGTTTTGTAGTGACCCAACTTGTTGCATCCAAAACAAGTAATCTGACTTTTGTCAGTTTTTTCTTTTTGAGGAGATCTTTTGTCCTGTCCTCTACGATTTATCATCCTCTGGATTCTTTTGGAAATTAGAGCAAGTTCATCTTCTTCCTCAGATAGAGGATAGTCTGCACTTTCTTTCTTTGTGGCTTCTTCAGCTCTTTTGGAAGATGAGCTTTCTGTTTGGATTGATTTTAGAGCTATCATTTTTCCCTTGTTGCTTGGTTTGTCAGCCAGCAACAGAGGTTCATGAGCTCTTAGAGTTCCAACCAGGTCCTCTAGTTTCATGTTGGCCAAGTCTCTTGCTTCTGTGATGGCAGTCACCATTGGTCTCCATTCTTTTGGTAAACTCCTCAAGATTTTTCTTATCCTCTCTTCTTGAGAACATTTCATCAATCGTTTCTTCCTCCTTCATTTCAAACAACTCGAACTCTCTTACTCCCATGTCAATCCTGCTTCCTTTACATGGCTTGATCCTTCATGATGAATCCTTAGAGTATCCCAGAGTTCCTTGGCGTTTTTGCATTCTTCAACTCTATCATATTCTTCCCTGCTCAAAGCACACGTTAGAAATAAATGAGCTTTAGAGTTTAGGAGTACCTTAGCATTTTCATCAGCCGTCTATTGTGCTTGAGGTTTCTCGTCGGAGGTTGCATCTGTGTTGTTGATTCTGATGACATGATCCCCGTTTTCAACAACAGACCACATGTTGTTATCTTGTGATATGAGAAACAATCTCTGCTTACTTTTCCAGTGTAGTAATCAGTACCATCAAAGTAGGGAGGTCTGGTGAAGGATCCTCCTTCAGGAACATACTTAGCTTTTGATGCCATCTTTAGACTTTCCTGGTACATTGAGTAACGTACCAATAAATGATGGAGCTAAATATCACTAGAAGGGGGGTTGAATAGGGATTTTGGCGTTTAAAAATAGTTTTAAGAGTTTTTGAGTTTCTGTCCTCTCTGAGAGAATACGAACTGGGAAATAGATTTTCAAACTTTTTAAGTGAGAACAGAATAAATGCAAGGAAAATATAAAGAGATAGACACACAACTTTTATACTGGTTCACCCAAAGATGGCTACGTCCAGTCCTCACAACCTTGTGAGATTTCACTAAAGATCAATCAGATCAGCCTCTTGTAGAGGATGATTACACTTTGTGTATTCTCAAGCTTCACCAAGCTTACAATCAAGTTTCAAATATTTTCAAGTACAACTTACTTGAAAATTACAGAGTGATATGAGTATGATTTCTTTTCTCTCTACTTAAACACTTTCTAAAAAGATATTTCAAAGATCTAGTGTATGGATGTAGAAAGTATAAAGAGAGGATGAATATTGCTTATGATAAACTTAAGATTCTTGATCTTTTTCTTGCAATATTGTTATGTGTTGAATAATGGATAGCTTGCTGCCTTTTATAGAGGTCTTGTGATGTTCTTTCCATGAGACAAGCTTTTGTGACCGTTTGGAATCAATTCAAATCAATCCATGGTCTTTCATCATATTTACGAAAATGCCATCCAGCTGTCCTTGGACAAATGCAGTCCATCCTCAGCCTGGAAATTGACTAGCATTGGACCTTGGTCTTGTGTTTTCTTTTTCTTTTCTCATTCTTCAAGACTTGTGACTTCTATTTTGAGTTTGTTTGTAGTTGCCTTTCTATATATTGACTTTGCTTTATTTTTCCAATCATCCAAGAATGATATATAGGGCTGCCCATTAGCCTTTGCACATAGGAAAGTAGTTTGCAACATGTGACTTCTTGAAAACCCAAGCTATAAGCCATCCTCGTACCTTGTACAGCTGGCCTTGTGATTTCTTTTGATCAAATGCTTAACCCAGATTTTTCTTCCTTTTGATCTAATTGAAGATTAACCTGTTTTCTTATAATGATTCACTCAAAAGCACAGATTAGTATTAACCACAATCATAATCTTTAAATAATTTTGTTATCATTAAAATCATTTGAGAGATTTTGTCTCAACAATAACACTATCAAATACATTTTTCTTAATATGCATCACATCGAGAAAATGTCTTACATACAATGACTTCCAATATGGCAATTCAAAGAAAATTGACTTTTTCTTCCACCCAGTTTGGACCAGCTCTCCCACAAAAGATTTTCCAAATTTATAGGTCAAACCTTGTACTTTTTGAAGTATTTGATATCCAGTCGGTGCTACAGGAGCTCTATCTTCCTCTGATTTTTCATTGAATGCATTTCTCCACCCACGATACTGATGACTATAAGGTAAAAATCTACGATGTCCAAGAAATACATTCTTCTTACAATGTTTCAACCGCATCCAATTTGTACTCTCTTCATATATAGGACATGCACACTGACCTTTAATGCTATATCCTAATAAATTACAATATGCTGGAAAATCATTAATTGTGCCGAGCAACATAGCCCTCAAATTGAAACATTCTTTCTTATACCCATCATAAACTTCCACACCTGTCTCCCACATAATTTTTAAATCTTCAATTAAAGGAGCCAAGTATAATCGATATCATTCCATGGAGGTAGGTTATAAATCAACAAAATTACAGGCCACATGCTGTGTGAGATGCTTTGAAGACCATGTGGATTCATTCCATCAGTAGAAAGTGCAAGTCGTAGATTTCATGACTCTATCGCGAATTCAGGATACTCGTGTTCAATTTTTTCCCATTGTGGAGAATATGCAGGGTGTCGAAACTTTCCATCTCTAATTCTTTCATCTGCATGTCATGTCAAGTGTTTTGAATCTTCTTCACTGCGATACATGCGCCTAAATCTTGGTATTATAGGAAAACACCACACGACTTTTGCTAGAGTAGATTCTTTCTTCTCATATCAAGAGACATTGCATTTCGGACACGCCTTTAGTAATTCATATTCATTTCCAAATAAAATGCAATCGTTAGGACACCCATGAATCCTTTCGTAACTCATACCAATAGAGCACAAAATTTGTTTAGCCTCGTAGGTTCGAATGGGAAGTTCATTATCATTTGGCAACATATCTTTTAAGAGTGTTAGTAATTCTGTGAAGCTTTTATCAGACCATCCATTACTCGCTTTTAAGTTGTACAACTTTAATATCGCTGACAGTCTTGTGAATTTAGTACAACCATTATATAATGGTTTCTCTACATCACTCAACAAGCTCTCAAACATTTTAGGACAATCACGAAGATCTTCTTCAACTGCTTTTGCAATCTCCTCAACTCGGTCCGGCTCATATGTATCTGTGTCGAAATCAGTTGAAGCATATATATCTGCGCGGGTGTTTTCATTTATTTTCTCACCATGTCTTATCCAACATGTATAGCTTTGATCAATTCCATACCATACTAAATGTCCTTCCAATTCATCTGCTCAAACGCGTTTTCCAAAACAACATTTTAAACAAGGACAAACGACTCTATTTGGATCTTTTGCATTCATCACTGCAAACTCAACTGCTTTTGCAATCTTCTAAACTCGGTCCGACTCATATGTATCTGTGTCGAAATCAGTTGAAGCATATGTATCTGTGCGGGTGTTTCCATTTATTTTCTCACCATGTCTTATCCAACATGTATAGCTTTGATCAATTCCATACCATACTAAATGTCCTTCCAATTCATCTGCTCTTACGCGTTTTCCAAAACAACATTTTAAACAAGGACAAACGACTCTATTTGGATCTTTTGCATTCATCACTGCAAACTCAACAAACTCCTTCACTCCATTTTCATACTCTTTTGTCCATTTCCGGTTCATTTTATATGACCTATATAAATGCAGCTACACAAATAATAAGCTACTGATAACATTTTACCAATCTGTATATAGTACACATATCTAATATTGGAAAATGGAAACCAAGGTCCATGTCTGATTTCAAAAAAGAACATATCATGAGAACATATCTAATATCATGTAATAATTTCAAAATAGAACACATCTAATACGTAACAATTTATCAGTTTTAGTGACAACAACAAATAAAAAAATACAGTACCTGAGACAACGTTGATCAATTTGATTTAAAGGAGGAGCAACATATTCAATTTGTAGATGAGCGCACAGTCGAGGAGAGGAGGGTTCGCAAAGTAGAGGAGATGAGAGTTCGTAGGGTTAGGACAACATATTAAATTTGTTTTAAATTTGTTTTTATTTATTTAAAGTGAATGATTTTTATTTAAAATGAATGATTTTACAGCGCTTGTACAAAAAGCGCTCTAATAGGTCTTTTAATAATGTGAAAGCGCAAGCCTTTTACAGCGCTTGTATAAAAAGCGCTGTAATAGGTCATTTGATTATGTGAAAGCGCAAGGCTTTTACAACGCTTTAACTAAAAGCGCTTTAAAAGCTATGTAACATAAGGTGGGAGCGCTACATTTTACAGCGCTTGTGTTTAAAGCGCTGTAAAAGGCTATGTGAGAGAGCTTCAATTTACAGCGCTTTTTAAAAAAACGCTGTAAAAGAGTTGTAAACATTATGTTCAAGCATATGTGACCATATATGACCCTACAACAGTGCTTGTCAAAAAAGCACTTTCGTATCCTCCGTAATTTTTAAAAAATTATACAACAGCGCTTGTATTTAATAAGCGCTATAAAAGACACGCTATAAAATGTCATTTTTGGCGTAGTGTTCACGAGTGTTTTTGAAAAGTTTCACACTTGGATCATATGTGTGCAAGCAGGTTTACATTCAAAGTATTTGCATTTCGTTAAAATCTTTTCAACATAATGAGACTGATCTAAAGAAATTCCTTTTTCTGACCTAGCAATCTTGATTCCAAGGATTGCACTCGCTTTTACGAGGTCTTTCATATCAAAGTTGTTACACAACAATTATTTCACAGTAAAAGTGTCAAAGAAATCTATATTTTCTTTTTGACTAAAACCTTTGGCTACAAGTCGAGCCTTGCACTTATCAACAGTTCCATCGGGTTTAAGTTTCTTTTTCAAAATCCATTTACAACCTATTGGTTTGCAACTAGGAGGAAAGTCTACTAAATGTCAAATCTTTTTAAACTCTAGAGAATCTATCTCATCGCTTGTAGCTTATTGCCATAGATCTGCATCCAAAGACGACATAGCTTCTTGAAGATTTGTAGGATCCTCTTTTAAAGTATAGACCGTACAATCGAGTCCATAATCTTTAGCAACTCGTGCTCTCTTGCTTCTTCGAGGTTCTGTTTCTTCTTATTCATTGCTTTTAGTGTTTATGATTACGGGAACGTGACTTTTTTCGGTGCCCCCACTATTTATCGATTTGAAAGGGAATTTATTTTCATAAAAATCAACATCATTTGACTCTATGATCACTTTAGCGTGCAGATCATAAAAACTGTACGCTTTGCTGTTTACTGCATACCCATTGAATACACATTCGTAAGCTTTATTGGTAAGTTTAACTCGCTTGGGATCGGGGATTCTAACATAAGGCAAACATCCCCATGTTCGAAAATAAGAAAATATTTTGTTTTTTGATTTAGGAACCCTAAAAAACATAGCAAACAATCAATACAATTTCTCCCCACCAATGGGATGCAGCACCAGTGGTAAGTATATTAGCAACAACTAGTTCAATAAGAGTTTTTTTTTTCTTTCTTTCAGCTTTACAATTCATTTATGGCGAAAATGGTGCAACTATTTCTTGTATAATTCCATGCAATTTATAAAACTCAGTAAACAAACTAGAATCATACCCGTTTCCTTTATCGATACAAAACCTCTTAATCTTTTTACTAAATTGATTTTCAATTTTAGTTACAAAAGTATAGTTTGCTTTTAATTTTCATTAGATATACAAAAGTATAGTCAGAACAATCGTCAATAAAAGTGATAAAATAACGTTTCCCATTTCTATTTAAAGTCCCGTTAAGTTCACATATGTCAGAGTGTATTAAATCTAAGGCTTGGATTCTATAATTACTGATTTTAGCTTGACTACAAAAATCAAAGTTTTCAAAATCATTTAAAGATAACTTTAGATTTAAACCTAAGTTACTTAAGTTTGAAGTCACACGTTTGTTGACATGACAGAGTCTAGCACGCCAAATATTAAAATCACACAACACGTAAGCAGAAGGAGACATTTTATTAATTTCAATATTTAATTTAAACATGCCATCATTGGCGTACCATTTCCCAAAAAAATACCATTTTTGGAAATGGTGTACAAATCTACCCCTATAGATTGAGTAAACCTTGCCTTATTCAGAAGAAAACCAGAAACCATATTCTTCCTTATATCTAGAGTGTGCATCACGTCCTTCAGAATCAAGGTATTTCCAGAGGTGAACTTCAACTCTACATCTCTAATACCAGCAACATTAGTGGTGTAAGAATCTCCCAACAATACTTTCTTATCTTCAGCAGTTGTATATGCTTTAAACTTAGCACGATCATAACATATATGGTGAGAGGCACTAGTGTCTATTCACCATCCATATGATCCACCAACAATGTTGATTTCAGTTAGCATAGCAATGAATTGCTCTTTAGTCAGGTTAGCCTGTTGAGGAAAGCTTGGCTTGTTCCTACACTTGCGTGCCATATGACCTAGTTTCCCATATTTATAGCAGATGAATTGTGAGCTAAAGTTATTTCTATCAGGTGGTTGCTACTTTATAATTAGGACCATTTGAGGGTTCCCATTTTTGTTGTTGTTATTTAGATTGTGTGTCTGATTCTTAAGTGGTTTGCATGTTGGCTTCAGAATTTCCCGAATGAATTTCTTCTTGTTGTTTGAAATAACTAGTATTGAAGGTGCAAACACGAGAAGGGGGTTGAATTGTGTTTGACAAAGTTGATAACTTTTTGCTAATTTGATGAAGGGTGGATGGTTTTTATGAATTACTTAGATAAAAAGCAATCGGGTTCAAAGGCAGCAAACAATGAAAGCATAAATAATTGGACACATAGCTTTAATCCACTAATTCAGAAAGCTTTAATCCTCATTCAGAAAGATTTAATCCACTAATTCAAATACCTTGTATTACAAAACACCTGACCCTCCAACACCTGACCCTTGATTCTTCAGATTGATTCTGTTCGTATTTTGTTCAAATTGAGTTTGTAAATTCTTTAGATTAATAATGTTCATATTTTGTTGTAGATAAATCTTGATCAAATCTTGACGATATCTTCTTTTCAACTTGGTCGAAGATTTTCTTCAATTATAAATCTGAATTAAATCGTATTTTAGATTTTCTTCAATTATAAATTTGAATCAAATCATATTTTAGATTTTCTTCAATTATAAATCTGAATCAAATGTTGTTTTAGATTGTCTTCAATTATAAATCTGAATAAAATATTATTTTAGATTTTCTTCAACTATAAATCTAAATCAAATCTTATTTTAGATTTTATTCAAAAACATGAATCTTCTTTCATACTATGTGAAGTCAAATATATTGTTTTCATAAAATACTCTTTTTATCATCAAAACTCTAAGTATAAAACCAACTTGGTTCCAACAAGTATATCATCTTTCTGGTCTTGCTTCTAGGATTCTTCCTCAATTCGGAGGCATGTTATCAAACTCTCTAGTGAAAATTCTTTTGTTTTATGCATAACTGAATTTTTGCAATCCTTCCGAGCAAGGGGTAGTTTGTCAATTATAACAGCAATTGGAAATTGTTCATCTAAACCCATACCTTTAGAGATGAGCTCGTGAGCTATTTTCGGAATTTCATGGGATTGAGCCTCCATGGTTATGTCATCAGTCACTAATACTTGAGGTAGCGGCTCACATCATACTTTTTAGCCCCAGTTTCCTCGGTGTCATATTTCTTCTTCAGAGCACTCCAGACATCTCTAGCAGTATTGCTGGAATTGTAGTAATCATACAGATCATCAACAAGTTCATTGAATATAATTCTTACAAAGGTAATCACTATCCTCCGAGTGGGTTAATTCTGCAGCGTTCTTATTCTTTTCTATTTGAGCAGTTGTTTCTGTGACCACTAGAATTTCATAATTCAGAACGTTGGCCATCTTTTTCATAGTTAAGAAAAATAAAATCAATCGTTCGAAGTGACATCCCTCAAACCGAAACAGTTTATTTAAATCACTCGTATAGCTCCAGTGGCCTACCAATTAGCTTTACCTCCTTCTTTGTCTAGATTACATGATGTCTTTCATGTGTCTCAACTCAAAAAGTACATTCATGACCCGTCATAAACCTTACACCATGATTCAATCTAATTGAAACCAAAACTTACTTTTACACTGGTACCAAAGGAAATTTTGTTGGTGAAGGTTGTTTGGGAAGGTATGTCACCCGAAGAGGCCACTTGGGAACTTGAGTAGGATTTGGAGAAGTATCCTCCCTTGTTTTATTAGATATTTTGCTAGATTTTAAGGACAAAATTATTTAAGGGGAGGAGGATGTAACATCCCTCTTTAACATTAAATAATTGATAGTAATTATTTTATGTTTTACTTATTAATATACAACTATAATTTGTAAAAAATAAATAAATAATATAAAGTCATACGTATTATAGTTTGTTTTGGGGTTATAAATAAGGGAATTAGAAGAGTGAATATAAATAAGGTCTATTTAGTACGAAAGCTCAATAAGGCTAAAGCCCAATTGACCAAGTTAATACTACATATTCCTTCTTCATTCTATTTACACGACACACACCAACACTTAACACACACACCAAAATAAAACACACACATCAATAAACTAAGAGAAAAAAAAAAGAAAAAAAAAGCCAGGAACTTATTGGGAGAAGAAGAATAGGTGAGAGAGAGAAGAAGAGAATGCGAAAAGAGAAAAAAAGTTGGCAAATCAAGAAGAAGAGAGAGGAATGATGCACATTTTTCTTGCAAGAAGCCAAGGAACAAAGAGTTAGGAGTATCATCATTTTCTCAATTATTTTGAAAATCACGAGGTGGGTTCCATTCCCGTATTTTCCTAACATGATTTTTTCTGTGTTAGATTAAAGGGTTTTGGAATCAAGAAAGTGTTTTTATGTGTTAGATTTAGGGATTTTGGAATAGATGATTAAAATAGGTCATGCATGTGAAGTTCTATGGCTTAAATTAGAGTAAAATTTAATTTTCTTGTTGACATGAAAATATGCTCTCTTGATGTGTTTGAGATTAAAGACCTTGAATTTCATTACTATGACAAATTATGTTGAGTGAATTGACGTTGTGATGTTGTTTTGCTGTATCCATTGCTTGAATTATTCATAATTTGTACCTTTTGTGTTTGCAAAAATTCATTAGGAAATTAGTATGATTGATGAGTGCTGCCAACATAAAATTGGCAAGACATATATGTGATGTTTTGGTCATACCTTTTATTATAGACCGTATTTTTGAATGTTTGTTCGTTTTATGGAAACTAGAATCAATTACCTTCAATTAGAATACAAACTTTGCCATATTTGATTGAGTATCGATGCTTAAAAATGAGTTACAAGTTAGACCAAAGTTGTTGTCCTATTTTTATGAACTTGTGTATTGTTTTGGTCAATTGAAAATATTGGGGGCTTAACTTGAAACAACTAAATTTTAATCTACAAACTAGAAATCATAAGTTTTCTAAAGAGTGCTCGTTAACTAATTGCTGATACTTATAAGTTTCTGTCAGTCGACACTGCAATTTGACTCAGTTTTGCATTATTTTACCATAAAATTGGGGTTGTTTTGGAAAAGATTTATCCTAATCATGTTTTTTTGCTTTTTTGTTTACATTATATGATTAGTATGATATAATTAACTTAATATTATATTTTATCATATGGATGAGTGATGTTTTATGTTATATTGTTTAAAATCATAAGACTTTGCAAGGTTGAGTGTCTTGTAATTTTTAATGTAAATTTAATGTAATCATTAATAGACGACGTTTGTAATTAATAAGTGGTGTTATATATATATATGTACGTATATATATATATGTTTCTATATTCTTATATATTTACTAGATGTTTGAACAAGGTGAGACATGTAAGATACATTCTACCTAGATGAATTCTCCATTTATATACGACGGAAGTAACGAGTGAGCCAGGGTAAGTGAGACACAGCTTACGAACGTAATTATGTCCAATCTTACCAAAATAAAGTTACTAACAAGAAGAAGACATTGGTAAAAATAATGTAGTCTTTATGACATGCTTGTTAGGTAGAGTTAAGTCATTAGATTACTCATGTCTAATGGCTTAAATATTTAGAAAGAGTTAAAGTTAGAGATAGAAGAGGTAACTCGAGAGTAGCTTAAAAAGGAAGAGAAACTCAGATAATAAGTATATCCTTGAATTAGAAGGTCGATTGATTTGGTTCCATCCCTTGGGACTAACTGAGATGTAATCTCATCCCACGTTATTTAAATGTTTTACAGGTAAAAAGACTTAGGTTAAATGCTGAAGAAATGAAGCATAACATTTTATGTTACAATTTGGTTAAAATTTCTAGGAATTTTTTTTGAACCATGGATGTATGATGTACCCCATTTGCTCTTTGTTTTGAAGGACTAGTATGTATATTAATACATTTGCATGCCTTTGTAACGGGATCTGTATTAACTACATTTGCATGCCTTTGTTATATTTTAGACAGTTAACTTATGGTGTTACGTTTTTGGTATTGAGCTAGTCGAACCAACCATAATGTGGGTAGTTTGGATTCGTTGTTGTTCTTGTTTTGAGACTATGTATTTTCCAATTATCAATTCATTGAATATTAAATATGATCAACATAATATTTGTGTTTGATATGCAGCACTATATGGAAAAAAATCCAAGACCACCTGGTAGGTCTCGTAGAGGGAGGACTAATGATGAATATTGGGAACAAATGATGCAACTACAACTACTTATGATGCAACAATAGCAAACTGTTACAACCAACATAATTAATCATCTTGCGCAAGCAATCGGGCTTGCTCAACCATCGTCACCACCTCCACCAGAGGTAGCAAACAAATTTTTTTAATGACTTTCACAAGTTGAAACCCCCGACTTTTTTAGGGAGCCCAGTGGCATTGGAAGCACAATCTTGGTTGGATGAAATGACTAATTTTTTCTTGTGGTGCAATGCACTGAAGAAGGAAAAATAGCTTTTTCTATTTATATGCTACAAGGAGAAGTTGAGAACTGATGGAAGGGTACAAAGTCATACATGATAAGTGCGGGTATATTGATGAACTGGGAGAATTTTTGTACCATCTTTTTGGATAAATATGTTTCCATGAGTATAAAAAACAAAAGGAGTTTGAGTTTACACACCTTCAACAAGGAGACAAGTTGGTTGCTAATTATGTGGAAAAGTTTGAGGAACTGGAAAGGTTTTGTGCCTAAGCTGAGTACACCTTAAATGGTCGTAGAAGATAAATCAGTTTGAGTGGGGTTTGAATCCGGAGATTAAGAGCAATTTCGTCCAACTAGAGATAACTTCTTATGCCACCTTGGTTCATAAAAGCTACATCGTAGAAGAAAGTTTACAGGGTTTGAAGGAGAACTGACAACTTAAGTGGAAACAAAGGAGGGATGCTCCAAGGAGTAATCAACAGTTGAAGGTTAAGATGCCCCCCAATAAAGGGAAGCAACCCAAAAACTCGTTCGTACCTCGAGCAAGGGGTTCAAGGGAATGTCCTAAGTGTGGAAGATCACATCAAGGAGAATTCTTGTATGATAGGAACATCCGCTTTTGATGTAAGATATAAGGGCCCATGAGTCAAGGAAAATGAAAGGGCTAGCCAACTCAAACGGCCCACCCACTAGAATGGTCTACACTCTTGATGCTACAAAGGGTAAGAGAAACAACAACTTGATTGCCATAAAGTGTTTTCTAAATAATGAACCTTTAAAAGTATTGTTTAACACATGTGCTTCTCATTCCTTTATTTCCACTAAGTGTGTTTTACGCTTCGGTCTCAAATTAACTGAGCTTACCCTTCCCATGGTCGTCTCCACGATGACTGAGAGTAGTGTTGAAATCTCTTATGTTTGTAAAAGTTGTCATCTTGTTGTATCTGATAAAGTTTATCCAATTGATTTGTTTTGTCTAACTTTTAAAGGAATGGGCACCATCTTAGGAATGGATTGGCTTTTTGCTAATCGTGTACTTGTAGATTCTGAAGAAAGGATTTTATGTTTTTTGTCCTATTATTCTTAGTAGAAATGAAAATGATTCCATTATATTCCCTAGTGTGTCTAACCTCTTATAATGCCTATGTAGTGGGGTTCAAAGTTTTCTACTAATGTCGTCTTCAGATTCGAGACCTAAATCTGATGTCTTTACAATTCTAGTTGTGAATGAATTTGTAGACGTCCTCCTAGAAGATGTAATTTCCGTACCCCAAGAGAGGGAGATAGTGTTCTCCTTAGACATGGTTCTTGGTGCTAAACCAGTTTCCATTACTCCTTATAGGATGTCACCTATAGAGTTAAAAGAACTAAAAGCTCAATTAGAGGATCTCTTAGCTAAGGGTTTTATAAGGTCGAGTGTCTCTCCATGGGCTGCTCCAGTTTTATTAGTCATGAAGAAAGATGGCGGAATGAGACTTTGCATAGATTATAGGCAAATCAACAACATAACCATTAAGAACAAGTACCCTCTTCCGTGAATAGATGACTTGTTAGACCAACTTGGAAGAGCTACCATCTTTTCAAAGATCGACCTTAGATCAGGATACCATCAAATTCAAATAAAGTCTGAAGATGTTCAAAAGACAGCTTTTAGAACACGGTATTGACACTATGAATTTCTAGTTATGCCATTTGGTGTAACTAATGCTCTGACTGAATTCATGGATTATATGAATCGCATCTTCAGACCTTATTTGGATAAGTTTGTAGTAATCTTTATTGATGATATCCTCATTTATTCTCAAAATTTTGAAGAACGTGAGTTACACCTCAAGATAGTATTGAAGATCCTTAGGATAAGAAATTATTCGCGAAACTAACAAAGCTTGACTTTTGGTTAAGTGAAGTAAAGTTCTTGACCCGTCTAAGGTAGAAACCGTTTTGAATTGGAATCAACCTAAGAATGTTACAGACATTAGATACTTCCTAGGGATGGTCGTTTATTATCATAGGTTCATTAGGAAGTTTTCTCAAAGAGCTTTACCTTTAACCTGCCTCACGCAAAAAGACTACCCTTTTGTATGGGATGAAGATTGTGAGAAGAGTTTCCAAGAGTTGAAAACTCGTTTGACCACTGCACCTATCTTTGTGGTTCATGATTCAATCTTAGGGTTTGAAGTCTATGGTGATGCATCCTTGAAAGGATTAGGATACGTGATAAAGTTGTAGCTTATGCCTCTAGACAACTAAGATCCTATGAGGAAAACTACCCTACCCATGACCTTAAGCTAGCATCAATAATTTTTTCCTTAAAGATACGAAGAAATTATTTATATGGAGCTATATTTGTAGTTTTTAGTGACCATAAGAGCCTGAAATACTTGTTTGACCAAAGGGAATTTAATATGAGGCAGATGAGGTGGATGGAGTTTTTGAAAGACTATGATTGAGTTAAAGTACCACCCGAGTAAGGCAAATGTTATCGATGACACCATAAGTCGAAAGTCACTCCATGTAGCCCACGTGATGGTTAACGAGATGAGCTTATTAGAAGACTTTAGAAACCATAACCTAAAAATGGTACCACTAGATGTAGGAGTCCTACTATTTCCTATAGAAATCATTTGGGATCTTCATGATAGGATTAGGCAAGCTCAAGAGTCTTATGGAAAGTTACAGTCCAAGATAACTCAACCATACTTTTCCATCGCTTCAGATGGGATCATCCTCTTTAGAGGAAGATATTGTGTACCTAATGGTGAAAAGTTGAGGAGATTGATTCTAGAAGAAGCTCATAGAAGTGGGTTATCAATTCACGTAGGTGCCACCAAGATGTATCAAAATCTTAAGAAGAACTATTGGTGGCCTGGATGTAAAGTGAGATAGCAATGTATGTTGCCTAATGCTTAGTGTGTTAAAGGGTTAAAAATGAACACCGGAGACACGCAAGTTTACTCCAGCCATTAGAGATTCCAAAGTGTAAATGGAATACGATATCCATAGACTTAGTCGGCCCACTTTATTCTAGTGAAAACTACCTTCAATACCCTCAGGTTGGCCAAGACATTTATAAAAGACATAGTAAGGTTGCATGGAGTGCCAACCAGTATTGTATCAGACAAGGATCCTAAGTTTACATCACAATTTTGGAAAACCGACAGTGCTTGTATCTTAGAGGATGAGGGAAGTTGGGATACACATTTACACTTAGTGGAGTTTTCCTACAATAACAGTTACCATTCAAGAATAGGTATGGCACCTTACGAAGCCTTTCCTTATCAAATCATTCTTTGTTTGGATAATGTAACACCCCAGCCATTACCGTTACCGGTAGTGCTACCTCACCACCTTCTCATCCCCTATCCACCCAGTGGAAATAGCGAGTTTTTGCCTTCCGTGGGATTCGAACCCGGTACCTAGGAGATAAGTACCGCCTCATCTCATTCCCACTACCAATTGAGCTGATGGGTGTGTGTGTGTGTATTCTTATATATTTACTAGATTTTTGAACAAGGTGAGAAGTATAGGACTCATTCTAGTTAGATGAATTCTCCGTTTATATACGACGAAAGCGAGGGGTGAGCCAGGGTAAGTGGGACACCGCTTACAAATGTAATTATTTCCAATCTTACCAAAATAAAGTTTCTAACAAGAAGAGGACATTGGTAAAACTATTGTAGTCTTTATGACATGTTTGTTAGGTAGAGTTTAAGTCACTAGATTACTCACGTCTAATGGCATAAATATTTAGAAA
The DNA here is from genome assembly GCA_037974755.1 of Cicer yamashitae. Taxonomy (NCBI): domain Eukaryota; kingdom Viridiplantae; phylum Streptophyta; class Magnoliopsida; order Fabales; family Fabaceae; genus Cicer; species Cicer yamashitae. The sequence continues at coordinate 33,941,096 of JBBPBQ010020323.1, forward strand.
GAGTTAAAGCTAGAGATAGAAGAGGTAACTCGAGAGTAGCTTACAAAGAAAGAGAAACTCATATGATAAGTATATTCTTGAATTAGAATGTCAATTGATGAGGTTCCATCCCTTGGGATCCACTGAGATGTAATATCATCCCACGTTATTTAAATGTTTTATAAGTAAAAAGACTTAGATCAAGAGCTGGAGAAATGAAGTATAATATTTTATGTTATATTTTATGTTATAGTTTGGTATAATATTTTGCTCTATATTTTGAAGGATTAGTATTTATATTAATACATTTTCATGGCTTTGTGCTAGGATCTGTATTAACTACCTCTTTTGTCGAATTATGTTAACGCTCGAGTTATATTCTAGACAATTAACTTATGGTGTTAGGATTAGTCGTTGTTCTTGTTTTGAGACTATATATTTTCCAATTATCAATTCATTGAATATAAGTCTGATCAACTTAATATTTGTGTTTGATATGTAGAACTATATGGAACCAAATCCAAGACCATCTAGTAGGTCTCGTAGAGGGAGGATTAATGATGATTTATATTAGACGTTAGAAATTGCTGGATTACGTATTACTCGTGTTAGAGTTAATACAGATGGGATGACATGAGTTTGTAGTTATTCCAAATTCTATTTTAGAGGAAGAAACTAAAATGGTTGCTGTATTTGTATATTCTTTTTTTATCCTGCCAAAAAAATGAAATGTTTATCGTTTTGTTTTTTTTGAAATCTAATCACCTAAACCGAACCAACCCGTATATCATCAGTTTAGTTTGGTTCAGATTCAATTATAAAAAACAAATAAAACCAAACCAAACCAACCCGTGCGAATTTCATTGGTTTGGATTCATTTTTTTTGTAGGAAATCAAACCAAACCGTTACATCCCTAATAAAGACGATGCAGCAGTTGAAGAAAAAAAGAGATGAAAAGAGCGGGTTCTTGTTTTTTTTTTTTTTAGTCTATAAGAGCTTACAGAAAAAATCAATTACATGAAGATATTTGGTTAAGGAAAAAAATACTTAAAAGAAATAATAAATGTTTATTAATTTAAACATGACCTATTCAGACAATAGATCTGTCAATAATATAATAGGCAATAATTATTATAGACAGCTATATATATTAATGATTAATTACTTTGTAATATTAAAATACTAGTAATTTTATCTATAAAAAATGCTAGTAAATCATTATCATTAAATACAATATTTATTAAAAAAAATTGAAAAAGTTAATTAGATGTCAAAGGTTGAAACGTCAATATTCTAATATTGACTGTTGTGCCTGTTTTAGCAGGCGGGTTCAGATATTGACGAACTCAGAATCTGAAACCAACTCGCTCGTATCAATTTACATTAAATTGATTTTGACTTTCTATTTACCCGCGTGACCGATTCGGCCCACCCATATGCAATCAGTTTGCTACAGGTTATTCGGGTTTCGGGCAGGTCGATGTTTCTGCCCACCCTTAGCTCAAACAACCAGAATGTAGTTGGTTGTTGTAGTTTCTGTTCTTTTCTTTCAATGCTTTGTAAAACATTTCGTTTAAATTCGTAACATTGCTAATGTATGACTGCGACTTGTTTAACTTTTTACTTTGCTTTTGATGTTATATTCCCTACTTGTGATATGTCTTTATTCCCTGTATATTTTGTATGCTTGGAATATTTGTTTGTTGTTTTTTCTTCCTTTTTGATCATGTCAAAAGGTGGAGAAAACTGTATGTTGTTGTTGTTAAAGAATTTGTAGGTTTTCAAACTTTTAAAACATGACGGCATGAACTCAAGATCAAAGGGGGAGTAAGCATGTCCTAAGGGGGAGAAAAATCAAAACGATCAACGCTTTGAAGTTTCAACAACAACAAGGTTTTGTCATCATCAAAAAGGGGGAGAATGTAAAATACTTATGTTTTTGATGAAGACAATGACCAAGGAAAGTGTCAACTATTATCAAATATGATAGAAGACTTATAATTTAAGGTACTTGATGCAATCTAATAATATATTTCAAATGCACATGAGAACCTTCTACTTTAGCATGTGCATCAAAAGAATTTTCAAAGTGTCAAACTGCATGAACAATGTTTGAAAATCAAGTTTTTGACAAAAGTCAAGGTTGTATTCGACTACATATATGTGTAGCCGAATACAGATGAAGTGAGTAGCAAAAACTACACATTTGTATTCGATTACAGCATGTTGTAGCCGAATACAAACCCAAGTCAGAAGCAAAAAACTTCACATCTGTATTCGAATACAGGATGTTGTAGCCGAATACAAAATCAAGTAAGTGGCATAATTCAGTCATCTGTATTCGACTACAAGGCTTTGTATTCGAATACAAACTTAAAATTTTGAAATAAATTTGAATATTACAGAGGTGTATTCGACTACACTTAGGCTGTAGCCGAATACAATTGTGAAGCAATGCAATTTTTCAGTTCAGATTCAATCTAGATCATTGCACATCTTCATCAAACCTCTAAGAACGATTGCCACTGATCTGAAGTGATGTATAAGGAGTATAAATATTTCTTAGTTTAAGATTTAACTGAAGAAGTGTTACATTAATCTTAGAACAACTTTGAACAAACTTTCTGAAATATGTTTAATTCAAAGTCTTACTTTCATATTTCAAGTACATATTTTACATTTTCATATCATTGAGAAACGTTCTCTATTGTACTTGAAATTATATTAGACTATTATCATTGTACAAGAAAGCATCAACTATTATATCTTATTGATTTCAGTCAAAATCATTGTTGTAAAACCATTCAAGTTATTGTGTAAATTGAGGAAAGTGGTGTACTTTCTTCAAGTGTTGTAAACTAGGATAGTGGTGTAATATCTTAGGCAGATTGTTAGAAGTCTGTAATAGAAGTCTTAGAGTTAGACTTGTACTTATTCTAACAATAGTGGAAAATCTCTTGTGGTGTGCAAAGAGGACTAGATGTACCCTTGGTTGAAAGGGGAACCAGGATGAATTGTTGTGTTCTTTATTTTTCTGCCATTTACATTTTACTATATTCTAAATCATAGTCAGAAAAATAATCCACTAAGTCTCTAAAAACCAAAAAATTTCTAAACACCTAATTCACCCCTCCCCTTAGGTGCGCCTCTGTACTAACATTTCTGCCCACCCCTAGCTCAAGCAACCAGTTGTTTGTCATTTTTAACTTAAAATATGAGGACAAAAACCCAATTAAAATATTTTACTATGAGATTGATACAACAACACAATAAAATCTTGACAGATGAATTTAACAATAATGTGTGACATCGTAAAATATTTATTGATAATAATTCTTCGTAATTCTAATAAATTATTCTCAAACGAATAATTTTAATCAAGTCTTTGAAAATATCAGCCAAACATTTTACTAACCTATCATTTTTTATCTAATCCTTTTTACAAAATTCATTCTAGTCCACACAGAAAAATAGAGAGTGAGGTGGTTCATTTTAGTCCTTACAAAGTATTACTACATAGTAAGAAAATATCTAGTTATTTTCACTAACCCCTCATTAAAATATTAATATCTTTGAAAAATATCTAGATATTTTGTGACTTTAGGTCACATCACCTCGCCTAATCTTTGAGTTCACTCTGAAACGAGTCGCATATCGCTCACGATAAATTTTTCGGTAACAGAAAAATTATATAACAATTCTACTAATAAAAACTTTCAAAGTGTTGCGAATAAATTTTTATCTGACGAAATTTTTGTTTCTTATCTTAGAAAAGTATAATGAGATCAAATTCTTATTATAGTCATATACAAAGTTCTCGTTTAAATTTTAGTTGCATTCATAGTTTGTTAAAATTTAAACAGTGGGTATATCTTACTTGTTTTCTTAAAAATCAGTAGAAAATCATTTTTGAAATTTCAACAATTTCAAGACATTCGCATCGTCATTTAACAACATGGAAAATATCCGAACAATTTTTTATAGATCAATTTACAAGCTAAACACAATTACAACAAACTTTACAAATAAACAGACAATGTAAACAGTAAATAGACGAAAAATAAACTACTTAAAGCACAAATAGACACTAAACCCTAAATCTTGTATAAATAAATTATGGGTCTTACAATGATCGTCAATGACCTCTAGGTCAACCCCTTTCAAAAATATGAAGTTTTATCTTAAATAGGGGCTAAAAACATGTGCCAACACATTGTTAGCATGTCTGGGTGCAATGCCATGATTTGGGAAGAAATAAGTGGCACAAATAGCATTGAGGCGCAATGCGCTAATTTTGGGCGCAGTTGCGTTGAAGTGTTGTTTCAGCACCTTTGTTCTACCCAAATTGTTGTCTCTCTTATTTGACTTGCACTTTTCACCATCTTACAATCCAAATTGGATTTTGGTATCTTCATGAAAGTTGTAGTTGTGGATAGCTTTCATTTGCATCTAATTTTACTCCATTTGAACATCTATAACTCCAAATATGTTTAAACTACCACACATAGGTTAAGTTTATTTTTCACCCGAACTCAGCATTGTGCTAAATCAATGAAATAATACAATACTACACATAATAGATGGTTAATTAAGAAAATGAAAACATAAACACCTTAATTAATAGAATACTCATTTAATCGAAATAACTTTAAAACAACATTAAAATAAAAGAAATGAACTAAACAATTGACTGAAATTGACTCTAAAAATAATGAATGATGAAGGTTAACCTTGCAACAATCTAATTTCTTGGTGGGCCAAAAAAGCAATCAGTTATCTCTACGTCCAGCACAAAGTCTGAGTTTCAAAGTTTGGCCCTAACCACTTCTGAGTTGTGAGGGGATGATAAAGGATAGATAGTCTAAAACTATCATGTTAGGACCTTAACTAACTTGTAACTGTTACTGAAAGAATAACAGTTTGACATCTCAACATAACGAACTATAACTAGACTAGATTACCTATATAAGCTAGTGATCTTTGAATTTGTAAGTTGTAACTAATTAACTTTCATTCTAAATCCGAAATTGAATCAAAACAAATTGAATACTCTGAAATTCTCTCAATGAAAAATGCTTACAATTAATAATTCTAACAATGTCAATATTAAGTTAGAGTATTTTCTGACGTAAAGGTAACTCACATGTTCCAATTGTTTTTATAAAACAATTAATTCCGTATTTTTTTTTTAAAAATAATCAAGTAATTAGGTAACTGTTTGAATCAAAATTCAAAACGTTGCAATCCAATTTGAGAATAATATTGAGAACATTCGCAAGATTTAAATGAACATTTAAATTGTTTTTTATTTTGTTGTGAATGTTGAGAAGTATTCTAATTACACTATCAAACATAATTTTACTGTGTCTTTTTTTAAGCAAAAATTACTATTATGTTAATATTGTTATTATTTTATATTTTGACCAAATTATTGTTATTACGTTAATATGTTTTTCTAGATTCAAAATTATATTAATACTCCAACCAAAATAAAATATAAACAAAATTAAATAATATATTTTTAATAAAACATAAGCAAAAATCAATAAGTTTTGCTTCCCTTATTTAATATAAGGTTTTATAGTTTCAATAACCAAATTTATTAATCAATGAAGATTTTTGAATTAGATAGATTAAATATGATTAACAGTATTTTTTTTTAATGAATTTAATAAGGATACACTTTCAGTATAGCAACAACTCTTTTTGAAGAGTCCTTTTTCTCTTGTCAAATATGCTTAATTGAGTTATTTTTATTTATAATTCATTTTGGGATAGTATGTTTGAGCAGGATATGTTCTACTCCCTCTGTCCCCCTACTTTAAACACTCTATTTTTTATTCAAAATGTTGATTTTTTTAAAAATCTAAATATAATTAATAATAGTCTTTATTTTAAAATATAAAAATATATATTAAATAAATTTTATTTTTATTTAATAAATAAAAATAAAATAAAATTTATTCAAATTTATTATTTTTTTTAGCATGCGTGTTCAGACTTAAAGAATAAATTAAAAAACAAATTAAAATAAGAGAAATCAGATAATCAGGGAAAAACCCAATTAAAATATTTTACTAAGTAGTTGATACAACGACACGTTAAGAGACCATATATCTAATACAGTCTAGTACAAGAGGATAGGGCCATGTATAAGATGAGCCTCCATCACTCTCAATCCTTATTCTTAAATAGGAATAATAATGGCACTCTCATTGTACTAGTGAGATGTTCCATATTCCTGCGTCCGCAACATCTTCAAAACTTGATGCTGTAAATATAACAAATTAAAAAAATTAGTCATAATTAATTAGTCATAAGTACAAACTACAAAGTCTCAACTACTATTTAGAATCACAATGCCAAGTCCAAAACAGCCATATGGCACAACAATTATCAAAACCGTCAGATCTAATAATTTTCTGTCACTTAATTCAATGTCCCCACTAATGGTACTATAGTATGCAAATATTGTAAGAGATCCAAGTCGACTTATTAAATTTAATTAGATTCAATAATGTTGCAAATGCCGCATCATACCACACACACCTAATTTTATTTCTCAATAATCAGATTCGAGCATAACTAATATTAGTTTTTAAATTAGGTTAGTAACCGGTGTTTAAACTTGTACTTTTTCATAATACTTTTTTATACGAAACAATTTAATAAAATTTAGTTAATAAAAATTGATATATCTAATATACATAAAATTTCAAGTAAAGTGAGTGAGAGTAAAAGTTAGACATACGTAGCACAGTTGGTGGAGGTACTAATCTTGTATGGAATGTTAACACCACATTTGCCAGGGAGAGCAGCAGCATTGTTAGCATTCAAACCAGAAATAGAACCAGCAGCATTTTTCAAACAGGTACAAGCAGCCTGACGATCAGGTGTGGTAACAGCTGCAGAATTAAGGCTCCTAACTCCACTACAGCATTGTGCTGAAGGACCAGCACCACGTCCTTGAAGATAAGCAAGACATGGAGCAAGAGTAGCACTTACACGCCCACATGTGATTGCAGCTTCTGCCATTGGTGCAATAACAATGCACATCATTAGAGCTACACATACAACCTTCATGCTTGCCATTGATTCTAAATTAAATTGAATTGAAATGTGTTTTGTTGTTGTTAAGAATTAGAAGTTTTCTTGGTTTGTTTTGGTGAGTTTTAAGTGTGGGAGGATGGGGGTTTATATAGAAGATAAGATGAGGTAGGGGGGTGTATTTCGAGATAGTAGGAACATGAGAATTGGATGGTGGTTGTAGTGTATTAAATGATGTATGGTACATGGTCTATAATTATTGGCCACTTGTCTCGCTAGTATACGATGTAATTTAATACTTTGGTTTGCTGTTAGATTTCACGATAATGAACGTGGGACCCATCCAGTGTCTTCATTCATCTCTGTTTTTTTGTTTTTTTTTTACTCTTAAATCTTCCTTTTTCTCCTTTTTTTTGTCTGTTTACCCTCTTCTCTTTTTTTGGTCAAACCTTCTTCTCTTTATTTTCTTGTGTTTTCAGTTTTCACACTATTATGGTTTCTTTTTTTTAAATGTCTTAATGTAAATTTTGTCGTCGGTCATTTCATTTGCATAAAGAAAAACAAAACATTTTCTTTTAAGTTACATTTCTTGAGTTTAACAAGAATAAAGTCTCTAATTCCATTTCATTTTTCAATAAAAAATAAGTCAATATATATATATATATATATTAATTATATTTAATAAGAATAGTTTTTTATGTGAAAATAAAAAGAATATTTATTAACTGTTAGATAAAAAAAAGACAATTTAGATTAAAAGGCTATTTCAAATTAATATATAACAGTCTCTCTCTAATGTATTCATTCTCGTTCTTTTAACTTATTTTTAAACAATTTATCTAACTCATAAACAACCAAATTAGTTGGACATTACATGGTGAAGTGACATTTTAAATAAGTTAATTTAATTAATCCAACCCGTAAAAAACAAACTTTAAGAAAAAACATCAATCTACAGTAAATCATGAATTCATTGTCTCTCCTTCCCACAATCCACTTCTCTCTTCTTCTAATTAATACTCCCACTTAAGGATAACAATTTATCCAACTCATAAAAAACCATATTAATGGGGCATTACATGTTGGAGTGACATTAAACAGGTAAATTTAATTAATCCAACTCATAAAAACAACTTTCAAAATAAAAAAAATAAAAAAAATCAATCTACATTGGTAAAACTGATTCACATATTCATATTGTCCAAATTTCATCTCCTGCACCTTTCGAAGAAAAATAACAACCTCTGTAATACACATGTGACGATAAATCTCCTTCTCTGATTTTTCTTACACACGACTATTAACATGTCTTCGCAGTTTATTTTTCTAACTTGAAACAAAGTGGTAAATCCGATGGCAATTTAAAATTGATTATAGCTAGTAGTATGTTTGATCAATCAACTCCTAATCTTTTAGCCTATTTTCTATTCTCCATTAGATCACGAGTTTGTTTTTATTCATAAAAATATAGGTTATTTTAGCTTATTTCTCTATATTTATTGTATTATTCTGTTTTATCTCTATCTCTCTTAAGGCGTATACACCTAAGAGTGGACACCAAACATTTTTCTTTAAGATAGAAATGGTAAAGAGTCGGTCGGCCTCGTGATTAGCCTTCTAAAAAGAGAGACAGAGCGGGCCAACATAGGTGGTCGAGTGAAAAGTATCACTCCACCCTGGCCCATGGCGGCTTGGCGACCTAGCAAGCCGAGCCACCAAAAAAAAGTTTTTTTTTTTATTTGAACATTTTACAAAAATAATAAATGCAATCATAATCAATCAACAAAACTAAATGTCAAAACAAACTCACTTCTAACATAAAAAAGTCACAATATAAATTAATTAATATTAAACAATCATAGAAAATTTACTACAATCTACTTACTATTATAGTATACTAATAAATAAAAAATTATAAAATTTAAAAAATGCAATATAATTCACTATAGAGTTTAACTATGCATTATGAACATGAAATTATATGTTCTTGTCTTCATAATGTATTAACACACTAATTAAGATTATATAGTTCAGTTTTTTTTATCCTTGTACATACAACCCATATCCTTACTAGCTTTTAATTTGGGTTGGAGTTTTTAATTAAATTGGGTAAATCAATTGGTCACTTTTAGTCTTTAAGTTTGGTTGAGTTAGTGAAAAAAAACTAAAGTCATAAAAAAAATAGCAATTTATTTTAATTTGGCTCGATAGGCCAACCCACCCCTTCCCCATTTTTCAGCAGGTTAAACGGGATGAACCATCTTAAATAGATGAGTTCAAATCTTGCGAACAAAATGGGTCGACCCGACAAATTTGACTTGTTTTTTCATCTCTAATTTTTGACTGTGTTGTGAAACTTTTTTTATCTTACTATTGTTTGATTAATTAATGATTATATTCTGTTGCAAAAGTGTAACCAAATTTTTTATAAGTTTACCGTATTCAATGACACATATTTAATAACTATAAACGATTAGCCTCAAATTGTGTTATTTGATTTCATTTCGTTGGTTTTCATAATGATAGTTATCATATCTCTTCTTCATCTATCCATAAAAAAGAAGTACTTTAAGGCCATTTTTTAGCCTAGATCATCCCTCAAACTCGTTTTTTCCCTTCTTCTTTTAATTAAATAAGTATTTTTTTTTACATATGTTTTGGTTTTTTCGTCTTAGGGCGGCGTTTGATTTCCAATTTTAGTGCAATATTTGTTTGGTTCATATTAACAAATTAACTTCAATCAAGTGCATATTCAGATCCAGTCAATAATTTTAGTGTCGCCAACGTCACAACTCCTGAGACATGTGTATTTTAAACACTTTGATTATGTCACAATTTGTAGGTTTTGTCACTGTTGTATGCATTTTTCCGTTTTATTCTATTAACTTGAATGTGTGAGTTTGTTTGCAAATTCATCATTTTCAGTTTTAGTGATTTTGAATTGTATTTTTCTCAATCGATGTAATTTCTACCAATTTGAATAAATGAATATTTTGATAATTAACATATTTTATTTACTTGTAAATGTTGTATGTTATATCTTATTTTTCTAACATGAAATTTAATCTCATCTAATTCTCCCAAAAATTAACATTAAGTTTTCTCTCATATTCTCACATGTTGTCTCTCTCACAAACTTTGATGGTTTGTACTTTGCATAGTTCATATTAACATAAGTATTAAAATACTTACAAAAATTATTGTGTTATTCCTATTAAAATTTTCATCCAGGATAGTTTCTAAATAATTGTCATTTAAGTACAATATTACATCACAACTCATTTGAAGCTTTCATTACCATTTTTTTAATTATTCTATTTATTACTAAGAAGGTCACACCATTAGGTAGGCCTCATATGAGTCAATGAGAAATTAATCATGTAATATATACATTACACATGATTCAATCGATCCCTTTCACCCCTTGGCATCGATGATGAGATGGTTTTTAATCGTAAGAGAAACTAAAATAAAGATTAATACGGGAGCTTACAAAGTTGAAAACTCAAGTAAGTATGGTTTACTTAACTACTAGCAAATATGTTTTTCCTTCTCAAATCAATAGAAGAAAATGACCCTATGAACTATTAGATGTATTATATTGAAAGCTTTTAAGTTATGAAAGATTGATGGGAAATATTAAGTGTAAAATGAGTAGATATTTGGTGATCCCGAGAGGGATTTTTGGGTGAAATCCTCCCAAAATCTGGTTATAGCATTTAAATAGTGTTCCTGAAATCACCATGTCGCACGACGAGCTTACGCATCACATGATGATAAGACATTTTGCATCCCTATTTTTATACAACATTGCATGGTGACATGTACTTGTTGCACGATGATGCTTGGTAAAGTACTGTATCGCACAATGATTCACAGCCATCACACGACTATTCAAAATAGAGAGTTCAAAGTTCTGATTTTTCATCCATCGCACTGTGAGACACGTCTCTCACATGGTGATGATAAACATAATTTGAATTTTAGATGAACTTTTGTTTCGCATAACGCGATCTCTGATTCTTTAAGGCCCTAAACTCTCAATCCTCTTCTCCAAAGCAACAAAAAGTAAAATTTAAACATACTTAAGGGTAACCATTAACATCATAATCACAATTATCTTCATAATTAATAACTCAAAAAAATGACGTGTTATAACCACCCCTTTCATGTGGCAGATAAATCTTCCTAACTCATTAGAACATGTTGTAATGGTTGGCCATTCCTAAGCACAATTTTGGATTATTAAATGGATTGATGAATGGTGAGAAGACATTGCATATCCATTGTGACACATCTGCAGAAAACTGTGGAATTAACGTAAAAATAACATAAAATTTTACGAAATATAAATACTTTATTTGCAACTTATACAAATATTTATCATATTGCAAGGAGTATGTTAAACATAAAAGCCATCGAATTACAAAACTACCCTGAATCCTTAGATCACTTGGTTAAAGCTTGATGTAACTCAATTCTAAGGACTGACAGCCCTTAGTCTCATCGTTAGATAATGATACTTGATCAGATCATCTACACCTAAACATATTTGAAATGTTAGTTTTACGGTCAGAATCAGAATTTGAATATATAACCAAAGCAAAAGTAGCATAATAGATGCTCATGCAACAAACATGATTATTTATTTAATTACCAATCATGTATGTTAATTCAATTAATTAAGCTCATTTCCTATCATCTATAACATATAATTTCAACAATAACACATATAACACAACAATACAATTAAAAAATTAACACATAGATCACATATAGCCTAAGAACCCAACTAATGCAATCAACACATAGGATGCAATGCAGCCTAATCATCGACTAACTCCGACACATGGTTCAAACTTACTCTAAGGTTATGCAAGTAGATAAGCTATCTCCTATCCCACAAACAAGAGATGTCTAGTCAAGAAAACGAAGCTTCTACAGGGGATAATCCAAGTGGTATACATATATATCATGTCTTTACGTAAGACTTCCTACCGATGATACCCTTAAGGTCTGCTCATTCGCCGAACTCCAATTTTATCACGGTTCAACGTCCCAAGATTTTCTACTATATGAATGCAACACATAATACACGCATGACATATTCATATTCAACAATCACTATTAGACATCATATCGTAACATATTTACTTATGAGCAATCATCATTAGAAGGTACTATCCCATATATATGACTAGTACATCATAACAGATTAACTTTATCATCAAAAACAAATGCGTATCATCATCGATACGCATTTAACATTCACATTATTATCTTATTATCACTAATTATTATCCTAATACTTTAACTTATTAACTAAATGATGTTATTATTAACCTCTAATAATTATCATTTTATTACTTTATTAATTTACTATTAATTTTTAAATAATTAATTAATCATTACTCACTATCAATAATTAATTTTTATTAATCATCTAATAATCGTAACACTTTTAGTCAAACTAATTATCAAACTAATATTACATAATCAGTCATATAATAATTAACTAACCATAATTATTTATCTCATTAAATTATCATCAACTAATAAGTATTTACCTACTCATTGATTAATTATAATTTTATGATTTTTTATCTAACCATTATAAATTAAAAGACCATGAATTATCATTAATGGTGATTGATAAAGTGATAACTCTTGTTTTAAACCGGGTAGATTTAGGACAAGGTCAAAATAAATCCCGAACACTCTTTGTGGATAATCTTACTTGGATTATTCAAAATGATTAAGCATTCACACATGAATTGGTGGTCTGACCCTAATAGTGAATACATGACAATTGTTTATTGTAAAGGCGATGTTATTCAAAAAATATTCAATGGTCAAGTACTAAACATGAAACTCTGCAGAGTATTGTCCAATGGTGAGACCTTTTTCCCTAGAGTGGTGATATTTCAGAAACATTTGTAGTAGCATTTAGATTAACAAAGTTGGCACTTAGTCCCGGTGGATTCTTTTTAATCATGAATTATAATATGTGTTGTTACGTTTTGTTGATTGTTTACTAATTTTATTTATTATTCATGGAAATTCAATATATGCGTATAAGCATGTCTTTTATTTGTACCATGTTTTTGGAGATAATCTTACACTTTTGAATAGAACCCCACCCTTAGTTTTTTTGAATAGATAAATTTTGCTAATTAATCTAGTAGAAGAAGATGCAAGGAAGAATGGTAGCGTGAAGTTGGAGGCTCAAGATACTTTGTACTAGTGTTAGATTTGTTGGAAGAATCCTCCACAAAAGTCGAGAGTTATGACCAACTAGGATGTGTGATTGGGTAGTAGTTAAAGGCCAAGTGCCTTTAGAGTTATGACCAACTAGGATGTGTAATTGGATAGTAGTTAAAGGCCAAATGCCTTTGGTTTTGGAAAAATATTTTTGATGTATGTACATATTAAATTTTTGAATTGGTGTCTACTATAATTTAATTTTTAAAAGGAATCAAGAGAAAGAAAGAGTTATTCTCTGAATCTTAAAGTATAGGGTTTTTGGAATTATTGTTTACGTGAAAAAATGACCAAATTTTGATGTTTGTATTTTGAGATAATGGTCCAAAAAGTGAGATGTTATATTAAAACACAAACTCTTAAGGTGTGCATTTGACAACACACAAAATAGATCATCTAAAATAAATGTCGGCGTTAGTTCAAGTGTGAAGACAATATCAATAATGACCTATGTGATCTTCTGATCACTGTGTCTGATGAAATCCACACATACAAGATGAATCACCTCGTTTGAAGTAATTAACATGTACGAAGAGAAAAGAACGCTTCATAAAGATATTTCTATTGTGTCAAAGTTAAATATATGCATTTAATTATCAGATCTTCTATCTCACCATAACATATCTTTTTGATTATGTGTCTCTAAGTAATAGTACTATGAATTGTCTAGTCTTACATTATCAGATGATTTTACAAATCACATCTCTGAGACAAAAAACATTTAATGCTTCATTTAAGAGTACATGGTATTACTACAAAAAGATTACACTCGTCTCAATTCTTCCATATTGTCTCAAGATCGTACTGTGTTCAAATTGTTGTGATAATACTACTCGACGACCAAATGACTATAGGGCTTTTGACTCTTGAAAAGCAACAACATTAATGAGTTTGTTTGAAAGTTAATCACTATAATAGTTGGGCTTAAACTTCCTATCCTCTCATTAAGAGTTAACTTATTGTATAATCTGAAAACTCATTATAGTCTGACCTAATAGTGGCTGAGACCTGACTGTAATATGTCATTTCGAGTGTAAGTTTGTATTTTTCAAATGCTTGTCAATACTTAGTCATTGTGAGAAGTTAGGGAATCGCCAATTTCCAAAAGATTCTCCAACTTCTTCGTGTAATTAGGTATTTTCTTTGTTAATGGATTAAGTCCTTAGAGTGAAGAAGTCAAAATCTCTGTAACTAGAGGACTAGATGTAGTAACTAGATTTATGATGAACCAGGATAAAAATACTCGTGTGTTTCTCCTTCTTATAACTCTTTATTTTTAAGCATCCTTTATTAACACACTACTTTCAAAAATGGTTTATGACTTATATTGTTATTTTTAAAAGTCTTAACACTTTGTTCTTCAAGAAAACATTTTTAAAAATCCAATTCAAACCCCTTTTGTTGGTTTTTATTCATTGCATTCAATTGATATTAGAGTTCGGTCTCTTGACTGAGCACTTAGCAAATATCGTGTTGTATGAAAAAACATAAATTTTCAAAGTAGTATTTATATGGTTGTTAAGAGAAAGTGTCAATCATCCTCCAATATTTGATGAAAACAATATTAATATTTGGAAACATAAGTTCAAAATCTTTAGCGAAGCTACAAATCTTGATTGATGGGAAATTATCGAAGAAGGATACATAACTCCCACCAATGAAGATGGAACGTTAAGTTAGAAAAGGAATTGGAATGAGCTTTAGAAGAAAAATCATATCCTAGATTAAACAACAAAATATTATCTATCTTTTTCCATAACTGATAGTGATTTTCAACGTTGTATGAAAAATAATACGCCTAAAAATATATGTAAATTTGTATCCCTCATATATGAAAATCAAGATCAACCTAAACAGATGCAAATGATGATGGATCATTTGATGGACAAAACAAAGGATCGGACAAAGATACAATTTTTCTCCTTTTAAGACGAATCCATAAGCTATGAGCTAAGGATCAGTAAAAGAGAAACACCAAAACTAGTTTTCTAGAAAAAAAAAAACTTAAAATGCTATAAAACCTTGAGGAGCAAGCACAAAAACTTTTTCATGAATCAGATCACTTGCTATGAGTGCAAGAAACCAAACACTCAAACCTAAATGTCCAAACCTCAAACAAGAAAAGTCTAGATGAAATGGCATTAAAAGATAGAAGAAGAATTTAATGACAACATGAGATGATTCTAATGATCATCTAACGTGAAAAAAAAAAAACTAAAAAGCTAAAACTTTCATACATATAAAATGGATGGAGTAATAACTAAAACAAAAAAATTGATTTTTAAGCAAATGTATTTTCATATTAAATTCCTTAATTTTAAAACTAATATAATAATTTGGAAACAAAATTAACAACATAGAAGTAAAACATATGAGATCACAATTCAAAGAATATCTTTTGCATGAAAAATTGTGGCAAAGAACTATGTACTATCCATTTATATAAAACTAGGTATATTATCTATGTGTTGCATATGTTTGATTGTAATACATATCTAATAATTTTTATAATTGAGAAAAAATAATTTTGGTAAATATAATTACAAATAATTTAATGAATGAACGTGTTTTCTTTTTTAATAAATTAATGAACATGTAATATAATATGGTGATATTATTATATTTAATATTAACTTATCTTAAAAATAAACGAATTGTTTAGAAATTTTGAGAATTTGTATAAATTTATTGTAAATTTGATAAATATTTTAAGGACAATTAATATAGTTTTTGGTGAATTTTATAATGTTGAACAAGTTTGAATGACTGACCATATTTAATCGTAATATTGCAATCATAACATATCTTTTTTAACATATTTCACATGTTAGTGTAACTTTTTTTTATATTTTGTATATTTATTTTTTTGAACTATTAATAATACTCATTTGTGTTATAATAGTTTTAATAATTATATATTTCGTCAATTATTTTTGTTAAGAGAATATGTTACTTCTAAATATTGTATTGTAAACTTATAATTTATTTTATTTGATTTTTTTTAAATAAACAAAATTTATAAATAGAAGTACGACTGTATAAAGGATACTTCAATCCGTTTACAAAAAAAAGTTATTGGACCAAATCAATATCACAACAATCAACTAATATTATTTTTTATGAAGGGTCGTAGAAGTCACGTCCAATCATATCATCGCAAGTTGCTTGAGGTATAAAGCAAAACAACCATGTTAATATCTGAATATATTGAAATATTGTCTGAATAATCTCTACGTATATTAAAATTGCAAATATATTGTTAATATTTCAGATAGTTTTATAGAATAATTTTGACTTATAAAAAATACATATATTAATTGTAGATGTTGCTAAAGACGAAATTTCATTTATAATCGATTTATTGTCTCGATAATTACATAACCAACTAACCTTCAGAATTTATTTGCCACCATGATATTGTAAGTATTTTAAACATAGAAATTCGAAAACATGAAGTGGGATTTTGTCATCATTATAATTTGTCTCATTAACCAATGTGATAGAATTTGAATTGTAACATGGATGAATTGTTTTCACAACATTATTTTCTTATCTTTTTCATACCTCAAAATTCTTGATGACATATACTTTATCTTCTTGTAGTGTTTTTTTAAAATGCGCTAAAATATATGTGCTTTAGTAGTATATATATAATTTGACTGTGAAAAATTGAACAATTAGCGAGAGGTTTATTATAAATAAATAGGTGATAATTATTAAACAATAATATACAATTTCAAAAAATAAATTAACATGTTGGTCGAAAATTAAGTTATCTAATTAAAGTGTAGTTGTAAAATATGGAGAATCACATAGGATAATTCATACTTACATTGGGTTTTATGTATTAATAAAATATAGAAAGTTGAGTCACTCACTTATTATTGTTGTAAGGCACTTATTATTCATATAATTATTTTTCTTGGATAATTCATACTTATATATCGGATGTTATATAATATAATACAGAAAGTTGAGTCAATTATTATTATTGTAAGACAATTATTATTCATACACTATTTTTCTTATTGTAACTTATAAATGATTATTTTTTATGGTTTTATTTGCAATTACTTCAAAGGATAAATTAAATGATAATTTTTTTACCCAAAATAAGATGATATG
>JBBPBQ010020323.1:33964906-33981312 GCA_037974755.1 Cicer yamashitae
ATAATTTGATTGTCATTTTAATTATATAAATTTCCATTATTACTTTAAAAATATATAAAATAAGAATTTAATTTGTATGTACTATAAATTTAAAAAGTTTAATTCAGTTGGCAAATTCTAATCAATTATATAAATGACTTCATAATTACTTACGATAAAAGTCAAATATTACTGATATAATAATTATATGTATATAAATATTGAATATGTATATAAATTAAATTCACAAAATAATAGTTAAATTCACATATATATATATATTTTCTTTACTCAATTTTATTGAATTGAAAAAACTATGTATACATATATGACAAATAACTTACATCTTATCTATAAATAATTTCGCACTATATGAATAATTCTACAAAAATATATTAAAATATTTTCTTAACGATAAAAAAAAAAAAATCAATTTTTTTATCGATACCTAATTCATATGTTTAATAGTTAACTTTAGAGGTGTTATTTATATTGTAATTGTTTTTTAGACTCTTATTGAATCCAATAAAATAATAAAACAAATGTTTTTACCATGGCATTTTAGCTCCGATGAATCTAAACATGCACCATGATTTGGACGGTTGCCGACCATACTGTTTGTCAGGAAAGCTATTCGGCATAGGTAAGGTGTTCTTCAATCACGGCACCGAATTCATAATGCAATGCAGAGGTGGGGCCTACCATGTTTTTGTCCCCATGCTAATTCAAACTTTTGCTATTTGCAGACTCAATTGCAGTTTTTGTTTGGCAATACATCACTGGTTACTATAATTTTCTTGGTTCGTGTACAGTATAATCACCTGTTTCGGAGTTACTTCGCCCCAAAGCATTAGACTCAAGCGTCAAACCAGTCTTAATATATTTAGGGTTGGTCCCATGACATAAAAGATTTAAAGCAAAAAATTTTATTATGAGATGTTTTAGAGTTTATGATAGTATTTTAATAAAATTAATAAATTTTTTATTTTAAATTATATTTTAGATTTTAATTTTTGTAAAATTTATTTTTTTAAGAATGAATTATATTAATTATATATATATATATATTTATTTTTGTGTGTTAATTTGAAACAAAAATTGAGAGAAAAAATTTTAAATTTTTTTGAAGAAAGTCGCCTTTACAAATTTGAATTTTTTTAAAGAAGTCTCAATTTGTAAAAGCGACTTATAACTAACAAAAATAAAAAAAGAATATTTTAGTATATAGTTTTGAAAACGGAATAATTTAATTATTTTTTTTTTAAAATTGGGGTAGAGATAAAAAAAAAAAAACCAAAGTTATGACTATACTTCTTTTGGGATAAATGGAATTTTTTTGAGAAATCCTATTGGTATATGGTCTCTTAAACTGACTTTTAGATAACACACTTTTACTGTATGAAATTAAAAAAATCAGTTGATGGATCTCAGATACTCGTCAAATTGCTTTCATAATTCATATAATCCTCTGTCGTCCGTCGCATTCTGAAATGATGGCAAGTAAGTAGTGTAATGAATTTATTCACACATTAAGCACATACGTGCCTCAAAATTCAAATGAAGTCGTATCTAATTCTTTTTTCTTAATAAAAATATGCTACGTTCTCAACTAAACAACAAATGAATTTATATCTTTAAACAGTTATTATTACAACAATGGTTAGGTAGTAGTTGCTTGATGATTGATTTGTTTGTGATAATGAGTATGCCCCATGTTTGACACGTATAATGTATATAATGAATACGCCCCATATTTGACACGTATAATGTATATTAACTTTTATTTTTTATAATCAAGACTGATCTAAGACATGTGGAAATTTAAATTGAATTTTAATATGTAATTTAAGTGAATTTTTTAAATTTTAATATAATATCACTGAATTAATATTATTAATGTCATATAATATTTTTTAATTAATTTAATCTTATTGAGATAATATTAAATTTAAAAAATATTTATATATTTTCATTTTAAAAATATTAAATCTAAGGCAGCCTTCTTATTAAGTAAATTTTTTTTGAATAAGTTTAATAAAATAAAATTTTATTTTTTATAGAGATTTAAAGCGATTGTTTTAATGATTTTACATTTGAATCCACTATATTTATAATCAGTTGAGTTGTGATTTAACAAATTAACAATATTTTAAAAGTTTATGAAATGAACAACAATATTTTATTCATTTAATTTATCATGTGTCTATGCTTTATATTACTTCCTCAATCCCTTATTGTAAGACATATAATAACAAAGTTTATACATATATTAAGAAAAACAGTTGTAATTATAGAGTTGTTTAAAGTTTATAATGTTAGATGAATAGTTGTTCTTTATTTTATATCTATCGGACTATGTACTATTGGATAATAGTTTCATTGTAAAACATATATTTTGAAACATATAATTTATAATATATATATATATATATATATATATATATATATATATATAAACAAATTCTTCTAACTAAACAAAATGTCATGTGTCAACTATAATTTTAATAACACAAGAAATGAGGATTTGAATTGTGTTATGGTTTGTTAAAACTATTTTTAAAATTTAATTATGACTGGGTGATCAAAGTAATTTAAAAAATAAAAGCAAAGGTAAAAAGAAGAACGCACAAGAGATTTGATACTGGTTCACCACCAACCTGGTTGGCTACGTCCAGTATCTTCACTTGAAAGTATTTGATTGTTTTATCAATGTGTTTGATGTTCAAAATAGGATCAATTGTTTGTGTCAATGTTCTTCATATTTCCAAGTCTAGACTTTGATTCGAAGTTTGTCAATTATGTCCAGACTTTGTTGTTCCAGATTTTCTCAATTTTCTCAATTTGTTGCAAAGCCCTCAAAAACACTATCGGGCTGAGGCCTTCGCAAAATCAAAATTGTTTTATGGTTCCCTGACTTTAGGCCATCACAAATAACAAAGAGATGATAGGTTTCAAGAGTTGTTGCCCTCCGAAATGACACGTGTGATGACATACGTGGGTTTAAGCCCTCACAAATGTCAATTCTGACACACTTTCCCAAGACTTTGGCCCTCGCTAATTGTTCCAGATTTAAAAAAAAATTAATTAATTTTTAAATTCATATTAAAATAATTATATAATTTAAATTTGTTTATTAAAAATTATAATTTAAATTCACTTAAATTAAATTATATATTTTAATTATAAATACATATTTAGATAATTATAAAATATTATCTTAAATAAAATTATTTAAAAATATAAATAACATTAAATTTATATAAATTTGACTAATTTTCATTTTAATTATTTTTTAATATCTTCGTTTTATCAATTTTTTTTATAATTATTTATAATTAAATTTAAATTAAATTATTTAAAATGATTAATTAGATGTAAATAAATTTGGAAAAAAAGCAACAAAACATTCATCCGTTAGACTATGGCGCTCTATGATGCACATTTTTTATTTCCCCTATTAGCTCAACTTATATCACGCCATGTTCATTATTGGACATTTCATCTACCTAATATGCCTTATCTTCCAATTCAAGATCACTTGATTCAATTCAACTTGTTGGTTTTGTCTTTATTACGACACACCATCCCCGTTTGTTTGGTCGTGTTGATAGATATGACACATAATCCACTTGCCTAACATTTTGGGCCATCATAAAAAGGTCAACCATTTGATACATTTTGTTCATTTGAATGTCCATAGTGTTAGTTTTGGAGTTAACCTTTGTACCTCTATTTGATGGATCAAACCAATTACAATAAAAATAACAATACTTGTTTTGGATAATCTAAAGTAGGGTAACAAATTTCGTAAATGTGTTGAATGACACCATAGAAGTCACTTTTCACCGTTTTCTGACGCCAATCACACACACTCCACTGTTTATTGTTTTTCGATTTTTAGTCGAAGATTGAGTATGAAACTATACCCATTGACATAGTAAGTGTGCCGTTACTTGAATGATGAACTAAGGAGATTAGATAAGTTCATCAAGTGTACGTTGAAAGAAATTAGAGGCATTAGAGAAACTCATTTTTTAAACCATTGTGGACAATTAAAATATATCTGGCTAAAAGCTTGTTCACTAATTTGTTCACTAATTTACTCATTTTTTAAGAATGTTGTGAGTTGTAGTGATCAGTTGTGTTCTTTGAATTCAAAATTGGGTTCTATTTATAGAAGCATTTGCAACATTGCATTTGTCCTTCAAAGTATGGTTGAATATCCTTTATGGTATGGTATGTGTGTCCTTCAGCATTGTGCTTCATTGTTTTCAAAACTATATCCATTGAGTTTAATTTTAGCCGTTGAGAATAAAACTGAAACTTAGAATTTTTCTAAGTGTTTTCGGAATTCAGTTTTAGATGAAATATAATGTATTGGACATAGAAGTATGAACACCAAAGGCATGGTTTCTTGACCAAAAGCAGGAACACCAAAGGCACGATTAATGAACCAGAGGCAAGAGCCATCAGAGGCACAATTACTAGACTAGAGGCACGATTATTGGATCAGATTCAAGAGCAATCAGAGGCATGATTTCTTGACCAGAGGTAGGAACACCAGAGGCATGATTTCTTGACTAGAGGCAATGACCAGAAGCAGTATTAATTAACCAAAGGCATGGAGTAACCGGAGGCAGAATTACTAGATCAAAAGCAATAACCAGAAGCAGAAGTAAATGACCAGAGGCGGACTATCAGAGGCACTGACTATGTCAGTGCGTTGACTTTTACCATATGCATTGACTTTTTCCAAATGTTGACTTTTTCCAAGCATTGACTTTTACCATACCATTGACTTTGCCATAATGTTGACTTTCACCAGAGGCATCTTATCAGCGGCAAGAAAGTAAGATGCTTGCTTCATCTCGAGAGGCAAATTATTAGAGGCAACTGGTCAAAGGTAGTTTTGACCAGAAGTTTGATTGCTTCACCAGAGGCATACTTTCCCATTGTCTGTTTTGCTTCATCAGAGGTATACTTTCCTAAGTCTTTCACTAGAGGCAGACTTTCCCAAAATCTATTTTGATTCATCAGAGCCAGACTTCAACAAATGCATTGAGAGCAGAACTGAATCAGAATCAGATGTAGTCTTGCCAAACCTTCTTGTACCACCAGAGGCAGAGGCAATCCAATGCTTTGTATCATCAGAGGCGTTTTTTCATCAGTTTTGAATGCAAAATTTTCATGACCTTTTTGACCAATTCATCAAAGGATATATCCTAATATCCTATAATGTTGTTTGTGGTCTTGGAACTGTACACTTAAATAAAACATTAGTGCCTAAAATGGTTCCCACAAACTGAATTTGTTATCATCAAAACAAGTAGGATCTTTTGTACTTGAAACCAATAATGTTCTCACAATCACCCTTTTTTGATGATGACAAACATACATTTTTTTGAACAATTTTTTTATTAAAAAAAAACAGTTCAGCAAAGCTCCCCCTCAGAATATGCATGTCTGACTTAATACATAAGACAATATTGTGACAGTTAAAAAATAGTTCTTCAAAAAATATTCCTTCTCCCTTTTTTGTCATCAGACAAAAAGTAAAGAACAATACCAAAAAAAATTTCAGATACTGAAATCTATCAAATCATCGCAACTTTTTTAATTGAATTTAGTTTTACCAGAGGCACAAACAAATTCAATTTTATCAGAGGCACAATAGCCAAATGTTTTAACCTATCATTCTGTTTTTATCAGAAGCAAACATTTAGAGGCAACATTATTCTTTTATAAAAACAATCATTATATGCTTCTTTATAAACTCAAATTTGTCCACAAAACAAGAGGTTTTGTGAAAATGTCAGCCACTGATGATCAATGTCTACAAATTTTATGTCTAAAATACCCTTTTGAACACAATCTCTTATAATTGATATTTGATCTCTATATGTTTTGCTCTAGAATGTAAAATAGGATTTTTGGTTAAACATATAGCAAAAGTGTTATCAAAGAAGATATGGATGTTACTCTCATTAATGTGGAAATTTGCAAGTTGATGCTTCGTCCACAACACTTGATTACTGCAACTACCTACTGAGATATATTTTGTTTCTGCAATTGACAGTGCAATGAATCCTTGTCTCTTGCTTAATTAGGAGATCAGATTCTCACCAAGGAAAGTGCAATTTCCACTAGTGTTATTCCTTTCTAGCTTATCTCTAGCATAGTCAACATCACATAAACCAACTAACATGCAGTCAAAGGAAGGCTGATAAACCAAACCAAGGTTAGTTGTGCCTTTTAGATATCTAAAGATCCTTTTAACTGTTGTTAAGTGGGATTCTTTAGGATCAGATTGAAAACTGGCACACACACACTAAACAAAATGTTAGGTCTAGAGGAAGTTAAGTAAAGAAAGGAACCTATCATTCCTCTGCATACCTTCTGAATTACCTGCTTACCAGTTTCATCCTTTCAAGAGAGCAAGTTAGATGCATAGGAGTTCCCATAACCTTACAATCATCCATTTTTTATTTTTTAAGTAATTCTCTTATGTATTTGGTTTGGTGAATAAGCCCTCCCTATGGACTTTGATGAATTTGAATTACCAAAAAGAATTTCAATTCACTCATCATGATCATTTCAAACTAATTCTGCATGAACTTAGATAATTCTTGGCAAAGCTTGCCATTAGTGGTCTTCCAGTATCTTCTGGTTTGCTGATATCCTCTGATTTGTCTTATGCGTCTAGTGCTTATGGTTTTTTTGCAAAGTCATCATCTTGCTCTAACATTTTAAAGTCAAGTTATTTGTCTTCAAACTTAACATTGATTGACTCTCCACAATCAAAGTTTCCAAATTGTATACTATATAGGCTTTAGACCTTTTAGAGTATCCCAAGAGGATTCCCTTATGTGATTTTGAGTCAAATTTTCGAAGCTTTTCTTTGGGGTTTAAAACAAAACAAATATAACCAAATTGTCTAAAGTAGGAAATGATGGGCTTTTTACCTTCCACAGTTCATAAGGAGTCTCGTTTATAATAGGTCTGATTTAGACTCTATTCTGAACATAACATGTAGTATTCACTACTTATGCCTAAGAAGTGTTTTGCAACATTCATTTCATTAATCATGGTGCGTGTCATCTCTTAAAGAGACCTATTTTTCCTTTCTACAACACCATTTTGTTAGGGTGTTCTAGGAGAAGAAAAATTATGTAGGATGCCATTCTCTTCACAGAAGTTTTCAAAAAGGGAGATTTCAAACTCACCACCATGATCACTACGAATTGTTGTGATTGAAAGGAATTTTTCATTTTGCACTTGCGAAAAAGCTCAATGGGTCTTGTTGTGGAAAAACTCAACATCAACAATAACAATAACAAGTCCATATTTTTTTACTATTAACAGAGGCAATTTTAATTGGACCAAACAAATATATGTGTAAACGCTCAAGGGGTCTTGTTGTGGAAACAAAGTTTTTTGAAGAAAAAGAAATCTTAGTTTGTTTTCCTTTATGGCATGCTTCAAAGAAAACTTCTGATTTTTACTTGAGATTTGGCATCCCTCTAACCTGTTCCAATTTGCTTAATTTTGAGATTAATCTCAAATTAGCATGGCCTAATCTCTTGTGCCAAGTCAGTTGTTCCTCATTAACAAACTCAAGACACTTGACCTCTTGTTTTTCTAGATTAAATAGATTTATTTTTACAAGTTATTCTGCCTTTGACTAGTAAAAAGTATAGCCCCATCAGTTTGACTGATTGCCCTACAATAATTTTTGATCGAAGACAACATCATAACCATGATCGCTTAATTGACTTATTCTTAATAAGTTATGCTTCAATCCTTTAACAAACAAAACATTTTTAATAGAGGGTGAAGAGCCATAACCAATTGTACTAGAACCTATTATCCCTTTCTGGTTGCCTCTGAAGCCTACTGTTCCTCCTTTCTTCACGATTAGGCCATGGAACAAAGACCTTTCTCCTGTCATGTGTCGTGAGCAGCCATTGTTCAGGTACCATGATTGGTGTTTTAATCTTGTTGCTAAGGACATCTGCAAAGGAATTATTTTATGTTTAAATACCCAAATTTGGTTCGGTCCTGGTTTGTTAGACTTAACAAGCTTCTTGTCATTCCATTTTTTTTTCATGGGACAAGATAATCTATTATGGCACTTTTTATGACATTATGCACACATAAAATCAGGTGGAATTAATTTGGAATGTTGCGTTGATTCTACAAACCCAATTCCAAAATTTCTATTTCTGCTAACACCATAGACCATTGAAGCTTGCTTGCTTCTATCTATGCCATTTTCTAGGACATCTTGGAATGCCAATTCATATTTAACAGATGATAGCGTTTCAGCAAGTGTACTGAATCATTGCAAGTAATAATAAAACGGTAGTACCGAGTGTCGAACTCAAGGATTGCGTTTTACTATCGAATTATATTTAATTACTAAAATTAAACAAAAAGTTCCCAAATTGATTGAAGTAATATTTAAAATTAACAACAGTAATAAAATTGATCCTTTATAATGAGAAAAATGTCAGGGATGAGTTTCACTTCGAATCCAACCTTGGTGTCTAATTTGATTCTAGTTACTGAATTCCTTTTATTGAATTATTATCGAATTCTCTTTATTATTCTTGCTCTAATGTCTTAGTGACAGAACCTTTAATTCTAAAGTAACCCCTAATTCCTTAGTGGATTTAAGATTAGAATTAAGTCTTACCGTACAGGACTTCTCTTGCTAAACTATTGCCTTTGCAACTAATTTAATTGGTTTCATGACTTGCATCTATCCCTAGACTACAAATTCATGAATTTCTCATCTCAAGCATTCGTAAAGTCCACTTCTATTTCAAAATACGAATCGTAGAACATTTTAATGTTGATCAAGCAATAAAAAGCATTAAGCCAGAGATGAGAAAAATAATTCAATAAACTCATTCATATAACTAGAAATCAAATCAAAAAAATAAGGGTTTCATCTTGTTACACTCATCCCTAACAAATAGGGTTTAATTACTCATGACATAGATATAAAAGATAGAGATTAGAGAAGAATTACAAGAAATAGTCATGAATGATTCTTGATAAAACTGCTCCAATGATGTTAGAAACGGTCGTCTTTGAGTTTCTCTGCTAGGGCACAAGTCTCCCAACTTCCCAATAGTCAAAAAGATACCTAAAAAGTGAGAAAAAATGAGTTTTAAAATGTTCTTCAGCGCTTCAGGCGCGCAATGATAGTGGCATCAGCGCGAAATGCACTTCAGGCGCGCTTCGGGTAGGCTTCAAGCGTATAACATCTTCCGCCTGGAATTTAGTGCATTTGTTTTCCTATTTTGAGTTCGAATTTGGTTTTTATGTATTCATGAAAGTTGTAGCTATGGATCTTAGCTTTCATTTGCACTTGGTTTGACTCCAATTGGACATCTAAAACTCCAGATATGGCTGAAATACTCCACATAGGTCATGTTGATTTCTCACCAAAATTCAGCACTGCACTAAAACAAAGAAACAACACAAAACTACGAAAAATATCTACTTAATCAAGGAAATAAGAACATAAATATTTCATTAAATGAAATAATTAAAATCAACAAAATATATCAAATAACTCCTTAAATTAACTAATGAATAAAAGATAAATAAGACTAAAAACAAAGAAAACTATGCATATGATGATGAGTCATCAACAGAGTTGCAGACCTTATCCTTTGATGTTTTCAAAACTTTTTCATTCAGAGTTAAGTTTTCTCTTATTAATTTTTCAAAATCAATTTGAAGAGAGTTATTTTTCTCAGTCAAATCCTTGTAAGATTTTTTTAGGTTTTTTAGTTTTGAAGAGATAGAGTGATTTGCATTCAAAAAATAATTTAAAGCAGTTATTAATTCTCTATGAGTTAGATTAGAAAATACCTCAATTTCCTCATCGTATTCTAAGCTAGAGTCAGAGTCTATGTCAGCCATCAAAGCCAAGTTTTCCAGTTCTTCATCATCAAAAGAGTCATCATCAGAGTCATCCCATGTGATTAGACCTTTCTTCCTAGTCTTGGATTCTTTCCTCTGGTTCCTTTTCTCAAGCTTTGGACAATCTTCTTTGAAATGTACAGGTTCCTTGCACTCAAAACAAGTGGGTTTCTTTTTGTCAATACCTTTTTCTTTACTTTGGTACTTCTTGAAATCCTTTTGGGGAAAAGATCTATTTTTGTGCCACACGCGTTGAATTCTCCTTGAGATGAAAAATAGTTCCTCTGCTTCTAAATCATCATTCTGACTTTCTGAATCATCCATTGATTCTTCATCTGCTTACAATGCTTTCTTGTGTTTGGTGCTAAGAGCCAAATATTTTTGCTTCTTCTTAGGCTCATCCTCTGACAGTTGAATTTCATGAGACTGGAAGGAGCTCATCAATTCTTCTAGAGACAGATTGTTCACTTCTTTAGCTTCCTGAATGGTAGTGACTTTAGGTCTGCACTTGCTGGGTAGACTTCTAAGAATCTTTTTTATATGGTCTGCTGCTGCGTAGCTCTTTTGTAGTGCCTTCAACTATGAGACAAGCGTTTGGAATCAGGAGAAGATCTTCTCGATGTCTTCAACTTCCTCCATCTGAAAATGCTCATACTTCCTAACTAAATGGTTGGCCATTGCTTCCTGGACCTGTTTATTTCCTTCATAAGTTAGAATCAAACAATCATAGATACTCTTACCTGTTTCCTTGTGGGTGCACTTATCAAACTATTTGAACATGATTGAATTTATCATAAAGGTTCTAGCTTTCTAATGCATCTTATACTGTTTGTTTTGCTCAACATTCATTTCTTTTCAAGATAGTTCAATACCATCAACATTTGTAGGAATAGTGTACCCATCTTCAATCAAATCCCAAAGTTCAGGATCTTGGGAAATGAATAAACTTCTGAGTCTATCCTTCCAATACTCAAAGCGTTCCCCATCAAATGGAGGTGGTCTATTTGTTGGAACCAAGTTGGTTTTCCACTTAGTGTTTTGATGTCAACAAAAGTAGTTCATTAAGTATGAAAAAAAATTGGAAGATGAAAATTAGATGAAGGTACCAGAGAATACGACCAAAGGATATCACTAGAGGAAGTAAAGAGGTCATAGGAAACGAAATCAAAACAGTCAACAAAATCCACAAAATCAGACAAATGCAAGATCTAGATAAGAACAAGCATCTACCTCTGATGTTTACCACTGAAGTTTGAGTCTGAAGACTGGCTCTGAAAAATTCATCTGCCTCTGAATATTCAACGTGCTTCTGGAAGCTCAGCGTGTTTCTACATTTGCGGAGCCTCTAATGAACAGTACAATGTGCAGTCTCTAATGAAAAGTATTTGTGTGCAGTCTCTGAGGAACAGTATTTCTATATGCTCTGTTGAATAATATTTCTAAAAGCTCTGATCAACAGTATATCTGCATGCTCTAATGAAGTGTATGGAGGAAGATTCAGCTAAATAATTTCCAAATGCAATCTAAAGAAAATACGCATCATAACATTCTAGAAGAATTGCTCATATCATATTTCAAAATAAAGAATTGGCTAAAGGTCATATTATCAAAACATATATTTCAGAATTATATTTGGAAGAAATATTTGTTGACCAAGCTGGAATGAAGATGATTCAAATTATTTTTGAAGAAAATCATTGTTGACCAAACTAGAATGGAGAAATGATTCAGAAACTCAACAAGTAATTCAAAAACCCTAATTTCAACTATAAATAGTGGATCAAGGCTGAAGAAGAAACACAAGAACAACACAATTACACAAACTCAAAAATCCAAAAAATCAAAGTTGTTTGGAAAACCTCAATAGTTAAATATTCTAAGTATTCAGAGTTGAAGTTTTAAGTTCTAGCAAAGCACTCGTACAAAGAAAAATATTCTTAATGCTTCATTGTTAGTGTGAGAAAATCATTATAGTAAATTTGCTTAGTAGAAGCAAAACCAAAACAGTTTCAAACTCATTGTAACCGAGCCCAATAGTGGCTTATGTGTGCCTCAAGCAATCTGTGGATCTCAGGTTGTGTTGAGAAGACTTGGCTTGTAGAGTTAAGGTGTTTATGTTCCTCAAAACGTCTGAGGTTGTTAGGCTGTTTTGAGAAGACTGACTTGTAGGGTCAGGTGCTTTGTAATTCAAGTTGTTGAATTAGTGGATTAAATCCTTCTGAGTGAGGGGACTGGATGTAGCTAAGTTAATGTGAACCAGGATAAATTACTTAGGTCAGTTTACTCTTGCATTCCTTAGTTTTGTTACTATATCAACTCTAAGTCACCACACTCGAACCAATGTTAATCAAATAAAAAAAAAAAAAAGAATCCAACTTATAGAAACAAAATTCAACCTCCCATTCTCGTGGATGCACCTTCAATTGGCATCAAAGCTCGGTCTCAAGGCTGAGTACTTTAAAGTGTTTGAGAAAAGATCCAAGGATTCAATATGTCAAGATTTAGTGAAGAAGCTTCTACAGGTAACATCAACAGACCACTTATGTTTGATGGAGAACGTTTTAAGTACTAGAAGGACAAGCTTAGGAGTTTCTTTATCTCACAAGATCCTGAACTTTGGAACTTAGTTGAAGACGGCTACATTGCTCCCCCAAATTTTAACGGTACTAAAATTTCAAGAAAATAGATGGATGCTGAACAAAAGAAGATGTACAAGATGCATCACAAGTCCAAAACCTTCATGATCAATGCAATCACCTTCAAGGAATTTGAAAAGTGCACTAACAAAGAAACAACAAAAAGCATCTATGACAATTTAGTTCTGACTTATGAAGGGAGCAAGCAAGTTCAAGAAGCAAAGACCAACCTCCTATTTAGAAAGTATGAGTTGTTCAAGATGGAAGAAGATGAAGACATTGAAACAATTTTTTCCAGGTTCCAGACTCTGATCTCAAGATTAAATGTACTTGGAAAGAGCTATACAACTGTTGGTCATGTTAAGAAGGTCCTAAGAAGTCATCCCAATAAATGGAGACCTAAGATCACTGCCATTCAGAAATCAAAGGATTTGAATACTCTTAAGCTGGAAGAATTAATCATCTCTATCAGATTACATGAAATTGAGCTTGAAGAAGAAGAGCCAAAGAAGAAGAACAAGACTCTGGTTATGAAGTCCAAGCACAAGAAAGTCTTGCAAGAAGAATTAGAGGATGAGGAACTGACTTTCATATCCAGAAAAATTCAAAAGATGTGGCACAAAAAGAAGAAGAAATTTCCTAAAAGATATTACAAGCAGTCCAATAGAAGAAGAGATGTACCACAAGTTGTCTATTAAACTGAAAAAACTTAAGAAAGTAAATGTTAACTTAATTGAAGAAATAAGTGTTTTAAAAACTGAATGTGTTAAGGTCAAAGATGAAAATAAAATATTGAAAGATAACCAGGTTTCAAAACCTTTAGAAAATGTAACATGTGATCAAATAAACGTGAAGAAGCATTTCAAGAGTTTCTAGCTAAGCGTATGGAAAGAAGCAAGTATGCTTATATGATTTATGGAGTTATTAGAAATGGTAAAAAAAAAGGTATAAATTTGTAGAAACAGTAGCTGAACCTAAACTCATTCCCTCTGATATTTTGTGCAATGTCTGCTCTAAGAAAGGTCACTCTAAATTATCTTATCCCATGTTAAATACTAGGAAAGACAAGAAACCTTTCAAGACCAACAAACCATGACCCAACCAAATTTGGGTACCTAAGAAAAAAAATTATCTATCTTGCAGATGTCCTCAACAGCCAAGTTAAAACACCAATCATGGTACCTGGACAGTGGATGCTCGCGACATATGACGGGAGAAAAGTCTATGTTCCAAGAACTAACATTGAGAAAAAGAGGCACAATGAGTTTTGGAGGAAAACAAAAAGGTTAGATCATTGGTCAAGGCATAATTGGTAATAGTACCTCTCCTTCTATGAAAGATGTTTTGTTTGTTAAAAGTCTTAAACATAATTTATTAAGTATTAGTCAGTTAAGTGATAATAATTATGATATTATATTTACTAAAAAAAACATGAAAGGCAACTAGTCAAAAGGATGGGTCTGTACTCTTTACAGGTCAGTGGCAAAATAATATTTAGAAGATAAATTTGTTTAGTCTAGAGAAACAAGATGTTAAGTGTCAAATTTTAGTGAAGGAAGAGAAACTAATTTGGCACAAAAGGTTAGGTCATGCAAACCTTAGGTTGATTTCAAAACTGAATAAGCTTCAACTAGTCAGAGGTCTACCCAAGCTTAGTTGCAAAACTGAAATCATGTGTGGAACATGTCAAAAGGGAAAACAAAAAACGAACTCCTTTACCCCTAGGAACTTAGTCTCTACCTCAAAACCCCTTGATCTTACATATAGATCTCTTTGGGCCAATGAAAATGGCCTCACTAAATGGAAAGAATTATGGCTTTGTGATAGTAAATGATTACACTAGGTGGACTTGGGTAAAATTCTTAAGAAATAAAGATGAATGCCACAAAGTGTTTATTGCATTTTACAAACAAGTAACGAGTGAAAAGGGTCTTAAGATTATAACAATTAGAAGTGATGATGGATGAGAATTTGAAAATAAGTTCTTTGAAAGATTTTGTGATGAGAATTGAATCTCTCACAATTTCTCCTCTTCTAGAACACCACAACAAAATGGAGTTATAGAAAGAAAGAATAGATCCCTTCAAGAAATGGCTAGAACAATGCTAAATGAGATAGATATTGCAAAACATTTTTGGGAAGTGGCAATTAACACTGCATGCTATATTCAAAACAGAATCTTAATTAGGTCAATATTGAATAAAACACCACATGAATTATGGAAGGGTAAAAAACCTAACATCTCTTACTTTAAACAATTTGGTTGTCCTTGTTATATGCTAAACACTAAAGACAACCTTGACAAGTTTGATTCCATATCACAGAAGTTCACATTCATTTGATACTCTGAAAGATCTAAAGCTTATAGAGTGTTCAATAGGGAAACTCATATTGTAGAAGAGTCAATACATGTTAAATTTAATGACATACATTTTGACTTTAAAAACTCAAAGCAAGTTGATGATAGTGCAGATTTACTAGAACCAAAGAAAGCAAATGCAGACAAATTAGAAGAACCTGAAAAATAAGAGGATAGAAGCAAATCAGAAGAAGATGATAAATCATCAGAAGATGAATCTGACCAAGTCACAAGCAGCCAAGATAAATAAAAAGGCAAATTTGGATGGAAGTACAAGTCATCTCATCCTGACACACTAATAATTTGAAATGCAAGTGATCTTTTGAGGACCAGATCATTACTAAAAGACACAACTTTGTTTGACTTACTCTCATCAATTGAGCCTACAGTTGTTGATGAAGCATTGGCAGATGCTGGATGGATTCTTGCAATGCAAGAAGAGTTAAATGAATTTAAGAGGAATGATATTTGGGATCTAGTATTTAGACCAAAGAAAAACATTAATGGAACCAAGTGGGTTTTCATAAACAAGCTAAATGAAAAAGGTGAAGTGGTTAGAAACAAGGCTATAATCAGCAAGAAGGCATCGATTACACTAAGAAATTTTCTCTAATGGCTAGTTTAGAAGCTATTTGTATCCTACTTTCTTTTCCTACAAATAATAACATTACATTATTTCAAATGGATTTTAAAAGTGTTTTTCTAAATGGTTAAATAAGTGAAGAAGTCTATGTGAAACAACCCCCAGGTTTTGAAAGTTCTGAATTTCCAGACCATGTATTTAAACTTAAGAAATCACTGTATGGTCTAAAACAAGCATATAGGGAATGGTATGATAGGCTAAGCAACTTCTTGCTTAAAAACAATTTTGAAAGAGGACAAGTAGACAACACCCTGTTTAGAAAATCAATAGGAGATGACGTTCTTATCATTCAAATTTATGTTGATGACATTATTTTTGGATCTACTGATGGCACAAGTGGAAACTAAGTGGGTATTATGATTTTAACTATGCTGGAGACAAACTTGAGAGAAAAAGCACAAGTGGAAAATACACATTTCTGGGTGGTAACTTAATCTCTTGGTCAAGTAAGAGACAAAGCATAATTTCCATTTCAACAACTGGTTGCAGTTCTCAATTACTATGGATGAAACACCAACTAGAAGACTACAAAATCCTAGAAACCAACATTCCTATATATTGTGACAACACTTCTGCCATTTGCCTAACCAAGAACCCAATCCTACATTCTTGAGCCAAACACATAGAAATCAAACACCACTTCATGAGGGACTTTGTTCAAAAAGGTGTACTTAATGTCTAGTTTGTAGACATTGAACACCAATGGGCTGACATTCACCAAACCACTAGCTGAAGATAGATTTGACTTCATTAGGAAACATCTAAACCTTACCATTATATATGAAGATGTTTTATGTTCTAGTCATTCTATTACCAAAAAATACGTGGGGGGGGGGGGGGGGGAAAAAAAAAA
>JBBPBQ010020323.1:33981389-34000139 GCA_037974755.1 Cicer yamashitae
GGGGGGGGTAAAAAAAAACAAAGGATGAGTTTCATTTTCAAGTCTTTTTGTCTGAAGACAAAAGGGGGAGAAAGATATTTGAAAACAATAAAGTGGGGAGATAATGAAAAATTACTTGGACTTAGGGGGAGTCAAGTAATGAAACAAAAAATTGTTATAAAAAATTCAGTTTTGTCATCTTCAAAAAGACGAAGATTATTGGAACCAAGTTTGTTTTTCACTTAGAGTTTTAATGTTAACAAAAGTATTTTATGAGAACAACAAGAGTACTTCATTAAGTATGAAAAAAATTGGAAGAAGAAAATCAGAGGAAGATACCATAGGATCCCACCAAAGGATACCACTAGAGGATATCACCATAGGAAGTGACCAGAGGAAGTAAAAGTTCAGAGGAAACAAAATCAAAAACGAAATCCTCAAAATTAGACAAATGCACGCGATAGAAAAGAACGCGCATCTACCTTTGATGTTTACCTCTAAAGTTTAAGTTTGAAGACTGCCTTTGAGGATTCAGTATGCTTCTAGAAGCTCAACATGTTTTTGCAGTTCCCAAGCCTCTGGTGAATAGTATTCGTGTGCAGCCTCTGATGAAGAGTTTTTGTGCGCAGTCTCTGTTGAACAGTATTTCTGCATGCTCTGATGGACAGTATTTCTGCATGCTCTGATGAATAATATTTTTGCATGCTCTAATGAACAATATTTCTACATGTTCTGATGAACAATACTTCTGCATGCTCTGTAAACATTACTTAGCATGCCTCTAATGAAAAGTAATTTTAGTATACCTTTGAAGTATGAAGCCATTCTTCATTCCTGCCTCTAAATCTTATGTTCTACTGACTCTAATGACTGCGACTCGTTCGAAAGTGTTGCCTTTGATAAACAACACACTCTGAAGTTGCTCTGACTCTGATAAGGAAACAAATGTGATTTGCCCAAGCCACTAATTATAAGTCACGCAGTCTGCCTCTTACTATAAAGAAAGCAAATAATACATCATCTAACCCCAATAATCAAGTTATACACTGATGAAGAAAAGTCAATGCCTCTGATGGAAAATTAACGATTCTGATAAAAGATAATTTTCACTTAGCCGTATCAAAATTTTTGAAGGTTCAAGAACACGACCCAGTAATTGTTCCCACCCAAATCAAATCAAGCATATGAAGGAAGATTCATCTAAATAATTTCCAAAAAATCTGAAGAAAATACGCATCATATAATTCTAGAAGAACTACTCATATCATATTTGAAAATAAGGAATTGGCTAAAGATCATAATATCAAAACATATCATTCAGAATTATATTTGAAAGAAATATTTGTTGACCAAGCTAGAATGAAGATACGATTCATAATTATTTTTGAAGAAAATCATTGTTGACCAAACTGGAATGGAGATACGATTCAAAAACTCAGCAAGTAATTCAAAAACCCTAATTTCAACTATAAATAGTGGATCAAGGCTGAATAAGAAACACAATAACAACACAAATACACAAACTCGAAAATCCTAAAAATCAAAGTTTTTCAGAAAACCTCAAGAGTTAAATTTTCTATGTTTTCAGAGTTGAAGGTTTTAAGTTCTAGCATAGAACTTGTTCAAAGAAAAATATTCTTAGTGCTTCACTGTTAGTGTGAGAAAATCATTGTAATAAATATGTTTAGTAGAAGCAAAACCAAAACAAATTAAAACTCATTGTAACCTAGCCCAATAGTGGATTTAGTGTGCCTCAAGAAATATGTGGATGTCATGTTGTATTGAGAAGATTTGGCTTGTAAGGTCAAGGTGTTGTGTGCCTTCAACAATCTTGGGTTGTTAGGTTTTGTAGAGAAGACTTGGCTTGTATAGTCAAGGTTTTTATGTTCCTCAAAAAGATCGAGGTTGTCAGATTGTTTTGAGAAGATTGACTTGTAGGGTCAAGTGCTTTGTAATTCAAGTTGTTGAATTAGTGGATTAAATCTTTCTAAGTGAGGGGATTGGATGTAGCCAAATTAGCGGTGAACCAGGATAAATTACTTGTGTCATTTTACTCCTTCATTCCTTAGTTTTGTTACTACTTCTGCTCTAAGTCATCAAACTCGAATCAGTGTTAAACAAATAATAAAAAAATAAAAGAATCCAACTTAGACAAATCACCAATAGAAAAGCATGGATGACAAAGAACAAGGCTATCAAAAAAGATTTCTGGGAACTGGGAGAAGTCTTACAATGACCTTCCAAGGTCATTGTTGGCCATGTAAAAATTTCTTCCAGGAACTATTGTGGAAATGGTAGTATGACCTGCATATTCTGATAATACTCTGTTAAGGGGTTCAAAAAATTTCAAATGACTATTCTAGGCTTTCCTTCCATGCATATCTGAGTTCAAATTATGTAAACCACTTGTCTTAGTTGATGGAACTTGGTTGTATGGCAAGTACAATGGGACTCTTTTGCTAGCCTATGCACAAGATGGGAACAAAAATATAATTCCCATTGCTTATGCACTTGTTGAAGATGAGACTCAGGGTGCTTGGAGATTCTTTTAAAAAAATTTGAGAAGGTACGCTACACCTCAAGTCAACATTTGCTTGATTTCGGATAGGCACCGATCCATTAAAAGTGTTTATAACAATCCAAATAATGATTGACATGATCCTCTGTCAACACATGTGTACTGCATCCGACACATTACACAAAATTTCATGAGAGATTTCAAGGCCAAGGAACTTCAAAAAACGTTGTCTGTATGGGTAATGATCTAATTCTTCAGAGTATTTTTTTCCACTTATC
The DNA here is from genome assembly GCA_037974755.1 of Cicer yamashitae. Lineage (NCBI taxonomy): Eukaryota > Viridiplantae > Streptophyta > Magnoliopsida > Fabales > Fabaceae > Cicer > Cicer yamashitae. The sequence continues at coordinate 33,984,165 of JBBPBQ010020323.1, forward strand.
ACTTTATAATACTCGATAATTTTTACCTCCTTCATAATAGGATATGCATTAAATGAGCCATCATTCAAATATTACCGCAACGAAATCATAATGGCAAATCTAGAAGCTTTAAGATGGGTTGATAATATCCCCTCATACCAATGGGCTATGGCGTATTTTCAAGGTCAACGATGGGGACACATTACAATCAACATTGTGGAGTCAATAAGCGCAATGTTCAATGGTACATGCAACCTCTCAATCACTATTTTGGTCCAATCAACTTACTGTAGATTAGGGGTATTATATGCAAAAAGGGAACAACAACATCATGCATCATTAGTTTTTGGTCGGGTATACACAGACGATTGCATGGACAAGATTAAATATGAAGTTGATAAGTCTAACACTCACCAAGTCATGCAATTCGATTGAGAATGTTATTCTTTCATGGTGCATGAAATAGTAAACCCAAGAGAGGTGCAATCAATTGGTCTTTTGGATATCAACCTTCAAAGAAAATGATGTGACTATAGGAAATTTCAGGCTATACACGTGCCTTGTTCACATGTCATAGTTGCATGTTCTTACGCTCGTCAAAACTATTTAGTTCATCTACCTGACGTGTACAAGGTTGTTAATATATTCAAAATCTACAAATAAGAGTTTCCACTTATACCTAATGAAAGATATTGGGTCCCATATGAAGGTGAAACAATGTATCACAATCCTAAAATGCGGATAATTAAAAATGTGGCCCAAATAGTGTTGAGACAAAATCTCAATTTAATGTTTTGATGAAAACAAACAAAAAGTTAATTAAGAATGTTAATTATGATTCTAAATGTTATGTTAATTTAACTTGTGCTTTTGAGTGTATTAATTTAAAGATAGGATTTAAACAAAGTAAAGAAATCAGCATAAAAAGGAAAGAAACTGAACAGACAAGAATTGAGAACATTCTTAACAAAATCTGGAAGAACGAAGAAGTTTTAGAATGTTCTCTAGTTTCAAGAATGATCATCACAGCTCCAAAATCAATCAATCTCCACTAGTTAAAAGAAGTTTTAGCCTCTGGATTTTACATCTATATCATCAACACTTGGCAAGGAACAAACTGAGATGATCAGATTCTACTCGAATCACAAAGAGAAAAGATCACGAATTAGTAAGACCAAACAGATCTGAACCTTCTCCAGCTTGACTATCAAGAACGAAGAACATTCTTGACAGCATTCTGATCATTCTTCAGCATGTTAACATTAATCTCCAGCATGCTAACATCATTCTCCAGCATGCTAACATCATTCTCCAACATGTTAAACATCAATCTCCAGAATGATAACATCAATCTGCAGAAAGTTCTCATCAGTCTAGAGAATGATCATCAGTCTCCAGAATTTTCAACATCATTCTCCAGCAGACTATCATCATTCTCCAAGCTATTTTGGCAGAATCAAATCTCCAGATCGAAGCAATATCATCAACAAATATATCTGAGGTATAAAGGATCATTAAACACAAAAGAAATTTGATCAAGAACGAAGAAAAACGCCCAGTCAAACAGATTTCATAAAGTGTTCAAAGGCTGGAATATTTTTATTCATATATATTGGTTTTGGTCAAAACTGACAGAGCACTACCAACAGCTCTTTTGAACATTATTAAATGTCTTAAAAGCCTATAAAAGGAAGGCCAATGCTCAAGAAAACATCAGAGTTTCAAGTACTACGAAAATTCATTACTCATTTCAATCGTACTTGAATTTCTCTCAGTCACATACATTGAATCATTTCTGATTTTTCCCATTCAATTCCTAGAATCATTCTCGTGTATTTCTCTGTCAAAGAATCAGATCTCAAACAAGAGTTGAGACATCTAAGATTGTAAAACTCGAACTATAAGAGTTTAGTATAGTTTGGGTAGATTGTAAGAAATCCTATCAAGGTTGATAGGTGACCTGATTGAACTCCTTTCTAGGTGGAAATGTTTTAAGTATGTAACAGATCAAGGTTCATCTGAGCTAGGTGCTGTAAAACCAAGAAGGTTCTTTGTTTTGAACACTTAGTGGAAAATCTCACGGTTGTGAGAACTAGACGTAACCCGGGTTGGGTGAACCAGGATATATCCTTGTGTGGTATCTCTTCCCTTATCTATTTACTTTCAGTCTGATTGATTATCAAATTAAATACATAAACTGAATTACTGATTTTAACTAACCAAGAACGTTCTCCGTTTTCTAGTCAAAACCAAGAACGTTCTCCGTTTTCACAACCAAGATCAATCTTGAGTTATTTTCTTAAGATTTTAACATGAAATTTTAAATAGGTGAATTTACAATTCGAACCTCCATTCCTTGTAAATTGACATTGCTACTTCAAATAGTACCTGCATTATAAGTGAAATGGACGTTAAAGAAAAAGTGCCAAGAAAATGCAGGTTAGGTCGGGGTCATACTCGAAAAATATTGTCCAAATGTTACAAATAACTAAAGTCAGTATGTGTAATTTTTTTAATTTTTTTGTTGGTTTTATCAAATTTAATGAATATATAATTATACTTTTTTTACATTTAATTCTTGGTAAAAAGAAGTAACAAAAAAAAGGTAGCATAAAGTCCTTTTTTTAAAAGGCGACTTCTTTAAATTTTCTTTTTAAAAAACAAAAACTAACATGAAATAGCCAATGCTAAAAGAGTTGTTATTCATGAAGTCTCCTTTGCAAATGGTTAGGGGTGTTCATGGTCAAAAAATTGAACTGAATTGCATCACAATTATGGTTTGGTTCAGTTCTTGAAAATTATTTTCACAAAATCTAATTAATTTTCAAAACAGTTTCAATTCAGTTGTGAACTGGGTTGAAAATAATTTATAAATATAAATCGTTTTAATATTTTGAACATATCTTTAGTCAAAAATCAATTTCAAACTAGTTCTTCAGTGTATTTTTCAAAAAAAAATTTCGGAAAAAGAATTTCAAAATTCTTTTGACAAAATTTATCGATTGTTTTCAAGAAAATTGTTTTTGAGAAAAAAATGATTCAAAAAAATTTTTTGATTTTTTTTATATCTTTTCTAGACTTTTTTTCGAGAAAAACAAATTTCAAAACTTAAAAAAAAAAATTCCAATTAAAGTTAAAAAAGTTTTAAAAATGGCTAAATCGATTTTGCATTAAGTTTGGTTAACTTATTTAATTTAAATATGTAATTTGAATTCATGAAACATTTAATTAGTTTGGTCTTTTTTATGAGTATAATGCAATTTATCAATATGATCCAATTAATCATATATTTTGTACACCCCACAAATGACAACGTACTCTTATAAGGTTATTTTTAAAAGGGTTATTTATTAAAAAAACGTAATTGTGAATGGATTACAATAATTATTTTCATTCTATTTTGTAACCAATATATTTGAATGAAAACTTGACTAAAAAAAACATATTTGAATGAAAACTAACGTGCTTTCATGATTGTGTTGTAACCGCAGCTAAGAATTAGCTATTTCTTATCACAAATTCATCATTTTTTTTCTCCGTTATGAACAACTACAAAAATCATTATTATTGTGAAAATAAATGTGAAATTGAAAAAGGCTAAAATAGAGAACATATATTGATTTTTTGAGTCATTCTATCAAGTTAATAGAGTCAATGTCATACTTGAGGAGGTTGTAGACAACCTGACATTTGTATGTCCATTGGATTCAAAACCAATAATTTTTGTTGGGCCTTTGCATTTAAGTGTAGTCAATAAGAGGAGGATTGTACCGTGCATCCCCCTCTTATACCTCCCACCTTCCATTTCAAAGGAAAAGTTCAAATTACACTTTTTTACCAACTATAAAATAATAAAAAAATTTACTACTCCACACCCCCCAATCGAAAATTACCAAAATTTTCATAATATTCGAATATTTGATAGATTCGAAATAAAAAAAGTAAGATTTATTGAACTTTTCGAAACTTTGATTAAAATGAAAGTTTCGAAATTGCATTTTCCAGTTAATTTCGAAACTTTGGTTAAACATGAAATATTCGAAATGAAACATTTCAGAAAATCCTTTTGTATTTCGAACATTTGGATAATTTTGAAACATTCGAACACGTTTTCCAGAATTCATACAACTATTCGAAAGTTTAGATGAATTCTAAACCTTCGAAATGTATTTTTTCATATTTTTTCAAGATCCTCGAATCTTTTGTTGAACTTGAAATATTCGAAATGCATTTATTCGAACCTTTCAAATATTCGAAATGTATATATCCAGATTTTTTCAAGATCTTCGAAACTTTTGTTGAAATTGAAATATTCGAAGCTTTCAAATGTTCGAAATGTAAAATTTCGAAAGTTTCATTAATTCGACCCTGACTGTTTCGAAACTTTCATTTCCAGGGAAAGTTTCGAAATGTAATTTTTTTTTAACATTATTTTTTTTTAGGGTTTAATTTTTTTTAAACATTATTAATATTATTATTAATTAAAATTTTTAATCTTTTTGAAATTAGGTATGAGTAGAGTTGAGGTTCCAGCTTCGACAACAATTATCGATTCTACAGCAAAATTCACCACGATCAGGTATTATTACTGATAATCCACCACCGATCAAATTTTGATTATAGATATATATTTGATGTTATATTTAAAACATATGTTGTAGGTATTTCCCTCTCGAGAAGCTGTATTTGAATGGGCAAAAAACGTTGGAAGGCAAAATGGAATTTTAATTGTTATCATTCGATCAGACAAAGCAACCAGAAAGAGGGGAAGAAAAGACAAATTAATTTTGGGATGCGAAAGAGGCGGAAGATATAAATCTAAATCAAAATCAATAGTAACTTGTTCTCACAAGGAAAACTGTCCGTTTAAGCTCAGATGTATACCGTTGAGTATCGGTGAAGGATGAAAAATTAGTGTTCGTTGTGGAACGCATAATCATGATTTAGCGGATACTTTAACCGGTCATTCATATTTGGGGCGTTTAAATGAAGAAGAGAGAAAATTTGTCAATGACATGACAAAGTATAAGCTTGCACCAAGATTCATTTTGAATGCTTTGAAAGAGAGAAATAAAGCTAATCTCTCAATTCCTAGTCAAATGTATAAAGCAAGGAGTAGTTATCGAGCTTCGTTGAGAGGCTCGTACACAGAAATGCAACATGTGTTGAAGTTAATACAACAAGAAAATTATGTGCATTGGACAAGAAGACGGGAGAATTCAGATGTTTTGAGAAATATATTTTGGACACATTCTGATTGCATAAAGTTGTTAAACACGTTTCATTTTTGTTTTGATATGTGATAGCACATACAAAACAAATAGATATCGGTTACCATTACTTTAAATTGTCGGTGTCACATCTACTAGTTTGTCATTTTCTGTTGGGTTTGCATACTTGGAACAAGAGCGACAAGATAACTTTATTTGGGCATTTGAAAAGGTAAGAAAGTTGTTCGTATCTGAGACTTTAATTTCTAAAGTTATTGTGACTGATAGAGATCTTGCCATGATGAATGCTATTAGAGTTGTGTTTCCTACTTCAATTCATTTGCTATGTTGTTTTCATATTGATAAAGATGTTGGGGCAAGATGCAAACAATATGTGAAAAAAGATAGACAAGACGAAGTAATGGATTTATGGAACAAAATTGTATATTCGACTAGTGTGGAGGAGTATGATCATCACTTGCAACACTTTGAGCTAGTGTGTGCCGATATTATCCTTTTTGTTGATTATGTGAAAGATTCATGGTTGACACCTTACAAAGAAAGATTTGTCACGGCTTGGACCAATAGAGTGATGCATTTGGGGAACACAACATCTAACATGTATTTTTAAACTATGATTTGTATTGTTTTAGAAAATATGATTTACTAATTTATGTGATTTGTTTTAATTTGTGTTATTTAATTTTTTTGTATAGTTGAGTCTGCTCATTGGAGATTGAAAAACATGTTGCAAACTAGTTTTGGTGATTTGTGTAAAAGTTGGGATGCTGTGAATATGATATTGAAGAACCAAGTATGTATCATTAAATCGTCTTTTCATAAAACCATCAAAGATGTTGAGCACGGGTATAATTCACCATTTTTTCAAAGTCTACATCACTGTGTATCAAGGAAAGTTTTTAAAGAAATTGACAAACAGTTACAGAGAGTGAAGATTGTAGGTACTAACAAAACAAAGTGTGGTTGCTCAATCAGAACAACTCATGGATTACCATGTGCTTGTGAGTTGGCAAAGTTGCAGATATCTGGTAATGTTATCCCAAAGATAGCATTCATGTATTTTGGACAAGTTTAAGCATTGAGCATGAATTGAAGGATGAAGAATCTTTATCAGAATATGACTTTTCAGAAGAGTTGGAAGCAATGAAAGCGTATATGAAGAAACAAGATATTGTTGGTCAAAGGATATTCAGGGCAAAGGTGCGTGAAGTTGTATTTCCACATACAACATCAATACTTGTACCACTTGAGAAGGTGAGAACCAAGGGAGCTAGTAAAAGGAAAAAAGATTTTGATACTCCTCGTGATCCTTCATATTGGGAGTATGTTGATGCATCTCAACGTTCTGCAAATCAATCAGCACAATGTTCTGCTAGTCAACCATCTCAACGTTCTGCAAATCAATCAGCACAGTGTTCTGCTAGTCAACCATCTCAACGTTCTGCAAATCAATCAGCACAGTGTTCTGCTAGTCAACCATCTCAACGTTCTGCAAATCAATCAGCACAGTGTTCTGCTAGGCAAACATCTCATATCATACATTTTCCTAGTTTTATACATCAATATATTGAGGAGATAATAGATGTTGTGCCTGATGGAAATTGTGGGTTTCGCGCAATTGCGGCATTGTTAGGTCATACTGAAGAATCTTGGCCTTTAGTTCGAACACAATTGGATAAAGAGATCCATCTACATCAAGACCTTTATACCAATGTGTTCGATGACAGTATTGAATCAGTGCGGAACTCATTGAAAATTTCAAGATTCGGTGCTCAAGGAAAAGATAAGTGGATGACTATACTAGACTTGGGTTACGTGATAGCAACACTATATAATGTCATATTAGTTTCGTTGTCTCGTAATCTGAATATGACATTCTTTCCGCTAAACAAATCACCATCCAAAGAGTCAAAGCTTATTAAATTACTAGCAATTGGATTCGTAAATGAAAATCATTGGGTACAGGTAAAATTTATGATTTGTAGTATTGTTTAATAATTTAATGTTTAATATTTTGTTCTACAAATAAATTAATGTTTAATATTTTATTGTCCAGATCAAATTGAAGTCTGATTGTCCTTTACCACCTACCTCACAAAAATGGAGAGACTTTTGTAGTGAGTGTGCAAAGACATGGGAAATAGCATATGCAGGACGTATGAAACATTGGGAACACATTGATCCATCATTTACCAAATCATCTTGTATTTCATTAACTGAAGATTAGAAATTATGTTTGATTTTCCATTTACGTTTTATTCATTTTTTTTTTGTTTTATCATTTATCCATCATTTAACATTTTATCATTTATCATTTACGTTTTAAGTCAAAATAAAAATTCATAAATAACAGTGACACGACAATCTTACATAACACAATAACACAATCTTACATAACACAATAACTAATCGTCGTACAAGCGGTATAATTCAGTTAATAGTTCATGAACCTCACTAAATGGCTCTACCAAATCTAAGGCCCTACGTTCAATCTCAATTGTTCTACGATGTCTACGGTCTCTACCACCATCTACAGAAGATGATGGACCAGCATGTGCAGCAGCATATGATGGACCAACATGTGCAGCAGCATATGATGGACCAGCATGTGCAACAGCAGTAGGTGGACTCGAAGGTGCAGCTGTAGGTGGAGGGAGGATCAGAGGATGTGATACAGATGTGTACCATGCATAGTAGTCTGCAGTGACCTCTCCAAGAAAAGTCGCAACAGGATATAGTCGCTGAAAGGCAATTATAGATGATCTCATAGTAGACTGCCACTCCCAATCTATACTCTCCGACACTCGAGGAACGTCACGCGGTATGCACTGAATACGACCAAATTGTCGAAGACATCGCTCTGGCAGATACCGGACTGAGACTCCACCACATCGAAGGTATCCAGAGAACATCGAAAGCTTTACAAACGGATGATTAACTCGATCATCATCATATGGTGTAAACAATACATCATCGAGTGTCAAAGCATCGAGTCTCCGACAATATGTCATCAGTCCGCCTTCAACAGCATGTTTCACAGTCCAACTACATGCTCGAGGAAGATGTGCAGGAACCTTTCCTCTATCGCCCCGCTTACAGATGCTAGGGAAATGCTCGTAAATCCAGCACTGCACAATAAATAAATAAATAAATAAATAAATACATAAATAAATAATTAAAGAAATAAATATATATACCTGTAGTAAGGTCACGTAACCACCCAACTGTCGAGTGTCGTGGACAGCTCCATCTCCGAGATTGTCATACAGGAAAACCAATGCAGCAGTAGCCCACGAATAGTCTCGACAACTATCTAAGTTAATAAATAAACTAACATATTTCGCCTCCACACGTGTATGTGTTTTATCAGCGAGAATATTGCAGCCAACTAAATGCAATAGGTACGTTCTAGCCGCACACTCAAACTGGTTAGTCTGAATGAGACGACTGTATAAATCACGCAACCATTGCAATCTATACTGGGCACATTTATTATAATTAATCTATGCTAATGCTTCCTCCCATGATGCACCTAAATACTCATGGGCAGCTCTGGCAGCATTATTAGTATTCATATTAATAGGTGCATCAAAAAAATTACCCCGAGGTGCGATATGAAGAAGAGTAGCCACATCGTCCAATGTGATTGTCATCTCTCCAAATGACATGTGAAATGAGTTGGTCTCTCTATGTCACCTTTCAACAAAGGCAGATATGAGACCAGCATCAGCCATAATGAGATAAGCTGAAGAGAGGTGTAGCAGTTCAGATTCCCAAATCCAATGCAATACAGGATCTGGCATAAGAACTTCAGAAAACTTCTTCAGCTTCAATCCATGTGTAATAACCTTCAACGACCCACGATCCTGCGAGTAATTAAACAATATAACAATAAATATTTGTTCTTATTTAAATAAATAATTAATTAAATATAATGAATTTATATACTAATGAATATATATATATTACTTAAATATAATGAATATAATTAATTAAATAAATACCTCTCCTTCCCATATCCTCCGAGCCACATGGTGTTCATACTGTGTCAACACAGATGTCACCATCGGTCCTCCAGGGAATCCGAGCTGCTGATCCTGCTCAGACTCAGCATCATCAGCATCATCAGCATCAATAGCATCATCAACATCATCACGTGCATGCTCAGTATACTGATCCTCAACCTGCTCCATATGTGCAGGCTTAGGTACATCCTCAACCTGCTCCATCTGTGCAGGCTCAGGTACATCCTCGTCCATATGCGTAGGCTCAACAGCTTCAGTGACATCATTCTGTCGTCGACGACGCTGCCTAATCGGGCAATGTTGCGGATAATCTGGCCAAATGCACCCCTCATTCTAGGCGCTGCAATATATCAATATATCAATATTCAAAACAAAAAAAAAAAGGGAAAAAACACCTAAATAAAATAATCATTTCAAAAATTTCCAGAAACACCAAAATCTTCGAAACTTTCCCTGCATCCCAAATTTTCGAAATGCTTTTCGGAAGTTTCCAAACAACCCAAACCTTCGAAGCATGATCCTTGGATCTTTCAATCAACCTAAAACCTTCGAAATGCATATTTAGAATTATCAGACTTTTCCTATTTCGAAACTTTCATATTGAAAGAAAGTTTCGAATGATACATTTCGAAACTTTGAAATTTCTAGAAATGTTCGAGGTTTATGCTTCGAAACTTTTGTGTTTCTGGAAATTTTCGAAGAGTATGCTTCGAATCTTTGGGATTTCTGGAAATGTTCGAAGGTTTAGGGTTGAATCCTTACTTTTCTATTTCGGAAGTTTGAAATTCCTGTGAAACTTTCGAAGTATGCAAAAATCTGAGGTCGGAGAAATGAAAGGTTCGAATGCAACGGGTGAAAAAAATGACAGTAATTTTTTTTGCAGGTTTTATTGTTTTTTCAAGGGGCATTTTGGTCTTTTCCTTTGAAATGGGGTGGGAGGTATAGGAGGGGGGTGCACGGTATATTCCTCCAATAAGAGTGGTGTACTCCTCATTTAGTCTATGCATATGTGATACACATCAAAGAAGAAAGATACTTACAAAATGTTTGAGTCTATATAATAAAAAAAAAAAAATAGTCTATGATAATTTTTGAAAATAAGGATAATGCATAACCGGAAGATTTCAACACCATATATAGAGTCCTTTTAAAAAAGACTAAATATGAAAATCAATAATTTAAAAAAAAATTAAATATCACCAAATCACGTAGCGACATTGGAGAGATGGCTTTTTTGTTTTTACTGAAGTGAGATTTTTTTTTAGTCAAAAGGAGAATTGGAGAGATATTAAAGAGTAATTATTATTTGTCAAAAAAAATTATCATTATGGTTATGTAAGGAATAAATTATATTACATTGTGAAAGGAATATATATATAAGAAATGTCGAGCAAAAATAAGTGTTAGTTCACTCTGTTGGTTCATGTTTAAACTTTAAAATTATTTCTAATTAAATAGAAAATAATGTGCGACATCAAATTGCTTTCATATAATCCTCTGTCGTCCGTCGCATTCTGAAATGATGTCAAGTAAGTAGTGTGATGAATTATTCACAGATTAAGCACATACAACGTGCCTCAAATGAAGTCATACCATGTGTTCTTTTTTAAATGTTATGTTCTCAAAGTATTCATAAATTGTATTCTTTTAGATTTAAAAAGTAAAAAAATTCATACACAAGTATGATATTTCGAACTCGAAATATAATATTTTTCTTAATAATATTTACATTTGTTAATTAAACAAATTTTTTGTATTCTTCTCCCCATATTTGACACATATAATTATATACTAACTTTTATTGTTTATAATGACTTGTCATTTAATAAACAAACCAGTAATATTTTTAAATTGTGAGTTTTTTTTTGTCGTCTAGTGTTTAGACTCTAAGTGTGCATAATTGATAAATCTTATATTCAAATTTTAGTCTTTATATATCAATCTCTTTGTAACTATTGGTTATATTCTTACTTAATTTTTTTTCTTTTTGAGTAGATTCTTAGTGAACTTAAAATGTGAATGTTATTCAATTGTTGCTTAACTTTATTTATTTCAACAAATAAATAATGTTGTTGTCAGGGACGGAGTTTAGTTATGATAGAGGGAGGCCACGACACCTCAAAATTTTCTTATTTAGTAAAAATAGATATATCTACAATAATATTTATTTATAATATATGATATATATATATATATATATATATATAATTAATGTCTCGCTAATCATATCAAATTATAGAGTAATTTAGTAGTAATAGAGATTTTATAAATCTTATGTCCCTGATTCAACTGTTTGTTGCTTAACGTTATTTATCAAACCGTTTCTACCAAATAGTTACTTATCCAACTTGTGAATTTAAAAAGAAATACTAACTAAGGTCAATAAAAAAAAAGTTTCAAATCTTTGATTATTATTATAAACTAAAAATTAATTATTTTTAAACTATTTAATATTATTTTTTATAATATATTTTTTATGTAATTAATTTTTATAATGTTGGCAGTTGAGTGTTTGAACAATTTAATAAATTTAAATTATAATTCACATAGAATATAAAAAATAATTGTATTTAATAAAATTTCTTAATCTATATTAAAATAATTTTTTTTTCTTCTTATAATAATGAACAAAAGAGACGGAGTATATAAGATTGTAATAATTTTATGAACAAAGGAGAGGGAGTATATAATACTGTAATAACTTTTTTCTAACTATCACAAATAGAACATCAAAATAAGAGTTAGTTAGGATTAATAGAGATTTAGTTAGATTTTTCCTATTATTATGAAATTTGTTAGTTGTTATTAGCTTAATATATTTTCTTTATTTAAAAGGTTCATCTCCTCTAAAATCAGAGATGATAATGAACTCTTGATCAATGATCAATAGATGAGAAATATTCAGTTTTGTGTTTGTGTGATTCTTAATTCAATATGGCATCAGATTAACTCTAAGAATCCTCTTCTCCTATCTTCTGTTTGTTATCCCTTTTGAGCATTTTCTTCCCATTTCTTATGACCACCATGGAAGAACCCTATTCTGATTTTGCAACCAATCCTTCCAATCCTTACTATTTGCATCCTAATGAAAACCCCTCATTGAATCTTGTTACCCCTTCTTTGGATAGCAAGAATTTTTCTTCTTGGTCTCGTGCGATGAAGCAGCCTACGGTTTCCAGATCTAGTTCAGAAGCAAAGTATCGCGCTTTAGCTAGCCTCACGTGTGAACTGCAATGGCTGGAATTTCTTTTTGATGATCTTGGTATTAAGTTTTCAGCTCCAACTTCTATTTTTTGTGACAATAAATCTGCAATATACTTGGCTAATAATCCAACTTTTCATGAGCGAGCCAATCATATTGAGATAGATTGTCACATAATTAGACAAAAGATCAACAAAGGTCTCCTTAAGCTTTTTCCTGTGCCTTCTACAGCTCAAATTGCAGATGTTTTTACCAAACCTTTGCATAGTTCTTCTTTTTGTAAACTTGTCTCCAAGCTTGGTCTATTAGATATCTATAGTCCAACTTGTGGGAGAGTATCACAAATAGAACATCAAAATAAGAGTTAGTTAGGATTAAAAGAGATTAGTTAGATTTTTCCTATTATTATGAGGTTTGTTAGTTGTTATTAGCTTGATATATTTTCTCTATTTAAGAGGTTCATCTCCTCTAAAATCAGAGATGATAATGAACTTTTGATCAATGAATAGATGAAAAATATTCAGTCTTGTGTTTGTGTAATTCTTAATTCAATAATAACATAAGATTGCAAGGACTTATATAACATTTTAATCATATTTTTATAATCAAATTTTTGCAATATTCTATGAATTCTACTATAACTATAAGAAATGTAACATGTTCTAAAATCTCAAATTTGATATCTTCTTTTTCAACATGGTACATAAAAATTGGGGTCATTATTGTAAAATACACAAAAACAACTACACATTTTTATGAAAATTGTGCACACTTCACTGCACTCCTATTATGCTATTATGTGTTGGAATTAAGTTGGTTTTACACTTAGAGTTTTGATGTTAACAAAAGTATTTTATGAGAATAATATATTTGACTTCAAAGAGTATGAAAGAAATTTCATGTTTTTGAAGAAAATCTAAAATAAGATTTGATTCCAAATTATAATTGATGAAAATCTAAAATAAGATTTGATTCAAATTTATAATTGAAGAAAATCTAAAATAAGATTTGATTGAAATTTATAATTGATGAAAAATCTAAAATAAGATTTGATTCATATTTATAATTGAAGAAAATATTTGACCAAGTTGAAAAGAAAATATGGTCAATATTTGAAGAAGTTGAAGAATATTTGAAGAAGATTTGATCAACATTTAATGAAGATTTGAAGAATATTTGACCTACATTTAATGAAGATTTGAAGAAGATTTGAAGAATATTTGATCAACATTTTAATGAAGATTTGAAGAATATTTGATCAACATTTAATGAAGATTTGAAGAATATTTGATTTGAAGAATTTACAAAGTCAATCTACACAAAATAGGAACATAATCATTCTGAAGAATTTACAAAGTAAATCTACAAAAAATAGGAACAGAATCAATTTGAAGAATTTACAAACTCAATCTAAACAAGATACAATTCAGAATTAAATAAGGACTAAATTGAAGCCCAAATTTTCACTATAAATAGACACTCAAGGCTGAAGTCGAAAAGCAGAAAAGAGTAACTCAAGCTCAAATTTCTCAATTCATCTTAGAGTTCAAAGAGAGAAACACTTGTTTAGGTTAGAAATATTTTTTTAGTGTTCTTTTCTTAAAGTGTGAGAGTTATTATTATTATCAGCTTTGTTAGAAGCAACTACTCAAGTTTCAATCTCTTGTATCCAACCCGATAGTGGTTTAGTTCCTTCTTCAATCTGGGGTCGTCAAGTTGTTAGGAGAAGACTTGGCTTGTAGGGTCAAGGTGGTTAGTTCCTCAAAAGTCTGGGGTTTGTCAGGCTGTTTGGGAAGACTGGCTTGGAGGGTCAGGTGCTTTGTAATTCAAGGTTTTTGAATTAGTGGATTAAAGCCTTCTGAATGAGGGGACTGGATGTAGCCAAGTTAGTGGTGAACCAGAATAATTCTACGCGTCAAATTATTTATGCTTTCATTGATTGCTGCTTCTAAATTCGATTGTTTCTACTTCAAGTAAGTCACCAAAACCAAACTAATTTTTTAATTATTTATAAATTATCATAAAGGTATCAACTTTGTGCAAACACAATTCAGCCCCTCCTTCTCGTGTTCGCACCTTCATTATGTACTATTACTATACACACTACATTACAGTGTACTTTTTTTTCAATTTTAGTTAGAATTAAAATGTTAAATTCAAAGGAAATATGCGAGCCATGAAATGGTGCTAGCTTGAAAAAGCTAATCAATTACAATATCATATATCATTTGTGCATATGATAAATATATCACATGTTTATTATATTTAATTATAGATTGTGTAAATTTATTTGTTATCAATGTTTTGTTTTACAAAATATAAGATAAATATTTATAACTAATACATAAAAGAGAAAAATGGACAATAAAAAAGATACAAAAATTATGAGATAAATATTTGTTATTGATACATAAAAATAACACGAGACAGATATTTTTATTAAAAAAGTATTTAAAAAAAGAGGGATAAATATTTATAACAAATTCATAGAAAATTAGACATATATTTGTTAGTAATAAATATAAAATGTTACAGGACAAATGTTTGTCACTAATATATAAAAAATATTAGACAAATATTTCTCAAGGATACGTGCAAAAATACAAAATAAATACGAGAGACAAATATTTGTCTCTGATATATAAAATCATATTTTTGTTTGAAATCTGAATGAAACACATAAAATATCAATAACACACCACCTTTGCGACAAAATAGGTTTCAACAAAAGTAAAAAAAAAATCAAAAATTGCAAGATGAATATTTGCTATTAATACATAAAAAACACTGACAAATATTTGTCTCTAATAAATATTAAAACAAAAATATAAAAAAGATATTTTTTAATGATAAATATTAAAAAAATAAAATAAGTCTTTATTATTGATAAATATTAAATAAATATGAGAGAAATATTCTCCACTAATACGTATTAAAATATAAGATATATATTTTTTATTACTAAATATAAAAAAAATTACAGGACAATTTGTCTTCACATCTCCACGTGCAACTTTACAACCACAAAAATTGGTATGACTGCCAAAGGACACTGTCATCTGTCATCGTGATGTACCCAGCATCATCCTGATGGATAGAGTGCCAAATGCATAAGTGATGGTAATATTGAAATAATTAATAATTTATTTTTAATTTCCTAGAAACAAGAGCTTAAATCTAAGGTAGTTTTGTACTTCATATTAATTCATTGAACTTCTAATTTTTTTCAATAATTTTAATCCATGAAAGTAATGAGTTATCTTGGATCGATGTTGTATAGGAAAAAATATATAAACAATCTACTATGGTATTATAATAGAGAATATTGTGAAGAAATTCACACTGACCTCTTAAATTTCAATTATTGATCGAATATTAAAAAATATGGGAAATATATATATATATATATATATTATTGATAAATAAATATTAAAAGAATGCAGGATATATATTTATAATTGTTACGTAAAATATCATACATATATTTGATGATGATAAATATAAAAAATTATTGAATAAATATTTTGTCATCGATAAA
>JBBPBQ010020323.1:34000387-34036917 GCA_037974755.1 Cicer yamashitae
TAAAAAAACAAGAGACATATATTTTTCAATGATAAATATAAAAAACATAGGACCAATATTTACCGTTGTACATGAAAAAACACAGGACAAATATTAATTATTGATAAATATAAAAAAAAAGATAAATATTTATAATTAATGGATAAAAAATACATGAAAAATTTAATAAATAATGCAATAAAAAATACAAGACAAATATTTGTCACTGATAAACATTAAAAAAACACATGATAAATATTTATAATTGATATAAAAAAAACACAAGATAAATATTTGTCAATAATTAACAAACATAAGACAAATATTTTTTATTGATTAAAAAAAATTGCAACAAATATCTTCCATTGATACGTACAAAAATACAATACAAATATTTGTCATTAATAAATATAAAAAGGTATTAGATAATATATGTCTTTGATATATAAAACAAGAATTTTTGCTTGAATTTTGAACGAGGTAGATATAAAATACCAATGACACAAGACACCCGTGCAACATCATTTATAAGATTTGAAATAATATGTTGATTTTTTAAAGATTTCATAGGACTTGAATCGTTGGAAACAAACTAAAAAATAATTAAAAATGTTAAACCCCCAAAAATAATTATGTAAAGAGACAGATCGAAACAATCTCAGAATTGAGGGAATGTGATAATATTGAGAACCATAGATGAAGGTATTGTGAATGCATAGTTCTTCCGGTTGTTTTAGTCTAGGTCTAATATTAGGTTGAGTTAGATGCATTCTTAGTTCTTCAATTTTATTTAAATTTAATTTTTAATCTCTCTATTTTTAAATTTGAATTTTTGATATTTCACATGTTATAGAATTTTTTTATTCTCTCTATTTTCTGTGGTGTAGATATTTAATTAATGATGTGACAAATCATTATCTCATTTTTATTTCATTATTATTAATTTTTAAATTTATTTTTATAATTAAATAATATTATAAAAACAAACCCCTAAAAAAATTCAAACATCTTCGTCTAAAAATTTATCATCACGGTCCCATATCCTTCGTCTTCTTCTTCTTTTTAACCAAAACTAAGAAAGCACCCAAAAAAAATATATATATAAAACATCATCAATCCCCCAAAATGAATCTAATGTGACATTCTTGGACCAAAATCTTTGGTGGACCAGACATCGCACCTGACTGCATTAGTGTTTCAGTGACCTTGTTTTTCATAAAATGTCAAAGAATTATGAGTCTATTTTATTTTAAGTAGGTTTTGTGTTGAATAACATTACTCTAAATATTTATAATCAAAAATTAGAAAATGAGATAATATATTTTTAGTTTCTGTAAAATTTTAAAATTTTAATTTTAATTTATATAAAATAAAAATATAACTTTTAGTCCATATAAAATTATTATACATGTAGTTTTAATTCATACTGAAATGTTAATATATTTTTAAATGATTTTTTATAAATATATTTTTAATATAAAAAGTTTCTTTATGAAAAATAAGTTTAAAATTTGTTGCTAGGTTCACATTTTCATTACTTTTATTTTTAGATTTTATATTTAAAAAAATAATATTTAATTTATTTAAAGTTAAAAAAAATTAATTTTTGTAGAAAAACTTTTTATAATGTTCTAAATATGCTTACAAAAAATCATTCAAAAATTTTAATATTTAAAAATAATTAAATATATTTCATTTTAATAAAAATTAAAATTAAATAATTTTATAAAGACTAAAATTATATTTTTATTTTATAAAAATTAAAATTAAAAATATAAAATTTTACTAAGATTAAAAATACATTTAACCACTTAAAAGGAGAAGACATGGTAGTATAGAAAACAACCATTTGATTAACTGACTTTTGGAGGAATCAATGCGGTTAGAAGCTTCAAATCCAGTGGGTAAGTGTTTTTACAAAAAGTGGAATTGAGATGTTGTTGATAATTGAATCCTTCACTCTCTTCCTTTTATTTTTTTTTAATTTTTTTTTTTTATCCAGAGTTTCAACAACACACAACTACAATGAAAGAATGAAAGTAAGAGTTAAGAAGAGATGACGAATGCTATTGGGTACATAATCAGATTAGAGTGTCTCGAAATCAAGAAGAGGCGATGAGAGTTTGATCAACAATGATTTTAATTTTTTTTAATATTATAAATATAATAAATAATATTATTTAATTATAAAAATATATTTACAATTAATAATAATGTAATGAAAATTAGATAATGATGTTTTTTTTCCAATTCATTAGTGCTACATGATTAATGAAATATACACATCATAAAAAATATAGAGGGCCAAAAAATTTCATAACATGTGAAATAAAGGGATAAAAAAATTCAAAATTAGTAATAGAAGGACTAAATGTTATATTTGAACAAAATATAGAGATAAAAAATATATTTATTAGATTTTGATGATCGTCAGTGTATCTTATGTTAGAATTAAAATTTAAATTTTTATTATTCTTAGATATACAGTCAAGAAAAATGTGAGAAAATAATTTTTTATCGTACATAATTAAGTGCATGATAGGTACACTTTTTGAAATAAAATCATTTGCATTTTATCAGTTTTTATCTTTGAAAACATATTTTAACAATACATATATTAAGTGTTTTCTTTGTTATTTCCTCACTCATATATTTACTCATCTCATAACTTTTCAAAAACTTAGCATTCCAAAATTCATCTTTATATTAACATGCTCTCAAGTTAAAAAAAAAAAAAAATTTCACCAAGAGTGATGTGAATCTTTGTGAGTGAATAAAAAAGAAAAACAAAAAAGCTTTTGTCTATATTGCAAAAAAAAAGGTAAATGACCAAAATACTCTTATTAAAATTACAAAATTACAATTATACCTAAAATCCTAAATCAGTATCTTCTCCTCTTCCTCTCTCCTGCTGCGCCGCTGCTGCTTTCTCGCCTCGCCTCACCTTGGCCGTTCGTCAAAACTCAAAAGGTTCGAATTTCAATTTCGTTCATCATCAGAATTGATATTTGGAGTTTGTTTGGAGTTTTGTTTTGGAGTTTTGTTTGGAGTTTTGTTTTGGAGTTTTGTTTGGAGTTTTGTTTTGGAGTTCTGTTTGGAGTTTGAATTTTAATTTCGGATTTCAATTTCGTTCATGTGCTGATTTTTCTGATTTTTGTTGCATACAAGGTGTTTGAACAAGATATACGATAGATTTAGAATGTTTGTGCTGATTTTTGTTGCTGAGTTTTTTGCTGATTTAGATGTTTGTTGCTGATTTTACTGATTTATGTTTTCTAAATTGGTTGATTTATTGAACAAGATATACGGCAGATTTAGAATAAAGAAACATAAATAATGGCTGCCTGTTTTAGAATGCAACTCTTTAGATTTAGAATGCAACTCTTTGTTTTAGAATGCAACTCTTTAGATTTAGAATGCAACTCTTTGTTTTAGAATGCAACCATAATGGCAGTTCAAGTGGTTCTATTTGTTGATTTATTTAATTTTTTTATTTGTATTAGAGAAGTTTGTGAGAATGAAGAAGAGTAAAAGAATTGATTCTTTTTTCAAGAGGAAAATTTGTGAGAGTGAAAGAGATGAAGAAATTATAACTTCTACATTTGAAACTATCTCTGAGAATCCAAGAGTTGAAGAAAATGAGAATCATCTTTCCAAGGTTCCTAGAGTTTTTGAAGATGACTTTGAGAAATGTTTAGAACGTGACCCCGAAAAGTGTCCTCAAATTTGTATTTGATACTTCACTTTGTGTTTATTACAACTTAATTTTTTGCTATATAATATTATTTGCATATTTGATTTATACATATTATAATTTTATGTTGGTCACCCCAAACTTAGGGGAGGGGGAGGAATGGCTTAGGAGGGGGTGGAAAGAGAAAGGAGGGGAGGAGGAGGGAGGGAAACCCCCTCCCTTGTTCTTGAGTAAGAAAAACTAATAGGAAAAGACAATGGAGGTCTTATGTGATATTTTTTAATGTTTTAACCTTTTTTTTTTTTTTTGTTAAAATTAGTATTTTGCCTCCTATTTATGATTCATCATATAAAAATTCTTATTTTTTTTTTAAAAAAAAAATTTAAAAAAGTTGATAAAATAATAATAAATTCAATTTTCTATCTTATAAAAAATATATCATCTTTTATTTCAATATTTATATTAATTTTAAAAATACAAAAAAAATTGGATTTCTCTAAAAAAAAATAGGTTTAAATATGTATTTGGTCTCTACAAATATACCACTTTTTTATTATAGTTCTTGTAAATTTTTTTGTTTGGATTTAGTCCTTATAAAATCAAAGACGATTGACTTTTGTCCGAAACGTCAAATCAACATTAAGAGGATGACGAGTTTTTCAAAGACCCATAAACTTCTCTTTTAATTTCTATTCATATTTTCTTTATAAAATAACACTAATTATTAAATGATCAATAAATAAATTTATTAATTAATAATATAAAATATTTTAATTTTTAATATATCATAAAAGATGATGCGTTGCGTATTTGTAGGTCCACATGTCATGACGGTTTATCAGATATTTTTTTAGGGATCAAAACCGATTGTCTCTGATTTTACGGGAACTAAATCCAAACAAAAAAACTTACAGAGACTAAAATAAAAAAGTTATATATTTGCAGGGACCAAAGACATATTTAAAGCAAAAAAAATATCTAAAATAACAAATTCAATTGATGTAAGTTCAAAACAATTTTTTAATTCCACAATTCAAATAATGAAAATGTCACAAAATAGAACTTTGAAAGTGACAACAAGAAAATCGATCTAGCGCCAACCATAATCTAAAAATGAAAAAAATAATGAACGTATGTAAAGAGTTAAAAGAAAAATCAAACTGTGATTTTTATGTTGACCCATCTACTTTTTTCTTGCATGTAGAACAGTAGTGCATTCACCCAAACAAGAGATATCTCTTCTCTTTATTTTTCGCATTCAAAGACTCACTAAAAAACAAGACTTAAATCAGAAGAAAAAAGTGTTTAATCTAGATTAGGATCTTAAGTGCATGAAAATTTCAGAATAGGGGAAAGTGTTCTTAGTTAAAACGAAGGTTTAGATCAATATATAAAGACACGTGAGTTAGATGGCGAAAGAACAATACATCCTTACTAAAATATTTGATTTGTAATTGTAAGAAACTAACTATACCCGTCATGTGAATTGACTTACAAAGCTTGTGAATCAATTCACATATTTCTTGAAAGTTGAGGATTCCATCTTGAAGCAGTGTGAGTCGACTTAAAAAACATCTTTGAAGTGTATGGGTTGATTCACAAGGTTTAGAATATCATAAATGAGTTTAGGACATCTGTAAATCGATTTACTTGTAAGTTAATTTATAAAGATAAAAATCATTTAAAAAGGATTTTTAATGCAATTTAAAGTGTGCCAATAAGTTTATATCATACAACTAAAGTTATGCTTGATAAAATATGTTTTTCATGTTGTTTTTTCTGATTTAAGACATTTGTGAATGTTTGAGAAATAAAGAATCAACAAAGACATGCATACACAATCTAACTAAAGAAACCTAGTTTAAGATCTATCAAAATACTAAGTTTATTCTAGGGAACCTGACAATTACATACTCCCTTTTTTCAATGATGGCAAAACTTGCAAAACTTTGTCAAGAGTTTGTTGATGAATTTCTCAAAATAGTTGGAAAGGAAATGGAACGAGAGTGCTCCCCTTGAATTTGTGTTGTTAATACATGATTTAAAAACTTTGATACAAAATTTCCACTTCTTTCTCCCCCTTTGACATTATCAAAGAGAAAGCATAACCACAAAATTAGCCGTATCAAAACGTTCACATGCAACAACAAATAACGAAAACCTAGACGATGGATCCATAAAATTCATGACTACACCAAAAATGAATCACAACTTCTAACAGATAGAAAGGAATTATGGAATCAACAAAATCATAAGACATACACATGAAAAAAAAGCACTAAAACATTTGAAAAATTATCTAAATGTAATATTACAAACCATAATACAAAATCGCAAAATGGAATTCAGAGAAATTAAACATATTACAAACCATAGTACAAAATCATAAAATGGAATTAAGAGAAATTAAATATATTACAAATCAAGGAAGCAAGTCTGAAATAAGACAAACTAAAACAAAACATAAAACTAGTATGAGGTTACTAAGGTGGTGGTGGAGGAAAATAGGTTGAGAAATAGACATATAGACACTCCTCCATGTCAGTCATGTCTGATCTGGTTTCCTCGCTTAAGTTTGCATAATTCTACTAAGTTTCCAGGTTGTCTTCAAATTGACGATTCATTTGATTCTTAAACCCATACATGCACTGCATAGCTCATCTTCAAAACTAGAAAATAAGTACAAGCAACTTTAGAAGTACTTTCAACATTTTCAGGAATTTCCATTTTATCAGGAGCTTCATCTATCTCAACATACTCTTTCCTAAACTATACCCTTTTTGATCCAATTTCCTCTATCATCCTCAATGCATCTATTTTTTATACAATAGTTTGGTGAATCTATTTGCAGGATGAGGAAGAAGAGGTTTGTCTGTGGAGGAAATAACGTAAAATTGCTCCATAAACAAGTTTATCAGGCAAACAAAAGGAAAAGATGCACTAATATGTTGAGGAATAGAAGTAGGCCAATTTATCTTTATAAGCTTAGAGAACAACCACATCAAGAATACACCACAATCATTAATCCTAGGAAAGTGGTGCTCAAGCACATTCAAATATTTTGCTACAACCCAATGAAGCATCCTATGTTCAATCTTGAAAGTACTAGCAAACAAAGTTTTGTTAGTGCAAAAGTGGTTTTAACTATAATTCTCTGGTTGATTTTTTTTATGATAACAAAAATAAAAAAATAAAGAACAATTATCTCCTAATTATATTTACTAAGTGTGCAAATTAAGTTAGAAGACAACGATTTATATTAATGACTATCTATTTTAAGATAGCATAAATTACAAGTAAATTAGAGATAATGATCTAAGTGTTTCTAAACACAAAATATTATCACCTAATAAACAAGTAACTATACTAATAGAGCAAGTCATAATATAACAATAAGAAGTATTGAATTATGTAGTTCAAGTCAAAGCGTTACAAGTATGCATTCTGATATAAGTTAGATCCTCTAATGAACAAGGAAAAGAGGTATCTGATATAGTGACAACAACTCTCTCACCCCTAAGAGGTATCTGAAAAGGTACAACGACACTCATGAACCTGAACGACAGGTTGCTAGAAAGTTGAAGAAGCTTCTGACGTTGACAACCTGGAAAGATTAGAGAAAAATAGTCAAAGCCTGAAAAGGTAGAGTAAAACATACTTGTAAGCTATTAATTGTAATAGGGGATTACGTCCTCGACTGTACTGAGACAAAATCTCTCTGTAAGATGAGGACTAGTGTAGTAATAGTCTGTTGTGAACTAGTATAAAAATATGTGTCTCCTTTATCTCTTTCTATTTCTCTCATCGTAGTTCTTTATGATTCAACCTTATTCTGTCTAAACCTGTTTTATAAAAGTAAGTTGAATATTTTGATAAAGAACAGATTTATATAAGGCATTCGAAGTATCTTTCAGATATGGCAAAACACAATTCAAACCTTCAATTTTTTATATTTTCCAGCACCTTCAAATTTTACTAGAGGAAATGTCATTCGGATTTTTCAAAATCCTTTGCAGAAAATTAATCTTATTGAAATCTTCAAAGTAATTAATATGATCTTCCTCAAACTTTATTCCTTCATAATTTAAATAAGCAACCCCTACCCAAACAACATCAAGTTTTATAAAAATATTCTTAAACTTGTAACAAAGAATACTTCCCTTAGCAGTCAAATTACAATATTCCGTCTTCACTAAAGGATAGCAATATTGATTATCTATGATAAAAAATTCATCAAGACTTTGAAATTTCAACCATTTATTCATTTGAAAGTATTTAACTAATATTGAATCCAACTCAATGAAATGAAGAGCTATCACATTCCTATCAAACAATTGAACATTAAAGCACTCAAAATCTTCTACCTTACTAAATAATTGTTTGAAATCTAAAATTATGGCCGATGCTATTTGTTTCCTTTGGTCTAGGACCTCCCAAACCCAAATTGCACAAGAATGGAGAAATTCAAAATTAGTAAAAACGATATACAAAATAAAAAGTTGTATTGTTGCATCCTTATATAATCTAAAATCCAATTGAGAGATAATTAAAGTCTAACTAAAGAATATTTCAACCAGAGTTTGAACTTAAATACTTCCAATTAATTTATTTTTAATTAAAATTTATTAACCACTTGAAATCAATTACTTGTTATATTATTGCACCCTTAGTAGCATAAAATTTGGTAAATAGATTCACAACCGGTTAAGAAATACTCCCAAATAGTATAATTGATAATAAGGATGTTCAAGAATTCAAGATCATATTTTGCCCTATAGTTTTGTTTTGAGGGATGGAGGAAATACAGGATATTTGTCTTGTCATTTTGTATTCTCAATACTATAAGAAAATATAAACATTACTTTAACTTGGCATGGTTGGAAAAAAGGTTCTAACTCCTATGAGATATCCACATCACCATATCAACAGCAGCAATAAAAACAGCATTTACTGCCACAATATGGATCAAGTAATAACAACCAACTAAACAGTATAATATTCCTATTCAACTCAAGTTATCAAACCTCAAAATGGTTTTCACATTAACCACAAGAGAAAACTAAATTATACTCAACTAAAACATTGCTTCTACTAACACAAGTCATGCCGGTATGTTCAGTAATTAAGCAATGAATATTTCAATCTCAAAACGATTTTCCCTTTTTCGACACCGAGCTTTCCACCAGTAACTAACCAATGACCAGGAGGATCTTCAGGTCCTTTGGTCATTTCGGATAAGTCGACAAGCTTCAATAACTTGTTCCCTGCGGTATTGTTTTCTCTAGAACTGACGCTTGTTGCGCCATCCGCGTTGGAAGTGTTGCCAGCGATTGCAGATTTAGGTGAATTGTTTGGTATGTGATCCCATAGTGATCTTCGGATTGTGCAGCCGGGTAACCTGGAGTACAAAAGCTTCATGTAAAGTACATTCCGTGATCCGAAATCCCATACTCCAAGCTGTGCTCCAGTGACTATGTAGACACCAGAGAAGTCTCCTATGAAGGTTTCAGGATTCTCGATAGGTGCAGTGCTCACATGAGAAAAATTCTTCCACTTGACCGGCTCAAACCATCGGCTATCTTGTTCCTCGGGTCCTTGCCACTTGGGAGCGCCGATAGCTACATGACTGTCCCAATATGGCTGAAGGATCTTTGGAAGGGATACCAAGTGTTGAAGATGAACACTCAGCCGATTCTGCTTGATTCCTTCGAGACAAAGACGTAAGCCAGTTACTGGTCTACGTCCAGCTGTAATCTGCATTCATTGAGAACCATCAAACTTCAAGTAAAATATATTACATATATGCCAGCTTTCATCTAAAATTTGATGGCTCTAACTAACTAATCATATACTAACTCTGTCCCTTTAAAAAGGTCCTTTCGACACTTTTCACAAATACCGAGAAAAGTAGGTAGTATATTTAATGTGTACATATTGTATACGAATAATTCTAAATTGCCCTTTTGTACACGAATGCGTTCAATTCTGACTTTTGATATTCCAAGACACTTAGTAGTATTATTACAGGTATATTTGACAAAATTGTAATAAATATATCTAGTAATTTGAAATTGAGCTTATACTTGGTTACAATATTTTTCCCTATAAGGGGCTCATATTAAGGGACAAAGGTAGTATAAAATTAATCACCAAACAACAACAGATAAAACTTCTTAGATCCATATACAAATTTCTAAGGAATCTCTCTTCTCCAAGAGACGACAACAACCAAGCCTTATCCCACTAAGTAGGGTCGGCTATACCAATCAAACGACGACATAACGTTCTACCATATAGCATAGCGCAAATAATAAAAGATTGGCATACTCTGATACATTTTCTTTGACAATACATTTTGCAGAAGGGATTATGATATTACACAGAAACAGTGAGCAATCACGTTTCATTGGAAACATTCCGTTATGTAATGTTCACAGGAATCTCTTTGAAAGAAACTTCGACGAGAGATAAAAAGTTTCAAAAAGCAAAGGAAAACACAACAAATGATAATTTACCTGTTCTTGGCTGACGTAAAGTTTTTGGCCCATTATGCTGAATTGCAAAGATGGGCAAACCGGTTCTTTCCTTTGTTGACCAGGAATCCTGTCATGTAAAGGAGCCCAAACGCGAGGAATCTGAAACTCTAGGAAGTATCTAAGTTCTTCAATTGGAGGTTTATCTGACCACAAAATTCACAATAAAGGAAAAAGAAATGTGCAATTGATATTAGATCACACTCCTAGAATCCAATAAGAAAAAAAAATTGAAATCATCTATAACCTAAAGGATAAGTTGACTTACATTCAAGATAAAGACCAATGGCGCGGGCCAAATGCTCCTTTGCAGGTATTTCATCAAGGAGATCTGTTATTGGACAGAAAGTCATCTCTATGATATCTGGCGAAGATTTTACGGTTTTTAACCATACATGGTGGTTTTGTTCTAAATCATCGCCTCCTCTTCTTCGAAAAATGACTGTGACATCCTGAATAATAAGTATTTATGGGTGTTAAGAGGGAAAAATGACTATAATAGTAAATACATTATATAACAATCACCACGTGCGGAATAATGCTTAGAAGTTATATTTTGTGAGCAAATACATTCTAATGCAAATTTCTAGACACTTGCTTTAAAATATCGAAATTTTTGTAATATCTCATTCAATTCACTGCTATGAAGCACAAATACTGATACCGGACAAGACGCTGTCACTGACACGTCGACACTGGTAATAATTTGAGAAAACTAATTAATTGAATGTAATCAAGGTGATGGTGTCGTGACGACAGTGTCTAACACCGACACGTTTTGGTGTCAGACACCGGAACACTTCGTTTGGAGGTGTCGATGCTACATCAGCGTCCGTGCATGGCACGGGTGCCTGCACCAATAGATGGATATGTGCATACATTCAACAGTAAGCATGAATTCTTCACAGTACAGCTGCATGCCGGTGCATAGTCCCTATCCACACATTATCAGCACTTGCATTATAAGGGTCTGTTTGGTTCAATGAGGGGGAGGGGATGAGAGGTGTTTTAATGGAGGGGAGGGGAGAAAGAAAGGAGAAGTGAAGACATGTTTGATTCAAAAGAGGAGACGGATTTTTAATGGTTTTATGTTTGGTTCAAGGAGAGGGGAGGGATTTTTAATGGTATTTTAGTTAGGTTTAAATATAATTTTAGTCCTTTATCTTTTACCTAATATTCATTTTGGTCCTTTATCTTTGTTTTATTCATTTTGGTCATTTATCTTTTATAAGTGGCGTATTTTAGTCATTTTCATCATAACTCTTTCAACAGCTGTATAATTATTGTCATGAACTATTGAGATCAAATCTTGGATCAGTTATAAAGTTAAGTGTGCAATCTTAATAAGGATAGAGTGAAAATACAATAAACTCTGATAAATGTCCTTCGTTTCAAATAGTTTACATATGTTTCAAAACATGCAAGAAGAATTTTTTCAAGTGAAACTCTATTATTTGGTAAAATGGATGCTTTTTTTGAAAGAATATTATATTGAATACATATTGGCAATTGATAGAAGGGATTCCAATAATAGGATGTTGTTATAACTTTTGTTGTAATTGTGACAGACTAAAATACACCACTTATAAAAGATAAAGGAGCAGCAATATGAATCAAAATACAGATAAAGAATCAAAACGAATATAAAGTAAAAAGATAAAGGACCAAATCAAATATTAGGTAAAAAATAAAGGATTAAAATTATATTTAAGCCTTTTAGTTATGTAGAGCCCCTCCTCTCCCATCCCATCCAAATCTCCCCAAAATGGAAGTAGAGCAAAATGAGCTCTAGGAGGGATTTTGGCTCCCTCCCCTCCTAAAAACTGAACCAAACTCAATTATTTAAAAATATTATCTCCCCTCCCCTCCCCTCCTTCTACCTCCAACCAAACACACCCTAAAGTGCCAAAGAAAGGGGAAGTGAAAAGGGAAGAAAAGCCAAATACCAGATTTATAGATGACCAAATTCCAATTATATATACAAGAAAGAAAAAAGCTGTAATAAACCAGGAATAAATTTTCAATTCATGTCTGTAAAAAAAAAAAGCATTTGATGGAGAAGGAGCTGTGTCACATTGCAATTTGCACGTGCTAAAATGGTGACAATTTTTCGTTGTTCATTAGTGTATTAGTTTTGACATTTTTGTGTGCATCAAAGCAAATAAGGATTGTAATATTTTAGTTTTAAAACCATCCAATGAAATGAAGGTGATAGGTCCATTATGCAAGTTCAGAGACGGAGAGGGAAGGGAGGGGAAGAGGGATTAAGTGGAACGAGTGAATGAGCTTAAGGATCGAGACTTGTAGGCAGCGACAGATAAAGGGGCCATCACGGGCTCCAGGGACAAGACCAAGGGACCTAGGAATAGGATCAGTCTATCTTGGATAATTTATCTTGTAAGATTCTCGTTTTGTACATTAAGGACTGTGAGTTTGGAAAGAGATGAGAAAATTGGAAATGAGGTTCTAAAAGGTGACCCCTGAATAGGCATAAACATTGTACCTTGTATATTACCATGCCAAAAAGTGTACTAGATCATAAGATTATATACCAAAAGTGTACTAATTTCAAAATTAGAAAAAAACAAGATTTAAAATTCTTATAAAATAAAATGTCACAACATATATTACATACTTCTTTCCCGGTAGGATATGTTGCAGTTGTCGGTTGAGGGTAAATCCCTTGGCTATTGAAGGAAAATGCTTCAACACCCTGCAAATTATAAAATTAACATAACCCAGTGTTATATTTCATACTATATCTGAATAATATTAATTAATTCAAGAAAAGTGGAATTTCAGTGAACTAGCCTTATCCTTGGATTTTGTTTGACCTGAATTTGTGTGGCTATTGATGTCAGAGAACCTTTGATTTCCGATATCCTGAATATAGTTTTTTATCTCCAACTTTGACAAAGGTGAAGTATGGTGTTGCTTGACATAAATAACATCTTTTCCACCAATAGTTACCGATGTAATAACATGTGTCCCAAAATTTTCAATAAAACTGCCAAAATGTAATTAAAAGTCAGGGACCATCTGAAGATGCCCTTGATATAGCATTATGTAGATAACTTGTATAAACATATCAGAAATGATATTTTGACACATAATTTTGACAACAATTTGGATAGTTAACGCAATTCATATATGTGGTCGATTATGTTCAAGGATGGTTAATGAATATAACAAGATGTTGCAACACATTATTCATCCTGCTAAAACATGTTAATGAGTTGCAACTCCTTGTTATATATATCCCTTGACCATCCGTTTAATGTAATTAATCATCTATTTGAACTATGTTAACCATCTAAACTGTAGTCAAAATTTGTTGTCTAATTTTATGTCAAAACACCACAACTATAAGCATACATACCTTGCCAAGGATGGTGGATCCCAATTCACTGGGACAGCCCTTCTAACATTTTCTTGCAACATTAAGTTCGATTTTTGAAGCTGAACCTTTGCAAGGGGAATGTAAAATCCATCTGAAGATAAGGTTTTTGTAGTTGCAGCATCAACATGTTGTGAACCAGTAAAGCTAAATGCAGAGTTGAAGCTCCCAAGAGGAAATTTCCCTGATATATTTGCCTTATGATTAAAATAATCCACCATCTGCAGTCAAGTGACGAACGAACAATCAAAGATCAAAGATTTGAGCAAAAGAAGACGAAGAAGGTTAAAATATCTGGCTTTCATTATTATGTGACGGTTACAACATCTGGCTTTCATTATTATGTGACAACTAATAGTTATATTTTGGTAGGAAACCACCGTAATTAGGGCCTTTGGTATCCCAATGGCACAACAGAGAATCCCCACAAGTTTGACACTTTGAACCAGCTATGGGACTAATCTCCGTTCAGGTGCTTAGGTCGCAGCTTAAAGCTCTTTGCCCCTCCCCAAGAATGTGTTCTGCGAGCTGCGAGGGTCGAACTGCGGTCCTCCGCACATACTCAGCGTTGTTGGTTCGCTTAACAAACAGAGCCACTGAGCCACACTCATTGGATTGACAACTAATAGATCTGGCCTTTAGTTTTAAAATTGTTTTCTTCATTAAAGCAACAATTTAGTGCCAAATTGAATAAAGTGTTAAACAACACTTAAAGCAAAATAAAATTGAAATTATCCTACAATAATTATGAGTTAAAATGAGCTCCTGCATCACAACATTATCAGAAACTCTTTCATATAAATTCTCCAAATCCACTGATAAATTTATAAGCACATTTTTGTAAGTTAAGAATAAAATACTTATCTCAATTGAAAAACTACCATAAGCTTGAAGCTAACAAAACTAGTTGACCTTAAAAAAAAGTAAAAATATGACTCTAGTTCTATATTAGAGGGAAATCTGAAATTAGTATAATTTGGTTACCTCAAAAACTCAATGCAAACAAATTATCAGCGAATCATCTTGCATACTATGAAGGCAATTTACAAAGACAAAGGACAGCATAAGAAATAAACATCACTAGTAAACATTGACTGGAAAATTCTAGCAGACAAGACAATCATCTTAGTATCCATTCTCGAAATGGCAAAGGTTATATCTAGCTTAAGGTAGATCCTCCCTCAATTACTGTAGTTTATGCCACATACCTATATAATTGACAAATGCTCAAGCACCACTTCGTAACTCCACCGCACCCCACCCCCTCCAATACAAAACACTACATGTGTCGGTATCATGTTGAACACCGAACACGCCTTCAATCTTAAGTGTCGGTGTCATACAGTACAAAACCCATATTATATGTAACAGAGAAACAAAATCATCCTCAAGAAAATCACCTTGGGGGTTTCAACAGATACATTGTTTGCAACCATTCGCCGCCACAATTTCATTACACCAGGCATAAAAACGAGCTTTTTTCTCTCCACAATTTTCAATGGCAACCCAAAAAAATAGCCAAATTCACAAAACAAAATGACACAAACCCTCTACACTTATACAAACAACTAACACAATTAAACAACAAAATTGCTAAATGAAAATTAGAAAACAACATTCATCAAGTCAACTGGCAACATTTCTTAACAGAAAATGAAAATAATTGTAAGCAGAAGACAGAATATTAATATTTAAAAAAAAAAGATTCAATCCTCAAGTTTACCTCTTGAAAACTGCAGACACCAGAACTCTGACGCCCCATGGGTTCACGCAAGCTTCTAATATCCCTTGAAACATTAGGAACAACAACATCATCATCCAAAAAAAAGTCCATAAGATGTTCCTCATCAATCTCAACTACTCTAGACCCTGAAATACCTTTACAATAAAGCAACCTAGTATCGAAGTTAATATCGAAACCCCTTCCTAATGCTTGCAAAGCGTCAGTAGCAGTGTGCAAAGCTGCTACATGCTCCTCCATATCTCATCCAAAAAAATTCCCCTTAACCCCTCCTCAAAAAAGACTCTTCCTTTACACAATCAGAGAGAAACCCAGATTCTGAAAATAACTGAAAAAGCGAATTATGTCATCAATTGAAGGAAATTATAATGACCCAGATGAATAAATCCCTTTAAAACCGCACACGAGTTGACCCAGAAAAAAATCGTGACTTTTGAGGACAACCCATTTTGATTTTTATGTTCCTCAATTGATTGAAGCTAAAAAATGGATCTCGGAGATATTAAGGTTATTATCCATAATCGGGTATAGTTTTTTTGGCCTTCAGTGTCTCTCTAAATGTTTTTTATTTTTCTCTGTAAAACAAAACCTCACTTTCTCTCTCTCTATATATATATCTATCTATCTATTACTATTACAATTACTATGACTTGATAGTAATTTCAACCATGGGAGACTCCGTGTGTGTATTGATGAATTGGGTATCGAAAGAGGCATTGACTTGAGCTTCAGTTATGTAATGAGGTTACTTTTCATCCAAACCTTTGCGTGTTGTTTTGCCTAACATCTTGACCGTTCTTTCTTGGTTATGCGTTTAAGCATCAAGAAATGGAAATAAACGCTTCATGTTTATTATTACTCTATATGTTTTTAAATGATGTTATGTTTTGTTTTTTTTTTAAATAGAAATGTTGTTATGTTATTTATGATATTTTCGGGTTAAATAAATAAATTGCATCAAAAAAGTAAAATAAGTAAATAAATAAGCATATTTGGGTATTAAATATATATCTTAATCTTCTAAATAATAATGAGTCGGAATAAAAAATCTTCTAAATAATATACAAAAGAAATTAACACAAATTGTACTATATTATTAAATTATTAATTATTTAGAGGAAATTATTAAATTACTAATACTTCTGAATTTTAATCAATTTGAGTAATAAAACAAATCTCACATCCTAACCTACTAAAATAGTCTATCCTTAGGCAAAGAGACTAGAGGTAGTGTGCCGGGGAGAATCAAAATTGGAGGTGGTGTGCCAACATGTGTGCACTTCTTTGTGGGGTGATAAGGATGTAAACTTCTTTTTGCAATCATTTATGGATTCATTTACACGAATCATTATCATATGGGACTATAAGTCATTTGAGGTTGAGTATTCAGTTTGTTTGAATCATGTTTTGGTGGAATGTGGTAGATGGAAGAGTAGTGGGGAGTTATGTATTGTTGCAAATGTTTACACTCCTTATGACAGCAATGGAAGAGGGTTCTGTGAAAGCAATTGGAAAGTAGGATTGATAGTTGTGTTATATCTTTTTGGTGTGTGTGTGGAGACTTTAATGCTATGTGTTATGAAGGTGAAAGAAGAGGGAGAGGGTAGTACTTGAGATTGGTTGACACAAGGAACTTTAATTCTTTCATTGACAACTCACAATTGGTGGATTTGCCACTGATTGGAAGATCTTTCACTTGGTACAAGTTAGATGGGTTATCTATTAGTAGATTGGATCACTTTTTGTTGTCCACTGAGTGGTGCACTGTTTGGACAAACTGCATACAGGTAGCCCTTAATAGGGGCTTCTCAAACCACTATCATATCTTCCCTAGTAACAAGGAAGTAAATTAGGGACCACGTTCATTTCGTATGTTGAAATGCTGGACTGAATTACCTAGTTATTTGAGTTTGTTAGAGGGTAGTGAAATGCACTAATTGTGTCTTATTTGAGTGGTTTTGTTTTGAAGGAGAAATTAAAATCTTCTAAAGGGGGTTTGTAGGAGTGGCACTTAAAACATGGTAGAAACATTGACGAACAAGTGAAAGTAACGAATGAGAGATTGAATAGTTCGAATTTGAAGGGTGAAGTTGAAACTCTAGATAAGGTTGATGGATAGGAGATTTGTTTTTTCTCACTTACTATTGTTATCTAGAGTGAGTTGTAGTATAAATTGACAAAAATCTCGTGTTTTGTGGCTTAGGGAGGGTGATACCAATTCTAGATTCTTTCATGGCATAATGGCAAATCAGAGGCAACATAACACTTTGTGGAGCTCAAGTGTAAGGAGTAAAGGGTATTCAAGAGGTTGTGTTTAATCAATTTGCACTCATTTTTCTATTGTTCGAGTGGATAGACATGGTGCGGAGAATTTTCAGTTCAACTTAATCGAGGAGGAAGATGATGCAAAGTTGGTGGTTACATTTAGTGAGGATGAGGTAAAACAGGTAGTATTAGAGTGTGTAAGTTGTAAAAGCCCTAGACCTGATGGTGCAACTTTGGCTTTCGAAAAGACTTTTGGAATGAAGTGTAGCCATGTTTCTTGCACTTTCTATCCGATTTTCATAAAAATGGAAGGTTAGTGAAATAGTCTAATTGCACTTTCATAGTGTTGATTCCCAAAGTAGATAATCCCGAATGAGTGGTTGATTTTAGACCAATTTCGTTGGTGGGTTGTATGTATAAGGTATTGCCAAATGTGCTAGCAAATTGCTTGAAACAGGGGATTGGACGAGTCATTTTTGGATACTCGATATGCTTTTGTGAAAGAGATAGATCTTGGATAGCATTCTGATTACGAATGAGGTGGTTGTTGAGGTAAAATGTATGAAGAAGGAATTGCTCTTGTTTAAAGTGGATTTTGGAAAGGCGTATGATTAAGTGGAATGGAGGTATCTATATGAGGTGATGAAGAAAATGGGTTTCCCTGAGCATTGACGAAAATGGGTGATGGAGTGTGTTTGCTCAACAATTGCGTATGTGTTGGTTAATGGGAGTCCAACTCAAGAATTTAGTCTAGGACGAGGTTTTTCGACAAGGAGACCCTTCTTGTTTTTGATAGCAGCAAAAGATTAAATGTTATGATGAAGGCAGTCGTTGAGCCCCATATGTTTAAGGGCATCCATGAGGGATCTAATATGGATTATCGTATTTATCATCTTCAATTTGCAATTGAAACACTTATTATTGGTGAAAAGATATGGTTGAATATCTGCACAATCAAGGTCATATTGCTACTTTTTGAATTGGTGTTGGGGTTAAAGGTAAATTTCCATAAAGCATGTTGATGGGTTTGAATGTGAATTCCTTGTGGCTAGATGAGACGACAAGTATTTTAAACTGTAGACGGGGACATATGCTTTTTAAGTATCTTGGTTTATCAATTGGGGGAAATCTGATAAGGTCTTCGTTTTGAATCCCTTTGGAAGAAAAGGTCAAAAAGAGCCTATCTAGTTGGAAATGCCATTTTTGTTTATAGGTGGTCGTCTTGTACTCATTAAAGTTTCCTTTCCTGCAATTCTGATCTACTTTCTTTCTTTCTTCAAGGCTCCTTCAAGTGTTATTTTGAAACTGGAATCCCTTTTTAAAACTATTTTATGGGGTTGGTGAGGAGGCTTGTAAAATCAATGGGATAAAATAGGATAAGGTGTGTCTTGAGTGAGAGAAATATGGGTTAGGGGTGAGGAGGGTTCACGAGTTCAATTATGCTTTTATTAGGGTGTTGGAGGTTGATGAGTTCAATTATCCTTTCACTATAATTTTTTTCCCATTACTACTCTTTTAAGCGTAAAAGTCAAACTATACACTAATGCATTTCAATAATTAACTTTCTCATATTGTCATAATTTAAAATTATAAATTTTTCATCAATTTCCTCAAGACACATATATTGTTCATAAAAGTTAAAATTTTAAAATTAAAATTCAAGACTTTAAATAAAATACATCATAACAAACATATTACTAATGATATCATAATAAAAATCGGAACTTTATAATTAAGTACACTAAGACACATAAGAATCGCAACTTTACATTAAACATTTTCACAACAAGCATATTTATCATGTTATAATAATAAAAATAGAACTTTATAATTCAGTTCATCAAGACAAACATATTACTCAAAAAAATCAAAACATTATAGTTAAATTACCTAAAACAAACATAAAATCAACATTTTTCTTTTAAGACATCAAGACATCATATCGATATCTTAAAAACCACTAATTTAATATCTAGCTTAACTTTATATGGGGAAAAGCCCTTACCTTAGACACTTTCTTTCTTAACACCTCTAAATTTCCACGAGAAATAGCTCACAAGACAAGGATGAATTCAACAGGGAGGGATTTCAATAGCTATTTACGTTGTAATATTACCATTGGTTTCTTTTTCTAAAATTGAAGTGCACTTAATTCCAAAATTATGCTACCAGATTACTGTTTCTCTTCCTTTAAAAAAAAATTATTTGGCTGTTACAAAGCCAAATTAAAATCGTGTATTTATGTGTGTGGGCTAATCAGAATTAATTAATAGTCATTTAAATATATTCCAAAAAACTACATAAAACTAACAAAGAGAAATTTATATCAAGATTAACGTAAGATTGATATTAATGCTAAGTATAACGCATAAAAAGTTAGCTAAAACAAAAATTTGTATATATAGATTAATTTAAATTAGTATAAGACAATATAATATGTAATTCATACCATTTTAGTTTAAAAGATGATTTACCACTACTGGTCACACATAAACATTCTAATAATTAAATCATAGGTTCTAATTGTTTAAATAAATAACTTAGAATGTACCATTTTAATTTTTTTGCTAATAGTTATGAAAACAAAAATTGCCTAGAACTCTTTTAGTAGAGAATTTAAATAAAATCATAATTTTGGTTTAAGAGAGAAGGAGATGTGAGATATAACAAAGAAGGAGAGTCTTTTTTTGGGTCCTATCTTAGTTGCACAAAAAAGATAAAACCCATAATTAAATTTCTAACATTCATTTCAAAAATGAATTAAAAGTGGTAAATAGGAGAGGGAAGTGGGTACATGGTGTCAAGAACGAGGGAATATACATTCTCTCCCCTCTTAATTGGTTGAGATAAGAACATAAAGTCTACATTATGCAAAGACAACACTATGAAGGAGAGTAAAAGGAATGAGTAAGTCACTTTTTTTTTATACTAAAGATGGATGGACCAAAAATATTTTCAAGATGACTGAATCTCACTGACTCTACTATCTCCTAGGTCGAACACTTATTTGGTCCAAAATAAATTTAACAAACAATATAACTTCTATAAATTTGAATTTAATTAAATAATTCAACTAATATTTTTATCAATTAAAATAAATCAAGCAATAAAAAAATATCAGGCATAACAAAATAAAACCAACACATCAATTTCATGATTATCGAAACTAATCAAACAAACAAAATTCTCAAAAGTCCATTTAGGAAATAATCATTCCATAAATCGTCCTCATGTAATTGTAACACAAAAAAAATTAAATAAAAATAAAGGTTTATAATTATTCAAGTAAAATACAGGGTAATAAAATTTAATTTAATTTATTTACACATAAAATAAATTATTATAAAATGAGAAAGTAAACAAAAAAAGTAAGAAGAAAAAAGTTTCCGTTTAAGAAAAAAGAAAGTATTGTTTGGTGGCTTATGGCGAGGTCTAAGAAAGAGTTAAGTATTGTTTGGTTTAATAAAGATAGAAAAAAGAAAGTAAACAAAAAAAGTAAGAAGAAAAAAATATTATAAAATGAGAAAAAATAAAGAGACAAAAAAGTATATGAAGAATTTAATAAATTTTTAGTCCTTATAAAATTTGACTATTTTATTTTTAATTCTTTTGAAAAATTTCGTCAACTTTTAGTCCTCTAAAAATATTTGTTTTTTTATTTTTTGTCTCTGATTTTAAATCAACTATTATGAATTCTATGAAATTTTAAATGTTTTTTTCCAATAACATTTAGGACATTGTAAGAAATTTCCCCAACAAAATTAAGGATTTTTAACAAATGATAAATTAAATATGAATTTTTAAGCGTCAAAACGTTAAAAAATCATATTTAATTCATCATTTGTCAAAAATTCAAAGCATACACAAGGAACGATTTAAAATTCGGGACCAAAAATGAAAATGAAAAATTTTAGGGAATAAAACTTGATGTAATTTTTTATAAGGACTAAAAAAAAATAGTGAGATTTTATAAGGACTAAAAACTTATTTAAGTCCTTATATAAATATCTTTACATAAAAAATTGTCCAAAATTATTTTTAAGCATTTTTCCTGTGTTATCCAAAAATAATATATTTTAATTTATAATTTTTAAATTAAATAATTACAAAATCTTTTTAATCTTAATGATATGCACAATCGACTTACACTATCTTAATTTTAATATTGATCTCAAATTTTTAGGTATTTTTTCAAAAACAAGATCTCTATAATATACAAATTAAATGTAAATAGGATTTTAGTTTTGATAAGCAAACTGTTTAAAAAAATTATATTTTTTATTAATAATTTTTAAATTATATAATTTCAAAATCATTTAATTTCTTTTACAAGACATTTAATATTAATATATATATATATATAAACACAACTAACTCACATTATTTTAATATTAATAATATGTTAGGGATACCAAAGAAGTTCTATGAAATAGGTCATAAGTTTAAATTTGAAATAACTAAGATAACCACTAACATTTGTCTAAGGTAAATATATTTCACTATTTTCCCATTTCTATGCTTTTTGACATGCTTATTTTTCACTGTTGGAATTAGTGCCTCCTTCTCCCTTAGATCATACCTCTCTCTCATTGATGTTGGGAAAAATTAAAGATAATTATTTCAATAATGTAGAATATTTTTCCTATCTGTGCAGTTAAATGTCCAAATAGAAAACTCAATTCCAAAGAGCAACAATAATTGTATTGGCAATTGAAGCTTTCAAAGAATTCTTGTTGCTCTGTGGAATTGTATTTTCTATTTGAACATTTATCTGCACAGGTGGGAGAAAAATATTCTGCATTATTGAGATAGTTATGTTTGGTTTTCCCAACAAAGTGGTATCTAGAGCTCGATTAATTTGGTTTTTGCATTTAAATGGAGGAGGAAAATAAATATCTGAATATGATTAAGCTCAACTCTTCTAATTACACATTTTGGAAGACTGTCATGGAAGACATGCTAAATAGTAAAGATTTGTATGATCCTATTGAGGGGTGGTGCTGCTAAACCTAAAGATAAATCTGACGCTGACTGGAAGAAGATGAATAGAAAGGCAGTGGCCTTGGCCAGGCAGTGGTTGGATCTGAGTGTATATCCACATGTTGAAACTGAAATATATACTAACAAGATGTGGAAGAAACTAAAAGAGTTGTATGAACAAAAGAATGTGCAAAATAAAGCATTTTTGATTCAGAAGCTGATGAATATGAAATACAAAGATGGGGATTCAATGGCATAACATATGAGTACTTTTCAGAATACAGTGAATCAGTTGACAACAGCAAATATTAAATTGGATGATGAGCTGCAAGCGTTGTTATTGTTGAGTTCCTTGCCTGATAATTGGGAAGTCCTTGTTTGGCAAAAAACTATGAAAGTGTCAACAGTTAAAGAGAGCATATTGAATGAAGAAGCTCAAAGAAAGGAACGTGGTTTGATTGATTCTTCCTCAAAGTCAGAAGCACTAGTTACAGAATCACGGGGGATAAGTCAATCTATACACTTCCATATACGCGACAACATTGAAATTTGTAGCAAGTCGAAGACTAGAAAAGAAGTGATATGCTATAATTGTGGCAAATTAGGTCACATAAAAAAAATTGCAGGTTCCTTAAGAGAGATCAATCAAGGGAAAGAGATGTCTAAAGATACAACATCATGTCAAGATTCAACAGCAGCTGCATCTGTTAGTAATGTCTACATTGCTTGTGATGATAATTCCATAAACCTTGGATGTCAGGATTCAACTTGGATTATTGATT
This sequence comes from Cicer yamashitae, assembly GCA_037974755.1. Taxonomy (NCBI): domain Eukaryota; kingdom Viridiplantae; phylum Streptophyta; class Magnoliopsida; order Fabales; family Fabaceae; genus Cicer; species Cicer yamashitae. The sequence goes on from JBBPBQ010020323.1 coordinate 34,023,759, forward strand.
CAAGTGCCTCATATTATGTTCCTCATAGGCATGATTTCTTATCATCTTAAGGTGTTGGTGATTTTGGCACGGTTAAAATGGGAGATGAAGGAGTCTGTAAAATTATCAGTATGTGAGATCTTTGGGTTGAAAATGGGATTGGTTCAAGCTTCAATTGAAGAATGTTATACATGCTCTTGATATTCGTCTCAATTTGATTTCGGTGAAAGCCTTGGATATTGAGGGTTATCGCACTTACTTTGGTGGTGGTGGTATATGTAAAATCACCAAAAGGTTTCTATTGGTTGCAAATGAGTAAAGTTCTACTTCTCTCTATAGGATGCCTACGAAGCTATGCAAGGAAGAAATGAATGCAATTGAAGATGCCTCTTCTGATTTATGGCATATGTGTCTTGGTTACTTGAGTGAGAAAGGACTCAACATACTTGCAAAAAAAAATTTTCTTCCTGTGAAAGGTATGTCCCTAAAAACTTGCACTCATTGTTTTGTTGGAAAACAACACATAGTATCTTTTCGTAATACTGGTCTTCATAGAAGGCAACATATTCATGATTTAGTTCATACTGATGTGTGTATGATGGATAGTAAATCTCTTGTTTTGTTACTTTTATTGAAGACCGCTCTAGAAAAGTGTGGGCATTTCCTTTAAAAACTAAAGACCAGGTACTTGGAGTCTTAAAGCATTTTCATGCAAGTGTCGAAAGAGAAAAGGGAAGGAAATTGAAATGTGTTGGATCAGATAACAGTAGTGAATACAGAGGTCCGTTATTGTAGAGAACATGAAATCAGACATGAGAAAACAGGTCCAAAGACACATCAACATAATGGTGTTGTAGAGAGAATGAATCGTACGATTAATGAAAGAATCAGATGTATGCTGTCTCATGCAAAATTATCGAAATCCTTTTGGGGTGCAGCAATGAAAATGGCAGTGAATTTGATCAATCTTTCTCCATCTATTCCACTTGATGGTGATGTTCCAAATAGAGTGTGGACAGGGAAATATGTCTCTTATCTTCATTTGAGAGTGTTTGACTGCAGATGTTTTGTTCACGTTCCAAGAGATGAGAGGTCCAAGCTTGATAGTAAATCCAAATAATGTGTGTTCGTCGGTTATGGTGGTGAATAATTTGGTTATAGATTGTGAGATCCGGTTGACAAGAAAATCATCAGAAGTTGAGATGTGATATTTCTTGAAGACTAGACTATTGAAGATTTTGATAAAGCTGAGAAACAGAAATCAAATTCCATAAGTTACATTGATGTTACGCCTAAACCCCCTATAGAAACTTTTGTTGACGGGGGAAGATATACAAGTAGATGATGAGAATGTAACTGATGATCATGTACCTCACCATGATGAGCAGGTTCCAACTGAGCCACCAGTTGAGTTTGAGTTGAGAAGATCTACTAGAGAACGTCAACCTTCTCAGAGATATCCTCCACATGAGTATGTGATGATCACTGATAGTGGAGAGCTAGAGTACTACCAAGAGGCTATTACAAATGTTGATAGAGAAAAGTGGTTGAAGGAAATGCAAGAAGAGATGAATTCCTTGCATGAGAATCACACATTTTAGTTGGTAAAGTTGCGTAAAGGCAAAAAAGTACTCAAGAACAAATGAGTATACAAGATAAAGGCAGAAGATAATAGTTCTCAACCAAGATACAAATCAATATTGGTTGTGAAAGGTTTTAATTAGAGAAAAGGTATTGACTTTGAAGAATATTTTTCATTTGTAGTGAAGACGTCCTCTATCTGAGTTTGCTTGGGTTAGCAGCTAGTTTGAACCTAGAAGTTGAACAACTTGATGTGAGAACTGCATTCCTTCATGGTGATTTGGAGGAAGGGATCTATATGGAGCAACTAGAGGGTTTTGAAGTCAAAGGTAAATAGTAACTTGTGTGTAAATTGAAGAAAAACTTGTATGGGCTCAAGCAAGCACCTCGATAATGGTACAAGAAATTTGATTCTTTCATGGAAAAATATTGGTATATTAAAACTACTTCTGACCATTGTGTGTTTGTCAAGAAATTCTCTGATGGTGAGTGTAACTGCCTGTTTTTTTATTTAAATAAACTAAAATCGAATTCATAAATAAATAAAGAAAGAAGTACTTTTGGATAAAATATTTAAGTCGTAACTCAACGACAAAGTCAACAATATTTACAAACTGCGGAAACGGTTTTGAAATGAAAATCCAAAGTATTTAATACACCGGGGATATGAGACCTATCCAACATAGCTCATACCCCTAAGGTATTCTCGGCAGACACGTGTACAAAAAGTGGTACAAGGACCCATCAAAATAAAAGTCAAGCTGACAATATATGGTATAGGTACAGTCTTCCAGAATGAAATAAATACAACCACAACAGATAAATATCTAGCCCCTATACATCCATCTGATCTGATCATGCTACAAAAAAACTATAACCCAGGTGATCTCCATGCTCCCCGCAAAAATCCTTCTGACACAGCATTGGTCAGGTAAGTCTAACTCCGTTCCTATCTCCAGAGTACTAACTGGTAAAACGATCCTGATTCTCATCTGAGGGCAAAACCCAGGTTTCCACAATAATTGTAAAGGTCACCAACCGAAATTAACAAATATCACATAGTGTAACAACCCATTTTTTTTTTTTAAACAAATTCAAATTCATAATAAAGAGATAAATGCCTTTGGATAAAATATTTAAGTCGTATCACAACGACAAAAGTCAACAATAATTACAAACAGCGGAAACCGTTCTGAAATGAAAATCCAAAATATTTAAAACAGGAGAATACACCGGGGCTATGAGACCTATCCAACATAGCTCATACCCTTGGGGTATTCTCGGCAGACTCCTGTACAAAAGCACTACCCCAAGAATTTTAACTTCCCCACGTCACATCAAAAAGTGGTACAAGGACCCATCAAAATAAAAGTCAGGCTGACAATATATGGTATAGGTACAGTCTTCCATAATGAAATAAATACAACCACAACAGATAGACACCTAGCCCCTATACAGCCATCTAATCTGATCATGCTACAAAAAAAACTATAACCCAAGTGATCTCCACGCGCCCCGCAGAAATCCTTCTGACACAGCAGTGGTCAGGTAAGTCTAACTCCGTTCCCATCTCCAGAGTACTAACTGGTAGGACGATCCTGATTCCCATATGAGGGCAAAGCCCAGATTTCCACAATAATTGTAAAGGTCACCAACCGAAATTAACAAACATCACAAAGCATTTAAATTTTAAATGCACAAAATAACCTTTCAACTTAGCATACATCTAGAAAGGGTTTTCATATGCCACACATGCATGATCAAAGTTGAAAAATGAAGTTTTTAACAACCTGCACTGTCGTATTCGAATACAGCATCCTTGTATCCGAATACAACTGTGAAAATGACATAATTTTCAGTTTTGAAAATGTTTCGATATCATTCAACGCTTACTACATAAAGTCAATCAATAACACTCTTCAAATACGGCACAATTACAAACCACAATCGAGTATGTATATACAACCATCACAGTATATCAAACATGACTCGCGTGCCAAGCACCCTAATGAAATGCGTATATGCCAATGCACATGATTCCGGAATTCCAAACCAACACCCTCCTCGAAAGGGCGTAAATCATAATTGTACAGTCTCTCACAGACCAGTACTAATTATCAAGGTGCAATCTCTCACGGATCAGCACAATTTACTATCGTACAGCCTCTCACAGACCAGTACTAATTTTCTATGCGTGCAATCGCTCACAGATCAGCACGACTTACAAGAGTGCAATCTCTCACAGATCAGCACGACGCGAAAATCCCCGCAAGGATAAGATGAACCAACTATTCACATGACATCATCTCGTGGCCCATCACGGTTACCACTATCACTATGACTCTTTTCACCACAACCATACTCTGACTCTTTTCACCACAACTATTAAGTAAATGCAGCTATTAAAATATTCCCCCTTTTTTAATACTCATTTAACACTAATGATTTTTCAATCTTTTCACAGAGCATACTCAAACATATATTCATCCATAAAATTCATAACGCATACGCCATCAATTATGGAGACATCAATCGCACATTCACCACACATCCACATCTCAAACACAACAAATTCAATCAATTCAAATTCTAAAATTTCACACCAAATTTAATCCTGAATCACTTTATTCACAACTCCACATTTTCAAACATAAACCACCAAATTTAATCTCCAAAATTTTCAACCATAAATCACCAAATTTAATCTCCAAAATTTTCAACCATAAATCACCAATTTAAAACTCCACATTTTCAAACATAAACCACCAAATTTAATCTCCAAAATTTTCAACCATAATCCACACATAAATCACATCTCCAAAATTCATAATATTAATTATGAACACATAAACCACACCAAACTTGAATTACCACAATCCGCATCTCAAACACATTAAATTCAACTTCCACAATTTCACCCATAAACACATTAAATTCATTTTGCTCCAATCTACACATAAAATACATCTCAAAATTCATAATATTAATTATGAACACATCAATCACACCAAACATGAATCACCAATACAACATTAATATCTCAGAGTTCTCCCCACCGCTAACTCGGTGCCAACAGCCTCGATTCCTTTTCGAGACTCAAGGAGCTAACTACATAAACATAAATATTTGTAACCATTTGTTAACAACTAAAATTTATCCAAAATTATATCTTTTTCACACACCAAACTTTTACAACCAAATAATCTACATTAATTCAATCTCAGCAAATCACGCACAAATCGCATCAAACTACTCCTCAACCGCATCAATTTTAAATTCCACTAATTCACGCATAAACGAGTTAAATTCATTTTCACCATTTTACACATCAAATACACCAAATTTCTTTTCCATAAAATTACATATAATGTCTTAAATGCAAACTAAAAGTTTGGAATGAGCCCTTACCTCAACGGTAGCTCTAACAACCGATTACGGCACCGCGATTAATTCCGGTAAAAACTTCGTTTGCAACGTCGCTTCCAAAGTTAGCTCACTAGCACCGTAGCGTGGCAAGGAGCAACTTTCCCTTCTGTCACTTCTCGAATGGAAGCTTAGATCTAGAAGAAAATGGAGGTTTTGAATTGATGGGTTTTGATTTTGTTTTTTGAAAATTTAAGAAAGCTGAAGGAGGAAGAAAGGAAATGAAACACGCGAGGAAGGAAACAGTGCCGCGGTTTTGCTTTCTCTAACATATACATGTATATAAAGCTACCAATTAGTATATATATATTAGGTACTAACTTACCTGCTAACTAATATATTCTATTAATTTAATAATAATAATATATATATATATATATATATATATATATATATATATATATATTACTAATTTAATAATAATATATATATATATATAACTAACTTATACTAATATATATATTATTACTTACAATCATAATATATATATATATATATATATATATATTAGAATTAAACCAAATCAATAAATATCTAAATATTCTTACACACATCACTTCATTCACATCTCAAACTATTTTGATAAAAATATCTATTCTCATTGTAACTCAATTGATAAGAATTTTTTTTTAGCAACTATAGATATTTTTAACAAAATAGTCCGATAATAAATTTTCCGCAACGTAATTAAATTATTTCTCGCCAAATAATATTAAACGGGTCTCATAAAAATATCATTGGCATTTAACACACAAAATACCATTAAAATTGGCTAAAAGCCTTAGAATTCAACACCAAAAATATACTAAAATTGCATAAATTAAAATTTAAAACTAAGGGTCTTACATTCTACCCCCCTAAAATTAGTTTCGTCCTCGAAACTACGCGTCGATAAACAACTCCGGGTGTTGTTCCCTCATCTTGCTTTCCAATTCCCAAGTCGCATCCCCCGTAGTTGGGTTCCAAATCACTTTGACCAACGAAACATCCTTGTTCCTTAATCGCTTAATCTTTCTGTCATCAATTCTCACAGGTAGTACTTCAAATGACAAGTTATCCTTCAGTTGGATCGTGTCCGGTTCGATCACGTGGGTTGGATCTGTAAGGTACTTCCTCAACTACGACACATGAAAAACATCGTGAATATTGGACAGTATCGGAGGCAAAGCAATCCGATAAGCAACAGGTCTAATTCGTGCAGAAATTTGATAAGGTCCAATAAACTTCGGAGTCAATTTCTTCGATTTCAAAGCTCTACCAACTCCAGTCGTAGGCGTGACTCTCAGAAACACATGGTCACCCTGCTCGAATTTTAGAAGTTTGCGACGCTTGTCCGCATAGCTCTTTTGACGATCTTGTGAAATCTTCATTTTCTCCTTTATTTTCTTTACCTTATCTGTAGTCTGTTGCACCATCTCAGGTCCTACAATCATACTTTCACCGTCCTTATACCAACACAAAGGCGTCTGACACTTGCGCCCATATAAAGCCTCATATGGTGCCATTCCAATACTTGCGTGGAAACTATTGTTGTAGGTAAACTCAACCAACGGTAGTACATCATCCCAACTTCCTCTATCATCTAGTACACAAGCTCTCAAAAGATCTTCCAATGACTGATTTGTTCTCTCAATCTGTCCGTCAGTTTGCGGATGGTAAGTTGAACTCAACCTTAGCTTCGTTCCCAACGCATCATGCAACGCTCCTCAAAAGTGTGACGTGAATTTCAGATCACGATCTGATACAATACTCGACGGTACTCCGTGTAATCTCACAATCTCAGCAATGTAGATCTCAGTTAGCTTATCTACCTTATATGTGGTCTTCACTGGTAAAAAGTGTGCGGATTTAGTCAATCGATCCACTATCACCCATATAGAATCATTCTTCCTCCTTGTTCTCGGCAATCCAGTTATAAAATCCATGGAAATGCTGTCCCACTTCCACTCAGGTATATCTAAAGGTTGCAACATTCCAACAGGCCGCTGATGTTCCACCTTCGCTTTCTGGCAAGTTAGACAAGTTGATACATACTCCGCGACATGCCTCTTCATTCCTGGCCACCAATAATTCTGCCTCAAATTCTGATACATCTTTGTCGCTCCAGGATGAATACTCAATTTACTCTTATGAGCCTTACTAAAATTGTTTTCCTCAGATTTGCAACTTCTGGTACACAAATTCTCCCATTACATCGCAAAATATTATCTGGCCCAATCTTGAACTCAGTCGTTTTCCCTTGCACTATTAGGTTCCTCTTCTCTTGAATTAAAGTGTCATTTTGAAAATTCGCAATGTCTTCAAGTAGTCCACTCGAAATCTTAATCATTCCGAATTTCAAAATTCCCGGTGCAAACTCTACGTTCAAGTGTAAGTCTCTAAATGCTTCCCACAACTCTTGTTGTCTAGCCATCACTATTGAAGACACTGATACACTTCTTCTACTCAACGCATCCGCCACTACATTGGCCTTCCCAGGGTGGTACTGCAATGTGAAATCAAAATCCTTGAGAGTCTCCATCCATCTCCTCTGACGCATGTTCAATTCTTTCTGATCAAACAAATATTTCAAACTTTTATGGTCACTGAACACTGTGAACGTGCATCCATATAAATAGTGCCTCCAGATCTTCAATGCAAAAACTATAGCAGCAAGCTCTAAGTCATGAGTAGGATAGTTCCTTTCATGAATCTTCAATTGCCTTGAGGCGTAAGCTACAACTTTCTTGTGTTGCATCAGAACACATCCCAAGCCTTGGTGAGACGCATCACAATAAACTTCATACGGTTCTTCTGGTTGCGGTAAGATCAAAACTGGTGAGGTTGTCAACTTCTTCTTTAGTAACTGAAAATTCTCCTCACACTCCTCCGTCCATGCAAACGGTTGATCTTTTCTAGTAAGTTGCGTCAATGGAGCTACAATCTTCGCGAAACCTTCAATAAACCTCCTGTAGTAACCTGCTAGCCCTACAAAACTTCGTATGTCAGTGACAGTCTGAGGCTGTTTCCAAGCAAGAACTGACTCAATCTTTGCCGGCTCCACAACGATTCCTTCCTTAGTTATCACATGACCTAAGAAATTCACTTCTTCCAGCCAAAACTCACACTTCGACAAATTGGCATACAATTGCTTCTCGCGTAAGATCTCAAGAACTTGGCGCAAATGTTCTTCCTCAGTCCTTGAATAAATCAAAATATCATCAATGAACACCACAACAAATTTATCCAGAAATGGACTAAAGATTCTGTTCATGTAATCCATAAAAATTGCTGGTGCATTGGTAACTCCAAATGGCATCACAAGATATTCATAATGTCCATAACGAGTTCGGAAGGCAGTTTTCTGAATATCTCCTTCTCTTACTCGGATCTGATGGTAACCCGACTTCAAGTCAATCTTTGAAAATACCGCAGCTCCTCTCAACTGATCCATCAAATCATCAATACGTGGCAATGGATATCGATTCTTAATAGTCGCCTTATTAAGTTGCCGATAATCCACACATAAGCGTGAGCTTCCATCCTTCTTCTTAACTAGCAATACCGGAGCTCCCCATGGTGATACACTTCGTCTAACAAATTTCTTCTCCAACAAATCTTCAATTTGGCCTTTGAGCTCATTTAATTCCAATGGCGACATTCGATACGGTGCAATCGAAATTGGTCCGGTTCCTGGATGCAAATCAATGAAAAACTCCACTTCTCTTACCGGTGGTAATCCTGGAATTTCTGTTGGAAATACGTCCGGGTACTCCTGGACAAGCACCACGTCTTCTATCTTCACATTTATCTTTGCCTCCACATTAGCCAAAGACAAAAACTCACGAGTTCCTTCTCTTAGTGACACTCCGAGTTTGTTAGCAGCTAGATACTTAACAATTTCTGGTTCGGGAAAAAGAACCAGTTTGCGAGCACAATCCAAGATCACATAATGATACGACATCCAATCCATACCGAGAATGACCTCGAGAGATTGTAGAGGTAAACAAATCAAATTAATCAAGAAATCCCTATTCTGAATAGTCACTTGACACTGTAAACATGCAGTATTTACTGTTAACGTCTTAGCAGGTGTGGAAACAACCAAATCAAAAGGTAGAGGTGACACAGATAACTTCAAACGATTCACACAATCCACAGCAATGAAGGAATGGGTTGCCCCCGAATCAAAAAGTGCATTTAAAGTGTTATCTGCAATCTCACAGTCACGTTGAATCACATTGCTAGATGGATTTCCAGCTTCAGCACTCATGCAATAAACGCGTCCTCTAGCAGTAGGACGAGTAGCCCTAGTTGCATTCACAACTGGTTCCACCTTCGGAGCTCTGCAATCCCTTGCAATGTGTCCTGGTTTCTGGCAATTGTAGCAAGTAAGAGTCTTAGAAGTACAAGCATTAGCATAATGCCCCTCTTCCCCACATCGGAAACATCGAATCACTTGCCCCACTTGTCTTCCAAGGTTCTGGTTCCCCGGGTGATTCTGACCCCTGTTGTTGTTCTGCGGTCGGTTATAAGGCTTAGCAACTTGTTTCCCTTTGTTGCCCTGATAACACATCCGACTAGGCCCCCCTGAACTAAAGTTCCCTCCTCGGCTAGCTCTCTTATTCTTCATATCTTCCACTTCTCTACATTTTTCCACAAGAACTTGGAAACGTTGAATTCCCAAGGGTAAGACAGAATCCTGAATCTCATACTTCAATCCGGCTTGGAAACGATGACACATGAATGGTTCATCAACCTCTTCGCGGAAAAACCTGAAATGCCTCGACAACGATTCAAACTTAGCGGCATATTCGCCCACAGTCATATTACCCTGATGAAGTTTTAGAAAATCATCACCGAGCTTAGTCCTGGTACTCATCGGGAAGTATTTGTCTAAAAACTTCCTTTTGAACGACTCCCAGTTCACCTCCTCATGAGCTGATCCCATCAACAACCTTGTACTCCTCCACCAATACTCAACATCCCCTAGTAGCAAATAAGTGGCATAGTTGACCTTCACTCCCGCCTGACAGTTAATCATCTCAAAGATCTTTTCCACTTCTTGGATCCACTGATCCGCTTTCTCTGAATTCTCTTCACCCCTAAACTTGGGAGGATTGTAACGACGAAAGTCCTCTAATCCCCTTGACTCAGCAGCACGGATCTCTCTTTCCCTCTTCTCCAGATCCCGCAGAGTCTTTGCAGCTGTTTGTGCAGCAACAGAAGCAACCATGTTATTCATTGCTTCAGCCATTTGATCATCCCTATTGACGTTGACTCTTGCAGCGTCGTTCCTTCTTGGAGGCATTGTTTCCTATAAAACCAACATCAATAAGAAATTTTAACATCCTTTAGAAGAATTCCAAAAGACATCTTTCGACCTCAACACTACACCGAACGCGACACTCAGACAACTCACCCCGACGCATGATCAGATAACAACCCCCAACCTACAGGTTAACCTACAATCTATAACCAAAGCTCTGATACCACAATTGTAACAGCCCAATTTTTTTTTTTTAAACAAATTCAAATTCATAATAAAGAGATAAATGCCTTTGGATAAAATATTTAAGTCGTATCACAACGACAAAAGTCAACAATAATTACAAACAGCCGAAACAGTTTTGAAATGAAAATCCAAAATATTGAAAACAGGAGAATACACCGGGGCTATGAGACCTATCCAACGTAGCTCATACCCCTGGGGTATTCTCGGTAGACACCTGTAAAAAAGCACTGCCCCAAGAATTTTAACTTCCCTACGTCACATCAAAAAGTGGTACAAGGACCCATCAAAATAAAAGTCAGGCTGACAATATATGGTATAGGTACAGTCTTCCATAATGAAATAAATACAACCACAACAGATAGACACCTAGCCCCTATACAGCCATCTAATCTGATCATGCTACAAAAAAAACTATAACCCAAGTGATCTCCACGCGCCCCGCAGAAATCCTTCTGACACAGCAGTGGTCAGGTAAGTCTAACTCCGTTCCCATCTCCAGAGTACTAACTGGTAGGACGATCCTGATTCCCATATGAGGGCAAAGCCCAGATTTCCACAATAATTGTAAAGGTCACCAACCGAAATTAACAAACATCACAAAGCATTTAAATTTTAAATGCACAAAATAACCTTTCAACTTAGCATACATCTAGAAAGGGTTTTCATATGCCACACATGCATGATCAAAGTTGAAAAATGAAGTTTTTAACAACCTGCACTGTCGTATTCGAATACAGCATCCTTGTATCCGAATACAACTGTGAAAATGACATAATTTTCAGTTTTGAAAATGTTTCGATATCATTCAACGCTTACTACATAAAGTCAATCAATAACACTCTTCAAATACGGCACAATTACAAACCACAATCGAGTATGTATATACAACCATCACAGTATATCAAACATGACTCGCGTGCCAAACACCCTAATGAAATGCGTATATGCCAATGCACATGATTCCGGAATTCCAAACCAACACCCTCATCGAAAGGGCGTAAATCATAATTGTACAGTCTCTCACAGACCAGTACTAATTATCAAGGTGCAATCTCTCACGGATCAGCACAATTTACTATCGTACAGCCTCTCACAGATCAGTACTAATTTTCTATGCGTGCAATCGCTCACAGATCAGCACGACTTACAAGAGTGCAATCTCTCACAGATCAGCACGACGCGAAAATCCCCGCAAGGATAAGATGAACCAACTATTCACATGACATCATCTCGTGGCCCATCACGGTTACCACTATCACTATGACTCTTTTCACCACAACCATACTCTGACTCTTTTCACCACAACCATTAAGTAAATGCAACTATTAAAAGATTCCCCCTTTTTTAATACTCATTTAACACTAATGATTTTTCAATCTTTTCACAGAGCATACTCAAACATATATTCATCCATAAAATTCATAACGCATACGCCATCAATTATGGAGACATCAATCGCACATTCACCACACATCCACATCTCAAACACAACAAATTCAATCAATTCAAATTCTAAAATTTCACACCAAATTTAATCATGAATCACTTTATTCACAACTCCACATTTTCAAACATAAACCACCAAATTTAATCTCCAAAATTTTCAACCATAAATCACCAAATTTAATCTCTAAAATTTTCAACCATAAATCACCAATTTAAAACTTCACATTTTCAAACATAAACCACCAAATTTAATCTCCAAAATTTTCAACCATTATCCACACATAAATCACATCTCCAAAATTCATAATATTAATTATGAACACATAAACCACACCAAACTTGAATCACCACAATCCACATCTCAAACACATTAAATTCAACTTCCACAATTTCACCAATAAACACATTAAATTCATTTTCCTCCAATCTACACATAAAATACATCTCAAAATTCATAATATTAATTATGAACACATCAATCACACCAAACATGAATCACCACAACAACATTAATATCTCAGAGTTCTCCCCACCGCTAACTCGGTGCCAACAGCCTCGATTCCTTTTCGAGACTCAAGGAGCTAACTACATAAACATAAATATTTGTAACCATTTGTTAACAACTAAAATTTATCCAAAATTATATATTTTTCACACACCAAACTTTTACAACCAAATAATCTACATTAATTCAATCTCAGCAAATCGCGCACAAATCGCATCAAACTACACCTTAATCGCATCAACTTTAAATTCCACTAATTCACGCATAAACTAAAAGTTTGGAATGAGCCCTTACCTCAACGGTAGCTCTAACAACCGATTACGGCACCGCGATTAATTCCAGTAAAAACTTCGTTTGCAACGTCGCTTCCAAAGTTAGCTCACTAGCACCGTAGCGTGGCAAGGAGCAACTTTCCCTTCTGTCACTTCTCGAATGGAAGCTTAGATCTAGAAGAAAATGGAGGTTTTGAATTGATGGGTTTTGATTTTGTTTTTTGAAAATTTAAGAAAGCTGAAGGAGGAAGAAAGGAAATGAAACACGCGAGGAAGGAAACAGTGCCGCTGTCTTGCTTTCTCTAACATATATATGTATATAAAGCTACCAATTAGTATATATATATTAGATACTAACTTACCTGCTAACTAATATATTCTATTAATTTAATAATATATATATATATATATATATATATATATATAACTTATATTAACATATATATATATATTACTAAT
>JBBPBQ010020323.1:34042840-34100411 GCA_037974755.1 Cicer yamashitae
GCAAAATAATATTAATAATAGTTAAATTGAAATCTTATTTTAATATTAATCTTATCTTAATTATAATCATAATCTCTATATCTATTAAAATCTTAATTATAATTTTAATCTTATTTAAATCAAATCTTAATCTCTATCTTAATCTCTATAATATACAAAATAAGTGTATAAATGATATAATTTTAGTATATTTTTATTATTTATTAAAAAAAATTAATTTACATATTTGCAAAATTATCTCAATCTTAATAATGTGAACAAGAAACTCTCAATGTCCTAGTCTTAGTTTTAATATTAATATATTTTTTTACTCAATTTTAATACTAATACTATCTCCATCTCATTCTTAATCTTAATTTTAATATTTTTATAGAAATTATATAGCAATATAATTATTTATTACAAAATTTAAAGTGGCTAATACATGCATATGTAGCTAAGACAATCTAATTAGTTCATATCATTACAAAAATTCTTGCATATAGGTTGGCTCGTATTACTCCACATATTATTTCTTCTCAGCAAAATAACTTCATCAAAGATAGTCAGAATTGCATTTGTCTTGTGTAACACTCCAAATTTCTTATTAAATATTTTAACAATATTATGATAAATTATAGGCTAAATATCACCCGTGGTCCCTTAACTTAATTTCAGTTAACGATTTAGTCCTTTATCTTTTATTTTTTCCCGATTTGGTCCTTTATGTTTTTAAATAATTTCAGCGTTACCCTTTAAGTAGGATTTCGTTAAGAAAAAGTTAAAAAAATCCCTCATCCGTGTTCAGAAAAAGTTATCCTTTATGTTTTGGAAATATTTAAGAAAAATATTCAAAGTTTGTTCTAAGTTTGGTAGTAGAATTGATTCGTTAAAACTGAAGCTATGAGTATTTATACTCCATATACATCACTTCAGATCAGTGACAATCGTTCCTAGAGGTTTGATGAACATATACAATGATTTAGATGAGGGATTTTTTAACTTTTTCTTAACGGATCCCCACTTAAAGGGTAACGCTGAAATTATTTAAAAACATAAAGGACCAAATCGGGAAAAAAAAAGATAAAGGACTAAATCGTTAACCGAAATTAAGTTAAGGGACCACGAGTGGTATTTAGCCTAAATTATACTATATGTATTTGTTGTGGTGTGATAATTTTCTATATGTTTATCTTTGTGTGTTTGCTTTAATAATTTATTTGAATTATTAACATACAATATATTTTGTTTGTTTTTATAGCGTTTCAGCAAGTGTACTAAATCGTTGCAAGTAATAATAAAACAGTAGTACTGAGTGTCGAACTCAAGAATTGCATAATACAATCGAATTATGTTTAATTATAAAAATTGAACAAAAAGTTTCTGAATTGTTTGAAATAATTTTTTAAACTAACATGAGTAATAGTATTGAACTTTTATAATAAAAAAAATGTCAGAGATGAGTTTCACTTCAAATCCAACCTTGGTTTCTAATTTGATCCTAGTTACTATATTCCTTTTATTGAACTATTACCGAATTCTCTTTATTATACTTGCCATAATTCCTTAGTGATAGAACCTTTAATTCCAAAATATCTCCTAATTCCTTAGTGAATTTAAGATTAAATTAAGCTTTAGAGTACAAGAATTCTCTTATTAAACTATTGCTTATGCAAATAATTCAATTGGTTTCATGACCTGCATTTATCCCTAGACTACAATATCATTGATTTCTCATCTCAAACATTCGTAAAGTCCACTTTCATTTCTAAATACGAATCATAAAACAATTTAAAGTTGATCAAGCAATAAAAAGAATTAAGCACAGAGATGAGAAAAATAATTCTATAAACTCATTCATATAACTAGAAATCAAAATAGACAAATAAGAATTTCATTTTATTTCACTAATCCCTAACAAATAAGGTTTATTTACTCGTGACAAAGATACAAAAGATAGAGATTAAGCAATTAGTGACGAAGTTAGTCATAATTTTGTGAGTGAGTCAAATATAAAGGAAAAATTAAAATATATTTTTAAAACTAATTTAAAGCATTCGTAAAGTCCACTTTCGTTTCTAATTACGAATCATAAAAAAATTTAAAGTTGATCAAACAATAAAAAACATTAAGCACAGAGATGAGAAAAATAATTCAATAGACTCATTCATATAACTAGAAATCAAATCAGACAAATAAATCTTGTTTCACTCATCCCTAACAAATATGGTTTAGTTACTCATGACAAAGATACAAAAGATAGAAATTAAACAATTTGTGATGAAGTTAGTCACAATTTTATGAGTGAGTAAAATATAAAGAAAAAATTAAAATATATTTTTAAAACTAATTATTAAACTTAACTGATAAGTAAAAATAAATTCACAATATTTTTTTTCATAGAAAATGTAAATTAAAATAGTCAAATAGTTATTGACGATGCTTTAAATAGTCAAATACATCCTACATCCATAACTAACGTTGTACTAAGTAGATTAATAATATCTATCATTTTTAATGCAAACAATTAAATTATTTGCAAAAAAAAAAACTCATGGTCCATTTCATTGTTGATAAAACTCTCTTTATAGATGTTGTAAGGATTAAAAAATTCAAAATAAGACAAATAAATATATCAATCAAATAAAAAATATTTAACTGTCATGTTCCTACTAATTTAAACTTATCGAGGATTGTTAAATATAAAAATATGGGATAGTCAAGGCTACCCATTATAAGCCTACCCTTCGCCCCATAATCAATAATACTATACTGTATTATACAATCATGTGCACCATATATACGATCATAACAAATACAAACTAATAAAGATAATATATTACTACTATTCAAATCATTTACTAAACTAAAAATACACATGTGCCATATGCGAGAAACCAATACAAGAGTAAGCAGTACAATATACACAAGAGTAACCAATACAACCCATACAAGGTTATTCCATACAAACTTATGTACTATTTCACTAAAAATTCAAGTTTTAGAATTCGAGTGAGATGGATAACTCGATGTAACTTGTCCACATATCATGCAATTCAAGTCTTCCATATGCTATGCGCTTGAAAAGAAGAACCAATTCAAATATGCAAATAGGATACTAAACGTAGACTAGAAAAGAAAAATATCAAAAAGGTGGTTATTGCACTCAGAAAGAAGCGAGATGCTCGAGGTCAAAAATAAGACAAATGCAATAGGCAGCTGAAAAACTTGTAGAGATAGTTTCAAGTAAGTTAAGAAAGTATCAAGTTGCCAAATAGTAAATAAGACATGTGTCACACATACATGGGGATCAACTCTCGTTTTTTATCTATAAATAGGGGATTCGATTCCCATTTTAGAAGGTTGATATTCCTTCTGGAAATTACCTTTAAGATATAATATATGTCATCATAGAATTATCAAGTATGTCTGGCTATTTGAAGATTGTATGTACTCATTCAATCAATAAATACACGACTTTTACTTTCTATTGTACTTAGTTTATTTTTGCATTTTGTTTCATTATACTTACTGTTCTTGCTTAGTGTATAATTTTCCACATTTGTCTTAATATTTACATGTTTATGTTAATTCAAACTTTGACCAATAAAACTATCAACTTAAAACCCTTTAAGAAACTAATTCGAATTCTAGATTGATCATCGAATTCATTTGTTGAAGTGTTAAAATTTGCGATCAACAAATTGGCATGTTCAATAGGACTAAGATAGTTTGTGTCAAAGTTCTTTACTTTATTCAATTAAGAAACATAAAAGAAATGGCTAATCCTAAATCCTAATAGAAGAAGGAATGCAAATTCTCATAACTAGAATAATAGTAGTAACACTAATTCGAATAATGATAATCAAGAGATAAACATGCCTCAAAATGATGATCACATTGTGACTGGTGATTTATCTTCAAACTCGATGATTAGTCAAATTAATCCTAACACAAATTCAGTCGCACTTATTCGAAGAAAAAATCTCAGTGTGACTCCATATGGAGTTCCACCGGGTTTTGTTCCTACATCATCAGTCACAAATTTCTTAGGGTCTTATGCAACTGAGAATGATGGAGTCCAAATGGACCATGTAGAGACTAGCAACACTGGTATCTTCCATGGATTGAGTCTCAATCATATTCCATCGTCAATTACTAACACTACTTTGTTGTCTTTTAGATAGCAAATGGATGATAGTAATCATTAAATAATGAATACGATTGCCCATCAAATTGCTACTATTTTCAATCTTGTCATTAGGGCTGAACACTAACCCGTGGCTCGAAAATAACCGAAAAGCCCGCGGCCCAAATTCAATACTAGGTTGGCAAAAACAGGTTGAACGGGTTCACAAGTCAATTTTCGCGGGTCGATATGGTTTTTAATGGGCGGGTTCGGTTTATGATATTTTGACCGCGGGTACCCGAACTCGCCTGATCCAATATATTATTAAAAATTAAAAGTTATACTGCTTAATTCAGTCCAGATAAAACTGAAAAGGCCCAATAACCTCAACCCCTTTTTTTCACCCAGACCTCACCCATCACTCTCTAGTCTCTACACTCTCTTCATTCATTCAGATTTCAGTAACCCTAACTTTCACCCTCACTCATGACTCAACTCAACATTCACCAAGAAACCCTAGCCCCAACTATCTTCGCCGCGCAGCCGCAAATCTTTCACTCGATCTCCATCGTTTCTGTTTTGATCTGAATCGTAGCCACCTCTATCTTTGTCGCTGTCACTACCATTTCTCATCACTAAGAACGAAAAGGTTAATATTTATTGTATAATGGTATTTAGGGTTTCTGATTTTCTTTTGCATTTTATGAGTTTTTTGACATTTTAAATTTG
Source organism: Cicer yamashitae (assembly GCA_037974755.1). Lineage (NCBI taxonomy): Eukaryota > Viridiplantae > Streptophyta > Magnoliopsida > Fabales > Fabaceae > Cicer > Cicer yamashitae. Next base: position 34,047,678 of record JBBPBQ010020323.1, read on the forward strand.
TTTAAGTTTTGTTTTGTTCTTGGTTTGATTTTTGAATCTGTTTTGGGTTTCTGATTTTGTTTTGTATTTTATGATTTTTCTCACATTTTAATTTTTGTTGAAGTTTTGTTTTTGTTATGGGTTTGATTTTTGAATGTGTTTTGGATCTTTTAGGGTTTCTCTTTTGGGTCTATTAGGGTTTCTCTTTTGGGTGGTTTCTTTTTTTATGGTTAGTATTTATTGTATAATGGGCCAGTTTCTGATTTTGTTTTTGATTTTATGATTTTTGTGACATTTTAAATTTGTTGAACTTCTTTTTTGTTTTGATGTTATTTTTGAATCTGTTTTTGTTTTTTTAGGGTTTCTGTTTTGGGTGGTTTCTTTTTTATGGTTAGTATTTATTGTATAATGTGTCGGTTTTTTATTTTATGATTTTTGTGATATTTTAATTTTGTTGAATTTTTTTTTTTAATCTGCTTTTGTTCATCATTTGATTTTCAAATTTGTTTTCGGTCTTTTAGATTTTTTTTTTGGTCTTTTATGATTTCATTTTTTTATGGTTAATATTTAATGTATAATGGGTCTTTTAGGGTTTCTATTTTTTTTTTGGGTTTTATGATTTTTCTGACATTTTAAATTTGTTAAATTTTGTTTTTGTTCATGGTTTGATTTTTGAACATGTTTTGTATTTTTTAGGGTTTCTCTTTTGGGTCTTTTATGGTTTCTGATTTTTTTTTGTTAAGTAGGATTCAGTGTGTTTAACTTAAGGTTTTATTTTCAATTTATGTGTATATATTTTTTTTTACCATATAAGTTAATGTTGTAATGCTATTTTAAATTTTTTTAATGAGGTACCTACCCGAACCCGCTTGATTTGGATGCGGAAAACCCGCTTTAATTGGGTGCAAGTGCAGGTGTGGATTTTCCCCGAAATTAAAATTCGGAGGCGGGGACGGGTTTGGAGTGGTGATATTCTCCCCGCACCCGAACCCGCCCCGCAAGTAATATTATTGAAATTTTTAAATTTTATATACATATACATATTGAATATACGTAATATTTTTTTAAATATTAAAAATTATAATCTTATCTCTATAGAAAATATTTTTTAATTTTATTATTGTCTAATAATAATTATTTTATTATATTAATTACAATAGATATAATTTTTAAAATTATAATTTTATATATATGAGTGGGTGTGGGTGTGGAAACCCGAGCCCCGTTGCAGGCGAAGATGGGACCTAAATTTTACATCCGCTATGAAACGGGTGCGGGTTTTCCCCGATTAGTCTGGTGCAGGGGTGGAGGAGGCGAAATCCGTCCCCACCCCGCCCCGTTGCCGTGCCTAGATTTGTTAGGTTTATTTATTTATTTTTTTTTTTTAATCTATCTTGAAAATTATCATTTATATTCATTATTTGGAAATATTTTTCTTACTTTATTTTTTTTTTCACATGTTGTTTGACTAAGTTTATGTGTTCTATCTATTAAAAATGTTTTGATTGATTTCTAACTTTTCCATTTGATATTGTGGCTTGGAAATATGAATCAAGAAGTCATACCCCCCCATTAGCGGACAAAGAGGTATAGAGCAAGAGAACGGTAAGTGTATGCTTAAGTTTCTTTCTTCAATTTTTGTTTGTTTATTTGTTTTTATGATGTATGCTTAATTTTTTTTTTCCTAAATGCATGCTTCTATTTTTTTTTTATTAATGTAATGTATGCTTATGTTTTTTTTCTTAATGCATGCTTTTGTTTTATTTAAATGTGTTCTATGCTACTTTCTTATTTAAATGTAATTTATGATTCTAGAACATAACTATTGCTTTTTTAAATGTATGATAATTACTAAATGTATGTTTATGTCTAATTTTCTTTTTTCCATTTCAGTTTTTTTTTTGTGATGTATGATATGTGTTTTCTAAATGCATCATTTTTTTCTTTCTAGTTTAATGTATGGTTTTGTTTTTATCTTAATGCATGCTTCTAAATGTAATATATTCTTGTTTTTTTTTCTAGTTTAATATATGCTTCTATTTTTATCTAAATGTAATGTATTCTTTTTTTTTTCTTTCTAAATGCATGCTTTTATTTTATTTTATGTAATGTGTGATTCTATTTTTTTATGATTCTGTTATTTTAAGTATGATTCTGAGTATGCATAGCTACTGTTTTTTTGTATGTGTTTTTGTAAGTATGCATAACTACTGTATTTTTGTATGTGTGTGCTTCTATTTTTTTTTTCCAGTATGCTAATTGCTTACGTTTTTTTTTTATGGTACAAATGCATGCTTCTGTTTTTTTAAAATGTATTGTATACTATTATTTTTTTTGTAAATGTAATGCATGATTTTAGAACATAGCTTCTGTTTTTTCTGTTTTTTTCAATACAACCCCTTTATTAAATAATTGTGCCATATAATATTAGTTTAACCCTTTAAATATCAAAATACTACCCCTTAAATATTATTACAACCACTTAAATTTTTGTAACAATCCCTTAAGTCTTAATACAATCCCTTAAATAATAACTTGCAGCCCTTTAAATATTGAACGTTAATGTGGTTGGTATTTATTGATTAAGGCTCGTTCATTATTTCAGTGATGGACCAATCTAGTCAAAATGTACCTACTCAAAATATCAACAATAATGAAGGTGGTGCTGCAGCAACAATAACTGATGTTGCTAGACCTTTATTGGATAATACCCAAGAAACAAAGAAGAGAAAATCTAATGCAAGTGGGCCTAGGAAGTCGTCAAACTGCTGGGAACATTTCAACAGAGTACTTGATTGTGATGTTGATACTGCAGCGTGTAAACACTGCCATAAGAGGTATTTGTGTGACTCTAAATCTCATGGTACAACTAACATGAACAAACACGTTAATAAATGTGTCAAAAAACCACTTCTTGTGTCAAATGACCTTAACCAAACAATTCTTACATTTCCATCTGTTGAGGGATCTGGTTTAGTTCCAACTAATAGTAGATTTAACCTTCAAGCTTGTCGTAGGGCAGTGTCCATTTTCGTGGTGTTAGATGAACAGCCATTTAAGACGGTAGAAGGTGAAGGATTTAAATACTTGTGTAAAACATTGAACCCCGAATTTACCATTCCATCTAGGCGTACAATAGCTAGAGATTGCTTTCAGTTATATTTGGATGAAAAACTTAAGTTGAAAGCTTTCTTTAAGTTTAATTGCAATAGGGTGGCCCTTACTATTGACTATTGGACATCAATCCAAAATCTTAATTATTTGACTCTTACAACACATTTTGTGGATAATGAATGGAATTATCAAAAAAGGGTAATTAGCTTCACAGTTATCCCTAACCACAAGGGTGTAACCGTAGGTAAGAAGATAGAAGAAGTTTTAAAGGATTTGGGAATTCGAAATTTGTCATCAATAGCGGTTGATAATGCATTGTCTAATGATGTAGCAGTGACACTTTTGAAGAAAAAAGTTAAAAATATGAATGGGTTGATGGGGGATGGTGAATTTTTCCACATGAGGTGTTGTGCACATATATTAAATTTTGTTGTAACTGACGGTTTGACAGGGAAACACTTGTCCATCTATGCCATTAGGAATGCTGTTAGGTTTGTTAAGTCCTCACCTCATAGGGCTGCCAAGTTTAGGGAATGTATAGAATTTGCTAGAATTTCTTGTAAAAAGTTGGTTTCTCTTGATGTTTCCACTCGATGGAACTCAACTTACTTGCTGATGGAGGCTGCTGAGAAGTTTCAAGTAGCCTTTGAAAAACTTGAAGAAGAAGATTCTAGTTACAAGGAGTTTTTTGGAGACGCTGGTCCCTCAAGTAGTTTTGATTGGGATATTGCTCGGGATTTTGCAACTTTTTTGAAGTTATTTTATGAGGCAACAAGGGTGTGTTCTACCTCACAACATGTGAGTATTCATACAAATTTTCACCAAATGTCTGCAATCTATTGTGGGCTAAATTTTACTTCTTTGAATTTAAATACTGTTTTTGCTAATGTGGGTGTGGATATGATGGCAAAATATGAAAAGTATTGGGGAAATGTAGAAAAAGTAAATCAGCTGTTGTATTTTGGGGTAATTTTTGATCCGCCTTATAAGTTAAAAGATGTTGAATGGTCTTTTAAGGATATGTATGCAACTAAAGAAACATTTTCTATAGAGTTGCTCACCTATATAAAAGACAATTTAACTAATCTGTACAATTGGTATAAGAAGACTTATGACCTAAAAAAGAGTTCATCTCAACCAAATCCAAATGCTGGTGAAAATGTTTCTAATGATGAAACATTTGTTGGTGCTGCCCATCTTTCTCAAATGGCAAGGGAACAAGCATTTGAAGTCCATTTAAACGAAAAAGATGCAATTGACCAGAAAATTTAGCTCGAGGGGTATCTTGCTAGTAAGTGTGCGAAAATGAGTGATAAATTTGATATCCTAGCTTCGTGGAAACATAATTCAGTGTACCTAGTTTTATCCTTAATAGCTAAAGATATTCTAGCCATACCGGTGTCTACGGTTGCGTCTAAAAGTGCTTTCAGCACTGGGGTTAGAGTAATAGAAACCTTCAAGAGCTCTCTAAAACCAAAAATGGCAGAGGCATTAATTTGTACTCAAAATTGGTTGAAACCTTGCTTGATCTATTTCAAAGACTTGAATCTCATGGAAGAGGTCGAACTTTCTGAAGAAATTATAGCAGGTAAAATTATTCATGCATATTTAATTAGCTTCAATTCATAAAAATGTATATTTCTAATAAACTGTGATGTTTTTATTTTATAGAGTTCCAAGGTATGTCACCAGGAAATGCAACTTCAGGTGGTTCATCATCACAGCCACAAGCACAACCATCTGGTTGTGCTTGATTAAAATCGATGTATGTCATTCCAACTCTTTACTTGTTTCTAATTTGAAGTTTTTGAAATGATAATTCAATTTTTGTTTTTGTACTAATTAATTAGTTCCAACTGTTTCAGGTTTGGCTTTTTTGAATTTTTTGGGATTACACTTTTGATTCACTGCATTTGACTCTATGACATAATGATAGCATTGACGCCATATTTTGCGAAGTGTATGGATTTTTAATTTTAATTTATTCTTTATTTACTATGTATTCTTTATGTTTATAGGATACTCACAAAATGCCTTATTTTTTGTCTTTCAGTTTATTAATGATGCTGTTGTTTTAGTCTTTATTAAAGATGCTGTTGTTTTAGCTTGATGGTGTTTATTTTGTCTATGTTGGTAAATCCAAATATATTTCAATTTAGTGTCAAATTCTAATGTTGGTGTTGTCTTAGTGTTTTTGTTAGATATTTGAGTCATTTTATTAATCATTTGGTTGGCATGTAAAGAGCAAGAGACATACATACTCTGCCTTCATATTCTAGACTCATTATTATGGCCAAAGGAATATTACCTTGTAGACCAGATCACATACATTACATCACATAATTATCTGTTGCTATTTTAAATTTTATGTTGTTTAAAATTATGTTTTATGATGATTAGATATAGTTAGTAAATACTTGTTACTTAGTAATTATTCAATCAAGCAAATATAATTGATTTGTGGTGTTAATTTTGTGTTAGGTGTTTCTAATTCAAATTAATCTTCATTGTCTTGATGTTTGAGGTGCCATTGTTATTACTGATTTCTGCTTGATGTGGTAAAAATAATGAACTTTTCTATTCTGTTTGATGGGGTGCCATTGTTATTACTTTTCTTTGTTCTGTTTTTCCTAATTTATCCCCTCATTTGTGTTTTACTATAATATAATTTTTGTTTATAATAGGTTCAATTCCAAGCCATTTCAACAATTGTGGTAGCAGGTTGTATAATCATTCATTAAGCATGGAGGAGAACAGTAAGATGACTATGTTTAGTGTGTTCAATGTTATTTTCTATCCTCCTTATTAGTAATAATTTATATTGACTTGCATTTGTTATTGATTTCTCAAGATGTGCAACAAATATCACAAGCTGATGATAATTATAATTTCATCTCTAAAATTTGTGTTGATTTGTAATATCGTCAATTGTCATAGAGTCATTTGAAACAATGATATGATTCAAATTAAAACTTAAACAATCAGTTAGTGCGTGATTTTTATAACGTGATATTGTGTCTCAACGTACATTCATATTGTTGAGTATTTTTACTAGGACTTGTATGTCATTGCATTGATATTTTTAAGCTATTAGTCAATTGTGTATGCTTAATTTGATATTAGTATGTAACATGAGAATTTAAGTTTGTAGCTGTGACTAAATTGGACAGGATAGCCCAAATGACATTTCAATAGAAAAATACCAAATATGTACAAATGAACCCCAAATTCAAAGTTTATAAAATGGGTCTAATAATTGCCCCCAAAATAGATAAAAAAAAAACTTGGTCAAAATTAGTCTTCACATAAAAATAAAATAAAAACGCAGTTGGGCCAAATATATTTTATAGCCCACTTATTGGCCTAAACCGAATTAACCCAGACATTTTACCAGATAACCCATGAACCCGTAACCCGTTCAAATCATAATAATAAACGGACTATATTGGGCATGTGTGTCTTACCCGCGGTTTGGGCCGATTGTTGCTTTTGCGATCGATCCTGCCCGAACCGACCCAATGTCCAGCCCTACTTGTCATAGAGAATACCAGTGCAACTTATCAGGTTATGGCCAGAAAAATGGGCCGAATTGTTGATGCATTCAAAGCCCCAAATGATATTGATAATGGGGTAGTTAACCATGAAATTCATCAGGATATTCCAAATGTTCCACCTCTTCAAATGATTTACATAAACCTAGGAATATAAATATAGTGAACAAGAATTAGAATGCAGACAATGTGATTCACCAAATAAGACAAAATATTGGGGCATCATGTTGAGGATGTAACATCCTAAAATCAAATACTAATCATGTGATGCATGTTCTATGATTTGAGTGATAAATTCATAATACTTGCTAAACATTTGAGAGAAATTTAGGTGAGATTGTGTGAAGAGAGAGTTGAACTTGATCAATGAATGCTAAATTGGTTGTTCTAAGTTTACAAATGGTGTTTTTTTTTTTTTTGTGAGATTTAAGCAACCTTTGAGCATGATGAATGTTTTGTAGTAGCTGAAACTTTGAGGATTGAGTTTGATTTTATCTGAGGAATTGAGTTTAAACTTGCTTTTAACTGTACCCAATTTGAAATTAATTGTTGCTTGGGGACAAGCAATAGACAAAGTTTGGGGTTGTGATAACTCTTCATCTTATGTATATTTTTCATTGTTTTTAGTGTTAATTTTCTTTAATCATTAGTTAATTTTGGGAGTTATTTGATATAGTTTATTGATTTTTGTTCTTGAAGTTAATGAAATGTTTATGTTCTTATTTCCTTGAATAAATAGAGATTTTTCGTAGTTTTGCAATGTTTTAGTGCAGTGTTGGATTTTTGTTGAGAAATCAACATGACCTATGTGGAGTATTCCAGCCATATATGGAGTTGCAGATGTCCAATTGGAGTCAAAACTAGTGCAAATGAAAGCTAAGATCCATAGCTACAACTTTTATGAAGACACCAGAACCAAAATCAGAATTAAAAGAGGAGAAAAATGCAATAAAAGTCATACAACAAATGTTGTGCGCTAGAGCGCAAATGCTTGCACCTGGGGCACATTTCTATAGTATTTTAACATTATGCTTCTTCCCAAGAGCACTAGAGTGCTCTTGGCACACGCTAGGGCGCATGACATGCTGCATAATGCATAAAAATTCTTTTTTTTTTCTCACTTTCTAGGTATCTTTTAGGCTATTTTGAACCCTAGTAGAGAAATTCATAAGAGGCTAGTTCTAACACCATCGGAGAAATTTTATCAAGAATCATTCATGAATCTTTCTTGTAGTTCTTCATTAATATCCATATTTTGTATCTCTGTCACAAGTAACTAAACCCTATTTGTTAGGGATGAGTGAAACAAGATAAAACTCTTATTTGTATGATTTGATTTCTAGTTATATGAATGATTTTATTGATATATTTTTTTTTCATCTTTGTGCTTAATGCTTTTTATTACTTGATCAACATTAAATTGTTTTACTGTTTTATGATTCGTATTTTGAAACGGAAGTGGATTTTATGAATACTTGAGATGAGAAATCTATGATATTGTAGTCTATGGATAGATGCAGGTCATGAAACCAATTGAATTATTTGTAATGGCAATAGTTTAATTAGAGAATTCTTGTACTGTAAAACTTAATTCTAATCATAAATCCCCTAAGAAGTTAGGGGTTACTTTGGAATTAAAGGTTTTATCACTAAGACATTAGGGCAAGAATAATAAAGAGAATTCGGTAATAGTTTTATCCCTGACATTTTTCTTACTATAAAAGTTCAATTCTATTACTCTTGTTAGTTTCAAATATTATTTCAATCAATTCAAAAAAATTTTGTTAAATTTTAGTAATTAAACACAATTCGATAGTAAAACGCAATCCTTGAGTTAGAAACTCGGAACTACCATTTTAATTATAACTTGCAACGATTCAGTACACTTGCTGAAACGTTATCAAGTTTTTGGCGCCGTTGCCGTGGATTGCCATATCACTATTTAGTTATAATTTATTTACTTAATTGAAATTTTTTGCTCTGCAATAAAACTTTTGTCTTTATTTATTTATTTTTAAAACTTTTCATTACTCGATTTTTCTAAACTTGTATGCGAGGCCAGTCCTCAGCTAAACTTCTTTTTGACCGAGAAATCGAAAAAACTGTAAAGAAAATCGAAAGGCAGTTTTAGAAAGGAGATAAAGGGAAAGACAATTAGTAGTGGAAGAAGAGGATCTCGAGGATTTCTTCATATTTGTGGAGATACCTGATCCAACACCACCTGAACGTACCTTTGGTGAGTATGGGAATCAAGATAGAAACCGTGCTCAGTTGGCCATCCATAACCAACCGGTTACAGTCAACAAGTTTGAAATTAGTCCCGCTCTGTACTGAGAATTGAAGGAGATTCATTTTTCCAGTAAACATAACGAAAGTGGATGGTAACACTGAAGAAGGCAAGAGGTTGACACTATTTCCATTGTCATTGAAAGATGATGCTAAGGAATGGCTTAATTCTTTACTGTCCGGTAGCATCACCACATGGGATGACCTTGAAGAAAAAGGCAAGAGATTTCCAATTACAAACAAAACCAAGGAGAATCTCTTTGTGACACTTATAGGAGGTTCAAGAGTTTACTAGCAGGATGCCCCAATCACACTTATGAAGACACTCCTCAAATGCAAATATTTTGTAATGGTTTAAGGCCTAGCACTAGAATTATGTTGGATGCTACAACAGGAAGTTCTTTGAATTATAAAACCGCATTAGAAGCATGAAAAATTATCGAGATCATGACATCAAATGAACAAATAATGTTGTATGATAGAGGTGGTGGGTCAAAAAGTGGTATGCTGGATTTGAATGTCATGGATGATGGGTTGGCTCAAGGGAAGCTGCTTTCTAAACAGATAAAAGATGTTATCGCCGCTGAGATAAAGAAGGGGATGGCAGCTCTAAATATACAACTGGTAAACCTATTTTTATAGGATTTTAAGAGGGTATTGACCCTCTATTTTATCTTGTTTTATTGTTCAGATTTCAACTTCTTCTTATTTATTCATTTATTTATGATATTTGCAGAATTGATCATGAGATGATAAAATAATTCAAATTGGTCAAATCTACCAAGTTTTTAGTGCAAAAAATATCAAGTTTAATATTCCAATTTATGAGTACAAGAAGGAGGTTTGTTGCACACTTCAAAGATTTAATTTTATGATAACAAAATATTGCCAACGAAAGGGGGAAGGTTGTTGCCAAAAAAGGGAGAAAGTTGTTGCATAAATTGAGGATCTTCTTGCTACCATAAGGAGGAGAAATCAGAAACACAAGATGAGCCCCACACTAGAAACAGAATCGGAGAAGCAAAAAAATTTGAGAAAAAGAAAATAAGGAGAAACAACTTGGAAACTTTGGAGTGCTTGGAGATGGAGTAAAGTGTCTCAAATTTTGGAGTAAAAAAATCATACTCTTTGAGGGTTTTATTTCTTTTTGCTTTAGTTGATGAACACTTCTATTATTTACTTTATTTTCTATATGTCAATGAGTAACTAAGCTCTCTTCTAGAGTCTTTGGTGAATTTTGTGATTAAGATATCTTTATACTATGTCGTAATTTTAAATTCTAGTTTTATTTTAGATTTTTGCTGTGTATCTCAATTAAATTATTCTATTGCTTTATTTACATGTTTGGGATGGCCAAACTTTGCATTCCTTAATCCATCAATTGATTAGTGACCAACTACAATTAATTGGTAGATCTATAGGATAATTGAAATTAAGATTCTTGTATGATGAAACATAGATACTAACCTTTCAATCATTCAACCTCTTGGTTCTTTATGCTTTCTCTTAATTATATTTTTTGTATGATCAATCAAAGAATTAATTTAGGAAAAATAATATTACATTGAATGACGAATCTTTGTTAATAGTTTTAAAGAGGGATTGATAATTGAGAAAATGAATAAGAATTTATATAAAACTAGGACTTGAGGTATTGATATTACAAGTGAAACCATTACCCTAAGTTTACTTTCCATTAATTCAAAGTTGTGTTGTTATATACTTTCGTTATAACTTTTATGCTATCGGTACGTTTTTGTTATCGCAAACCAACAATAATTTTCATTAGTCTAAATAATATAAAATCTTGATTAATTTGGTAGTTGTTAAATTAATCTCTATGGATACAATAATCTTATATACTACAACTTGGCAAATCCGTACACTTGCAGAATTTTGCGCAACAGGCGGTTCTTTGAATTACAAAACCGCATCAGAAAGCACAAAAATTAGCGAGATCAGAACATCAAATGAACAAATGATGTTGTATGATAGAGGTGGTGGGTCAAAAAGTGGTATGCTGGATTTGAATGTCATGGGGAATTTGCTCTCAAAACTGATAGAAGATGTTATCGCCGCTGAGATAAAGAAGGGGATGGCAGCTCTAAATATACAACCTTAAGTGGCCCCCGTCAAATTATTGAAACATACAGGTTGTGACTTATGTGAGGGAACACATAAAAATGGAGCTTGTGAAGTACCAGATGATGATGATACATAAGAACCAAAAGAGGTGAACGTTGGGGGTAACAACGGGAAGCAGAACAATTCCTACTCTAGTACGTACTATTTGGGTTGAAGAAATCATCCAATTTTTTCATGGAAAGATCAACAAGGTGAACCTCAAGGCCAACAAGGAGCTCAAGCAAATCTAGCTCCACCTTGTAAAGCTGCTTGGGAGATTGCTATTGAGAAGTTATCAACAAACACAAGTGTTTTCATTGAAGAGTTAAGAGCCATCCAGAAAAATCACTCAGTCTCAATAAAGAATCTTGAGACCCAAGTGGGTCAAATTGCTTAATAGCTAGCACAAAGAGCGCCCGAAAATTTTCCTTGAGACATAGTTTTGAACCTGCAAAATAATGTCAATTCTGTGACAACGAGGAGTGGCAAGGTAAGTGAACTAGTACCACCTAAAGCCAAAAAAGGTGGGAGTGCTTCAATTCCAACCCACTCAGAGGAAATGGTCACCCCAACATTAGTTGAGGAGGACAACACTCTTGAAAAAGAGGAAGAACCTATGGTGCAGAAAAAGGAACCCTGCCAAAGTCCGAAATTCGACTCCCATTCCCTCAAAGACTAAAAAAGGAAGAAATTGGAAAACAATTTGGAAAGTTTCTTGATGTTTTTAAAAAATTGCAAATTAACATTCCTTTTGCAGAAGCGCTAGAGCAGATGTCGACTTACACCAAGTTCATGCAGGAGATTCTGTCAAAGAAAAGAAAAATTGGCGGTGAAACAATGATGCTTATTGAAGAGTGTAGTGCTATTCTACAGAGGAAGCTGCCACCTAAGTTCAAGGATCCTAGAAGCTTCTCTATTCCTTGTGCTATTGGGGATAGAACTTTTGGGAAGGCCTTGTGTGATCTTGGGGCTAGTGTGAGTCTTATGTCCCTTTCTATATACAAAAGGTTTGGCATTGGAATAGTAAAAGACACACAATTCATGTTATAGTTTGCGGATCGCTCAATGAAACACCCATATAGGATGGTGGAAAATGTGTTGGTCAAAGTAGATAAGTTCATTTTTCCAGTGGATTTTGTGGTACTAGACATGGAGGAAGACAATGATATCCCCTTGATCTTGGGGAGACCATTCTTAGATACAGGGAGAGCTATGATTGATGTGGCGGATGACACCTTAACCTTGAAAGTAAATGAGGAAACATTTACATTCAATATTCTAAAAGCCATGGAATATTCAAAAGAAAGAGAAGGGTGCAATCAAATTTAGATTTTCGATTCAATAGTCGATGAAAGAGTTGAACATCAAGTACCTACTCTGCCTTTAGAAAGGGTGTTGTGCTTACCCCCATGATGTTGTTAAAGATAGTGAAGATCTAACAGTGAAATATGTTTTAGCCATGTTAGAAGCATCACCATCTCACTCCTCCCGCTTCCATACTAGATGGGAGAAGTTGAAAGGGAATAAAGAAAAACTTGTAGAGAAAAAGAAAGAGACGCCACTAGTTAAGGTCAAACAATTTCAACTTCACTTGAAATATGTATTCCATGGTGAGAAAGATGATGTGTTCTTTGTGTCATATAATACACCTTGACAATGGTTGAGGCGTCAAGCTAATGACTTTAAAGAAGCGCTTCGTGGGAGGCAACCCATAGGTAGAGGTAATTTTTATTTTTGCAATCTTATTTTGTTATTTGAATTTGTTTGTTTTTAATTGTGTGTAAACGTGCACTGTGATGAAGAACTTTTAACAAATTAAAATTGGTCTTAAGTTATTTTTTGTGATTTCGAGTTTTAAATTATAATTCTTCGATCATGTTCATTGTTCAATTTGATGAGTTTCACTTATGCATACATTGTTGAATACTTTTTGGTTATGGAAGTCTTAACATTCTTTAAATTTTTTTTTAGTGACATGTTTGACATCATTTTGATAGTTCATACTCTCTCTTATCATTCTAGTTGTGAGCTTTTGAGCCTAAACATAATTTTTTGTTGTGTGATTAACCAGACATGTGTTATCCCTTCAGAAGTTGTGATTTATGCATATAATGAGAAAAAAAATTTTGGTCGTTTGAGCCTTTCTAACTACCATGTGCAAATTTTATCCTTTGCTAGCCCTGTGAGCCTTGCCCTTTTCTTTAGGTTACTAGCCACATTACTAGCCAAATACCTAATTTTAATTAAATCACCTTACTTGGAGTTAGGTAGGAAAACTTTTGTCTCGTCTTGGTAAAGTTCTAAGTTTGGGGTTGCTCATGGGATAACAACCTTTTAAGTTTGGGGTAGTGGTTCTCAAAAATAAAATAAAATAAAATAAAATCAAGAAAAGTAAAAAAAAAAAAATAAAAAGAAGAAAAAAAAATCAGTTTGTGTACTTTGATGAATAACATCTTCTTGGTTTTTTTGCCAATGTTTAGGAATCTCCACAATGAAAAAAAAAAGGGAAGAATAATTTGAAAAGGTGTACCTAACTCCAAGTAGTAAAGCCTACTATCCCAAAATGTCCTACCCTTACCTAAGCCCCATTACAACTTGAAAGTCTTCCAAAAGTGTATGTGTTTGTTGCATTGTGATTGCTAATTAGAATTTCTTCACGCCTATGCTACCGTGATGCATGTTCTTGGATTTAAGTGATAAATTCATAACCCTTGCTAAAAACTTGTACTACGCGAAAAAACACATTTTACAACGCTTTTTTTAAGTCATTTACAGCGCTTTTTCAAAAAAAAAAAACGCTGTAGTTACTAGCGCTGTAACAAGATACAACAGGGCTTTTTAAAATAAAAAAGCGCTGTAAAATAGGTGGATATATTGCGCGCTTGTTATACTCGTTTTACAGCGCTTTTTGGAAAAAGCACTGTAAATCCCTGTAACAGCGCTTTTTAAATCCCTGCAATAGCGCTTCATATGCATGCATCTATTACAACGCTTATGTGAAAAAGCGCTGTAATAGGTGCATTCAATAGATGCATTATTATGCACCTATTACAGCGCTTTTTTTGAAAAAGCGCTGTAATAGGTGCATTTAATTGTTTTATTATTATGCACCTATTACAGCGCTTTTCCAAAGAAGCGCTGTAATAGATACATTCATATAGTTGCATTGTTATGCACTTTTTACAGCGCTTTTTCCAAAGAGCGTTGTAGTAGGTGCATTCAATAGATGCATTGTTATGCACCTTTTACAGCGCTTCTTCAAAAAAGCGTTGTAGTAGGTGCATTCTAATGCACGTTTTACAGCGTTTTTTTGAGAAAGCGCTGTAAAAGGTGTTTTTTTTTTTTTTTTAGTTTTATTAAAAATGCTGTAAATTTTAAATAGCGCTTTTTGGGTTTTTTATGGCATTTTTTTAGAAAGCGCTGTCTTTTAATTTTTATTCTTAAATCATTTTCATCCAGAATCAGTTCACAATCATCTCACAAAATCAGTACACAACAACAACAGAACTATATATTCACAATAATCAGTTCATATTTACATATTCACAACAACCCAGAACTACATATTCACAACTACATATTCAGAATAGAACTACCATATTCACAATAGCCCAGAACTACATATTCACAACTACCTATTCATATAACTATCAGATTCACTATCATATTCATACAACTAAATATTCATATTCACAACTATCAGTTCACAACTACATATTCACAAATAGCACAGAACTACCATATCCCTTGCAGCATGCCGTTTCCCAGCAAATCAAATAATCTTCATTTCAATCACATACTGACACCAGTCTTCCTTTATTTCTGTTAGATCTTCTTCAGAATATGTTGGACTGGAATTCTCAAAGTACTGTGCGATATAAAAATTGAACATAAATAAGTTAGAATCAAATATATACATAGTTTATATATGAAAATCAAATAATGAAAATACCGTACCGTTTCTGGGATTATAATTTGATTCTTATCAACAATCTCCTTCATGAATCGCAATACATAGTACCCATAGTCGATGTTGTTAGTTTGATGAGGGCACTATAAAATAAAACATAGAAGTCAATAATTATTTGTGCATTGATTGTAAATGAAATTTTAAAAGCATATATTTCAAACCTTTATTGGAATGCATGTGATGTTATTTGACTTTTGTTTCGACACTGTAGTACCTCTTTGAGCTCGAAAAACTTGTAAAGCACTATCGAATAAATAAATGTGATTATTATAGCATTAACAAACACATTATTTATATATATATATGTAAAAAATAAATGAATATTACTTACGTGTCGAACATAGTCTTTATCTCGGGGTGATTGTTGTAATGGCCGTGCAAGGGATCTAGGTAGTATATAACTTCATAGGTCGCATTGATTGCAAATAGCACCCAATGTGCCCTACAACAAAAAAAATTTGGTTTACACAACTAATAAATTAAGATCTCATAAATTAAAAAAGATATAAATAAAGAATATATAATTACGTACCCTGGTGCAAGGAACAACATATCCTTCTCTTTATTTCCTAATAGTATATCTACAACGTATTTCTTTACATTCATTGGATCATGTTTAAGCATCGAAATCTTATGCGGAGACAATAATGAAAATCTATTTGACAATCTGCGCATGCACACGAACTTCTCATACAAAAACCTTCAATGCAAATTTCAAATTAGACTAATTACCAATAAATTAAATTAATTACAAATAAATGCAATTAAAAGTAATTTTTACCTCATGTATAAGCTGATGACAGTAGCACTCAGCTCCTTATGGTCGAGAAGTTCGTATATGTGCTATTTTTCAAAAAATTCTTCATACTCATCTCCGAATATAGCTTTATCCATGCTTATTATTCGTGAATCGTTGTCGCTGCCCATATTTTTTTTTTGCCTGTATGTCAAGACACGACCCATATCGAGCAAGTCGTGGCTGACTTATTTTAAGAGCAGGAGCAACAACTGATTTTACACGATCCAGTTTTTGAGCAGTAATTTGGGCCGCTTTATTACCCTTCAGCTTTTGCAGTTTTCCAGCTTTATTACCCTCCAATTTTTGAAGTTTGCCGACTTTATTTTTAACACGAACATCTAGTCGTGGTGCGGCAGTTGGCTTGTTGTGCGGGTGGTTTATTGGATTGAATCTGAAAAAATGAGGTTAATCAGTTTGTTAGTTTATTGAATCTGAAAAAATGACAAACCATACAGAATAAAAGTGACAAACCTTTTCGGGAGATGTGACTGTTTCGTTTCTGGGAATCTTCTTATCATTCCCTTTAGACTTTGTTTGAATCTAAATAAATGTGAAATTAAAGTTAACATCGGAAAAAATTCAGCAATTAAATATAATCAATTAAACATACATTTCAATTAATTAAACATACCTTATCAAGGGCAACAAGATGTTTGGGCCATGCCATGTAACTGCCAATTGCTTCGCTCAAATAATTCAGATCTGCATCGTTCTCCGGTATAGGCAACGGTGCATTTGGTACCAGAGCAATAATTGGTGATACTCTGACATGGCCCGCAGGGATCGGTGTGTTGTGCAATACTTTGCCCAGAGTATTGCACAATGTTCCTTTTCCGACCTTCCGATGAGTAGGGGAGGATAAGTACAACACGCATGGAGTGACACCCTAAATTAATGGTTAATACATAAGTATGTGAAAAAATTAGTGAATGAATTTCTTATTTTATTAAGTAATTAAATACCTCGGGAAGACTTTTGAGACCAACGTTGCAACTCGCGTTTTCACTCTCCATTTGATTTTCACGTTGGAGCTGATCCGCAAGTTGCTTGTCTTTATTCGTCTTCACCAAGAATGCCACTTGCTCTGTTAATACTTTGATCTTCTCTAATACTTCCTCGTTAGATGGATTTTGGCGCTTCTCTTGTGAAAAATAGCTTCTAGGAGTTAGGCCAAATCCTTTCCCCCTCACACGGCCGGAATATTCAGGAACATTAAACACTTTACCTAGTATGTCCCTGCAACTAGCCTTGTTGTCCTCTTGATTTTCCGAACTTTGTTCGATATTCGCCTAAAATATATACACGTAGGATTAAAAAGATTAGTTCAATATCAATTTTAAAATACAATATTAAAAAATATTAAAGTGATAAATATACTTACACAAAGTTCTATAAGTTTTTGAACATTTTCGTTATCAACCACTCCGTCTTTATTTACGCGAGCTTCCTTCCACAATATATGACGACCCAACGGTTGATCGTATTGGGTGTCTTGTAGCTATTCTCGTTAATATAATAAACAAAATATTAGTTAGAAAGTATAGTTTATAATGTACCACATTATATAAAAGTGATGTTTAATTACTTATAAGTTTTTACTCTAGACATGCATATCACACACGAGATTTCTTGTATGGGTGGGGAATAAGTTTTGACCTCTAGCGATTTGCCTTACTAATATTCTATATAAAAAGATAACAATCTTGTAAAAATTTAAAATACGCTATGAATATGAATAATGAAACACAAATGCTAATAAATTAATCACTTACAACAAACGCGGGGTCCGAACGTTTTGCTATGAATGCGCTCCATTCCTCATTTGATATATAATGTTTATATATTTTTGGAGCTTCCGCATTCATATTGCCATCTCGGTCTCTTAGATAGAAATTTGAGAGGTGAGATCTAAAACCCCGGTGTATTTTCCCGGCAACTCTCAGCACGTAACTCTTTTTCAAAGTAAAGTACTTCAAAGTAGTTTGTAAAAAATTATAAGTAAAAAAGTGGAGTAAAAAATTACTTGTATATCAGCCCACAATACATCTTTTGCATCCTTCAATGCCTTATCTCTCTAATAATCTATTGTGATGGGGATATTCTGACGAACAACAGCTCCAATATAACTTACAAACATTGAACTGTTAGGGTCAATTGGCTGACCACTCTCATTCCATCCCACCTAATAAACTCATATAGTAAGTACCTCAAATTATAAACAGCAAACAAAGTATAGTATAAACAACAAACAAAGTATACCTCAAATTTTTTCCCAATACTTCTTGCTTTTATAACATTTTGCATTATGGTTGCACCACGTTTGACTTCATTTTCGAAAGTCTTGGTGTTGCCAACTTCTTCATTTTGACATTCTAAATCTTTGTTGGTATCCATTTATCTACAACAAGTTCAACATGCAGTTCAGTATAACTTCAACAAGTTCAACATGCAGAGTCTAAGTACGTAGTAGTATAAGTTCAACATGCATTTTAGTGAAACAAAAAATTAATAAATACAATACCTGAAATAGCGCTTTTTAATACTTAGGGTTACGGGTTCGCAGACGAACAGCGCAGAAGACGATGAAGACGAGACGAAGACGAAACGATCGTAGGGTTACGGGGTTCGCAGACGAATGAAGACTAAAAATACATGGTTATGTAATGAGGGTAAGTAATGAGGAGGAAACAAGGGAAACTGAAACACTCGTAGGGTTCGCAATGAGAAGGAGAACAAAGAGGAAACTGAAACACTCGTATGAAGTTTACGTAATGAAGATGAAACTGAAGAGGTTTACTGTTATATATAAAACCCTATTACAACGTTTTTTTGAAAAAGCGCTGTAATAGGTCTCATTATTTTATTTTTTAAAAGCCTACTACAACGCTTTTTTAGAAGCCTTTTAAAGCGCTTGTAAAAAAGCGCTGTAAAAGACCTCCTTATTTTTATTTTTTAAAAGCCTTTTACAGCGCTTTCATACAAAGCGCTTTAAAAGGCTTCTTTGTTTTATTATATGCAAACGCTATGTGACCCTTTTATAGCGCTTATGTAGAAAGCGCTTTAGAAGACCTCCTTATTTTATTTTTTTAAAACCCTATTACAGCGCTTTTTCAAAAGAGTGCTGTAATAAGGTTTTATATATAAAATGCCTATTTGTTTTATTATATGCAAACGCTATGTGACCCTTTTACAGCGCTTATGACGAAAGCGTTGTAAAAGACCTCTTTATTTTATTTTTTTAAAACCCTATTACAACGCTTTTTCAAAAGAGCGCTGTAATTGGGTTTGATATATAAAATGCCTCTTTGTTTTATTATGTCCAAGGGTTGTGTGACCCTTTTACAGCGCTTTAAAAGACCCTTATTTTATTTTTTTAAAACCCTATTACAGCGCTTTTTCAAAAGAGCGTTGTAATAGGTTTTTATATATATAATGCCTCTTTGTTTTATTTTTGTAAAACCCTATTACAACGCTTTTTCAAAAGAGCGCTGTAGTAGGGCTGTGTGACTTCATTATTTTGGGATGATCAGTTAAGTTCAAGAAAAATTCCAAATAATTTTGTTTTCTTCCAAATAGTTAAATTATTTTTTCTTCCAAATTAGTTAAATTATTTTTTCTTCCAAATTGTGTTTAATTATTTTTTTTTCTTCCAAATAATCATTTTTTCTTACAAAATAATAATTTTTTCTTCCAAATAATACCTATATATATATCAATGCTAAATTACATTATCAGCTCATATTGGGATGATCAGTTCAAGTTCAAGAAAAATTCCCAGTATATGCAGAAAATCAGTATACAATTACATACAGTATAAGCAGAAAATTACATACAGTTCAAGCTAAATACCAAAATGCTCAATTATGGTAGGTCAAACAATTAAATTACATGAACTCAGTTGTGATTACATGGCTTAAAAACAATTACACAAATTAAGATGCCCTTCTTCTTTTCTTGGTGGGATTCACATTTGTTTGTCCATTAATGATACGAAACGATGGATTAATCCAAATTCCCTCATCATGATCATCTCTAAGATGTAAACCATCATCAGTTGAATCAATTTCATGTGGTTGTGATGTTGCAAAGAAAAGATCATTACCAACATCTTCATCATTATTGTTATCATCACTTATTTTATTGGTCGATAGGACAACGGACCATTTATCATCAGCAGGATCAGTGACATAAAACACTTATTGAGCTTGCAACGCTAAAATAAAAGGCTCATCTTTGTATCCCACCCTATTAAAATCGACAAGCAAAAACACTGACTCATCAATCCGAACACCATTATTATTATCGACCCACTTGCAACCAAATATAGGAACACGAAACATTGTGTAGTCTAGCTCCCATATGCGCTCGATAACCCCAAAATATGATAGATTGGCATATATTGGGTTCTTGTCTTTAGCATTTGAGATATGCATCGCTTCAGCTACGAGAGTGACTCCGCTATTTTGCATAGTGGTTTGATCATTTTGTTCTTTGGTATAAAACGTGTAGCCGTTAATTACATAACCGATGTAAGAAAAGACATGTAAACTCGGACCATTTGCTAGCCACCTGAATCTTTGTGAAATTGATACGGGGTCTACATCAAACTTTGACTTTATGTGATTTTTTAACCATGTTGTGAAACTTCGATTGTGCTCTCGAGTTATCCAATTTTGATTCCTATTCATGTTCAAACTAGATAATTGATCCATGTGTATTGTAACATACGGTTGAACCTCATCTTCATTGTGCAGAACATACAATTGTGCCTACTCCCATTCTGTCCTTGATATAGTCATTAGTCTCTTTCCAATTATCCCTTCTCCTGATAATCTTCCTGAATGACAAGACATGGGATGCCCTATGGATTCAACATTTGACAGATATTCAATACAAAATTCAGCAGCTTCTTCGATAATGTACCGTTCAGCAATACAACCTTCTGGTCGACTTCTACTTTTTACATACCCTTTTAATATTTTCATATATTCTCATCTAAGCTGGCCCACAAAGTTGTGTCTCCTTAACAAGATGAACAGTAAGGTGAACCATTATATCAAAAAACGAGGGTGGGAAATACATTTCAAGCTCACACAAAGTAACAACAATTTCCCTCTGCAATGTCGGTAATTTATGAGGATCGATCACTTTACTACAAATTTCCCTGAAGAAGAAACATAATTTAGTTACGGCTCGACGAACTTTTTCAGGTAAAATTGAACGTATACCTATTGGTAGCAAATGCTCCATTAGAATATGAGCATCATGGGTCTTCAAACTAAAGTTTTAATGTTTGAAGAGTATCCTTCTGGAATTTTAACTTCGTGTAGAAATTTACACAAAACAATTTTTTCCTTTCTAGATAGAGTATGAGCGGCTGGAGGTAGATATGTGCGATTTCCTTTCATTATGGGACCCAATTCATTTCTTATTCCCATATCGACCAAGTCCAATCTTGCATTGATACCAATAACACTGTCAAATACATTTTTCTCAATATGCATCACATCGAGAAAATGTCTTACATACAATGACTTCCAATATGGCAATTCAAAGAAAATTGACTTTTTCTTCCACCTAGTTTTGACCAGCTCTCTCGCAAAAGGTTTGCCAAATTTATTGGTCAAACCTTGTACTTTCTTAAGTATTTGATATCCAGTCGATGCTACAGGAGCTCTATCTTCCTCTGATTTTCCATTGAATGCATTTCTCCACCCACGATACTGATGACTATAAGGTAAAAATCTACAATGTCCAAGAAATGCATTCTTCTTACAATGTTTCAACCGCATCCAATTTGTACTCTCTTCACATATAGGACATGCACACTGACCTTTAATGCTATATCCTGATAAATTACCATATGCTGGAAAATCATTAAAATTGCCGAATAACATAGCCCTCAAATTGAAACATTCTTTCTTATACCCGTCATAAACTTCCACACCTATCTCCCACATGATTTTTAAATCTTCAATTAAAGGAGCCAAGTATACGTCGATATCATTCCCCGGTTGTTTGGGTCCAGAAATTAACACAGACAACATCATAAACTTACGCTTTATACATTACCATGGAGGTAGGTTATAAATCAACAAAATCACAGGCCACGTGCTGTGTGAGATGCTTTGAAGACCGTGTGGATTCATTCCATCAGTAGAAAGTGCAAGGCGTAGATTTCTTGACTCAATCCCGAATTCAGGATACTCGAGATCAATTTTTACCCATTGCGGAGAATCTGCAGAGTGTCGAAACTTTCCATCTCTAATTCTTTCATCTGCATGCCATGTCAAGTGTTTTGAATCTTCTTCATTGCGATACATGCGCCAAAATCTTGGTATTATAGGATAATACCACACGACTTTTGCTGGAGTAGATTCTTTCTTTTTATATCGAGAGACATTGCATTTCGGACATGCCTTTAGTAATTCATATTCATTTCGAAATAAAATGCAATCATTAGGACACGCATGAATCCTTTCGTAACTCATACCAATAGAGCACAAAATTCGTTTAGCCTCGTAGGTTCGACAGGGAAGTTCATTATCATCTGGCAACATATCTTTTAAAAGTGTTAGCAATTCTGTGAACCTTTTATCAAACCATCCATTACTCGCTTTTAAGTTGTACAAATTTAATATCGCCGAAAGTCTTATGAATTTAGTACAACCTTTATATAATGGTTTCTCTGCATCACTCAACAAGCTCTCAAACATTTTAGGATAATCACGAAGATCTTCTTCAACTGCTTTTGCAATCTCCTCAACTCGGTCCGGCTCATATGTTTTTGTGTCAAAATCAGTTGAAGCATATGTATCTGTGCAGGTGTTTCCATTGATTTTTTCACCATGTCTTATCCAACATGTATAGCTTTGATCAATTCCATACCATACTAAATGTCCTTCCAATTCATCTGCTCTAACGCGTTTTCCAAAACAACATTTTAAACAAGGACAAACGACTCTATTTGGATCTTTTGCATTCATCACTGCAAACTCAACAAACTCCTTCACTCCATTTTCATACTCTTTTGTCAATCGATTGTCAGACATCCATTTCCGGTCCATTTTATATGACCTATATATATAAATGCAGTTACACAAATAATAAGCATGATTTCAAGTCTGATATATATGACCTATATATAATACACATATCTAATATTGGTCCAAGATTGATTTCAAAACAGAACATATTAATCACGAGAACATATCTAATATCATGTAGCAATTTCAAAATAGAATATATCTAATATGTAACAATTTATCAGTTTTAATTAGTGACAACAACAAATAAATAAAATACAGTACCTAAGACAACGTTGATCAATTTGTTTTAAAGGAGGAGCATCGTAAATCAATTTGTAGATGATCGCACAATAGATGAGATGAGGGTTCGCAGGGTAGAGGAGATGAGGGTTCGTAGGGTTAGGACAACGTATTAAATTTGTTTTTATTTATTGAAAGTGAATGTTTTTTATTTAAAATGAATGATTTTACAGCGCTTGTACAAAAAGCGCTCTAATAGGTCCTTTAAAAATGTGAAAGGGCAAACCTATTACAGCTCTTGTATAAAAAGCGCTGTAATAGGTCCTTTGATTATGTGAAAGCGCAAGGCTTTTACAACGCTTTAACAAGAAGCGCTTTAAAAGCTATGTAACATAAGGTGGGAGCGCTACATGTTACAGCGCTTGTGTTTAAAGGGCTCAAAAAGCGCTGTAAAAGGCTATGTGAGAGCGCTTCAATTTACAACGCTTTTTTAAAAAGTGCTATAAAAGAGTTGTAAACATTATGTGCAAGCGTATGTGACCCTATATGACCTTACAACAACGCTTTTTTTACAGCGCTTGTCCAAAAAGCGTTGTTGTATCCTTCGTAATTTTTAAAAAATTATACAACAACGCTTGTATTTAATAAGCGCTGTAAAAGACGCGCTATAAAATGTCATTTTTGGCGTAATGTTGAGAGAATTTTTGGTGAGATTGTGTGAACAGAGAGTTGAACTTGATGAATGAATGCTAAGTGTACAAATGGTGTTGTTGTTGTTGTTTTATCAGATCTGTATCAAATCTGAAATCTGAAATCAAATCTGAAATTAATTGTTGCTTGGGGACAAGCAACAGACTAAGTTTGAGGTTGCGTTAACTCTTCATCAGATGCATATTTTTCACTGTTTTTAGTCTTATTTATCTTTAATCATTAGTTAATTTAAGGAGTTATTTGATATATTTTGTTGATTCTAGTTCTTGGATTTAATAAAATACTTATGTTCTTACTTCCTTGATTAAGTAGAGATTTTTCGTAGTTTTGCGTTGTTTCTTTGTTTTAGTGCAGTGCTGAATTTTGTTGAGAAATCAACATGACCTATGTGGAATAATTCAGCCATATCTGGAGTTTTAGAGGTCCAATTTAAGTCAAATCAAGTGCAAATGAAAGCTAAGATCCATAACTACAAAGTTCATGAAGATACCAAAACCAAATTCGGACTCAACAGAGGAGCAAAATGCAGTAAATGTCAGACACCAGATGGTGTGCGTCTGAAGCCATTGGCAAATTTGTTATGCCAGGTTAGACCTTGAGTTTTTATCTTAGACCAACTCCAATGATGATTCATATTAGGTTCTTAACTATGTATACACCAACACTTCAGGTTCAAGGCATGTTCGAATGTCTGATATGTGTCGGTGTTCGACACTCGTATGACACTAACACATGCGGTTACATATAGTCAATACAATTTTCTCAAACTATTCCCTGTGTTATGTCAATGTTAGTATCGTGTTTGGTGTCAGTTTTAGTGTTTTATAGTTTCTTAATAGAATAGTTCTTGGAAGGTTTTTCCAATGGAGTGTTCCACATGATATGTAGGGTGAAAATGTGTTCTTACACAAGCAATCCCTTCTTATTAGCACTAAACAATGTTTGAGTGAAATTGAAAGTAGCACTAAGGCCTACTTAAGCAAACCAAGGTGGGACACTGTGACCTATTGAGGCTCTTTAAGAAGAAGAGGAAAAATTTGTCCAGATGCTAAGCATTGAAGAGGACGAGGAAGACGAAACCAACGCCAATGAACACGAAGCACCCCTCTTTTAGAGGAAGAAACGAAAGGTAACACTAAACTATGAGCAAAATATTCTACCCTCCATCTTGAACCTAAATCAGAACCTCTCATGCCCTCTCCCCAACATATGAACGTAGTTGGTCTATCCTCCAACCTTGCACCTGCTACCCTTGCTAACTATGACACTTTGAATGAGATGTTTAAGGCTACCCTAGCTGAACATTTTGCATCCCTTCGATACAAAACCCATCTTCTCCCTCTCAAGCCCAATACTCCAACTCAAACACCAACCTCCTTTACCATTCCCCAAACACCTACCTCTTCCACCCATGTATCTGACCCCACCTCACCAAGGTTTATGAAGTCGCCTCTCCAATAAGCTAAGACAATAACTCAAATCCTCGTTGACTTAGTCTCTGATACATGATCAAACGACTCCCGTGCACCTCCCTCCACATCTTTTCAATATGAACCTGCCACCTCCACCATCCCTCTAGACCCCATTCCCCTCACAAACTCCATTCCCTCTAGCTTCCCGGACCTCGATATATTCCTTACCTCCCTCATTTCCAAAATCACCTGAAGATGCAATAGGAATGCTCAAAGTTTGGACCCTGATGACGTTTCAACCCAGTGGAACAAGGTCATCTCTTTTATATGTAAAATACATGTTTTTGATGATACAAAAGACCAATAGTGATGATGATCAAAACAACAAGCTCAAAAAGAAGAAGTCTACAACAATCTTATTTGATATATTAATAAATAGATGTTTTTATGTAAAGGTAAATGATGCAAACCATAGCTCAAATACAATGAGAACCTCACATCTTTGCATATGCATAAAAAGTATTTTCGAAAGTCAAAAATTACATTTACAAAGTATTAGAATTAATATTTTTGACAAAATACAAAAGTGTATTCGAATACAACATAGGTGTATTCGAATACAGATGAAAATTGCTAAGTCAGTAGCAAAAACCTTTCATCTGTATTCGACTACATCCTGATGTATTCGAATACAATCAACAAGTCAGTGGCAAAATTGACCAATCTGTATTCGACTACATCCATGTGTATTCGACTACACAGTGTTAAATTTGAATAAATTTGAACGTTACAAAGAGGTGTATTCGAATACAACCATCATGTATTCGAATACAACTGGAAGCAATGCAATTTTTCAGTTCTGAATCGATTCTAAATCATTGCAATTGTTCCTCAAACCTCTTGGATCAATGCCCACAAATCTGAAGAGATGTTTAAGGACTATAAATACATCATAATTTCAGATTCAACAACAACAATCCTTCCACACAACTTTAAAGACTTTGATCAACTTTTCTGAATTTTTCTCAAAGTCATTTTTCATAAATTCAAGTACTAGCACATCATTTTCATATCCTTAACTGAGGTTCTCAAAGTACTTGAAGCAATCTTGGATTGTTATCATTCTACCTCTTTCTTATTCCTATAACTCTTATCAAAATCAAAGTGTTTGTAAAAAGAAAGTTGTACTTTCTTTAAATATTTTTATCTAAGATAGTAGTGCGCTATCCTAGAAGGTTTGTTAGAAGATTGTAGCAAAGGTCCTAGGGTGAGGACTTGTACATATTCTGACAATAGTGAAGAAAATCTCTTGTGGTGTGCAAGAGGACTGGATGTACCCTTGGTTATAAGGGGAACCAGGATAATTCTGCTGTGTTCTTTTCTTTACTGCTATTTACTCTTTCACTTACTATCCTTAAACACAAAAATCGATTACTTAAATTCTGAAAACAAGAAAAACTCCTAAACACCTAATTCACCCCCCTCTTAGGTGCACATCTGTACTTACAATTGGCATCAAAGCAGGTTCAAGGTAACTTACTCCTCGATCAATAACTCATGGCTTCCGCACAACCGGTTTTCAGAGACGGTGGCAGCAGTAACAAACCACCATGTTTCGTCGGTGAGCATTATGATTTTTGGAAGATACGTATGCAAGCGTATCTTGAAGCACAAGGAGACGATATATGGGATGCTGTTGAAAATGGTCCTTATATCCCAACAACAGTCATCAATGACAAAGAAGAAATTAAGATAAAGAATTCCTAGACCGATGACGATAAAAGAAAAGTGCTGTTTGATAAAAAGGCTAAAAACATTCTACAATCAGCACTAGGAATGGATGAATTTTTCCGCGTATCTCACTATAAAACAGCCAAAGAAATATGGGACACATTGGAAGTAACCCATGAAGGCACCGTAGAGGGAAAAAGATCTAAACTTAATACACTTTCTCAAGAATATGAATCATTTCGTATGCTGCCCGGAGAATCTATCTTAGACATGCAGAAAAGATTCTCCCACTTAACAAATCACTTGACGGCTCTTGGAAAGATTTTCTCCAACGATGAACTAAATCTGAAAGTATTAAGATCACTAACAAGGGCTTGGCAACCAAAGGTGACAACAATATCAGAAAAGAAAAGCTTATCCAAGATGTCACTTTCTGCATTATTTGGCAAATTCCAAGAACATGAAATTGAACTTGGAAGATTGGAGCAAAATGAAACTCAAGAAAAGAAGAACAAAAACATTGCTCTAAAGACCGAATCAAAGGTACTAGTCAGAGACGAAATTTCTGATGAAGACGAAAACATTAATTTCCTTGTTAAGAAATTCGGCAAGTTTCTTAAAAATGACAGAAATTTCAAAAAGAAGAATTTCAGAAAGAAAGATAGCTCTATCTCAAACCAAAATTTCACGTGCTTTGAATGTGGAAAACAAGGACATATCAAAGCAGACTGCCCAAACCTTATCAAGAAAAATGCCGGTAAAAGAAAAGACTTCAAGAAAGCATACATAGCTTGGGAAGATAATGAAGTAAGTTCATCATCAGAAACAGAAAGTGAGGAATGTGCTAATGTTGCACTAATGGCATCACATCAATCAGATGACGAAGAGGTTAGTAACATAAACTCTCTTCATTGTAATAAAACTAATAATGAATTAATTATAGAATACAATGATGCTCAAAACGCTATAAAGGAACTCCTTATTGAATGTAAAAATCTGTTTAAACTAGTGTCAACACAAAAGAGACAAATCTCAAGTCTCCAAGAAAAAGTTGACATTATGGAAAAGGATGCTGAAAAATCAAAGCAGAATTTTACATGCAATAAATGTGATTCCCTTTCATTCAAAATTGTTCAATTAAATAGAGTAATTGAACGATATGAAAAAGGACATATAGGATTGGAGAATGTTCTAAACATGCAAAGATACTCAAACGATAAAAGTGGGCTTGGATTTTCTAAATTTGACAAACCAAGCTCAAATAAGACCATTTTTGTCATAGCAAGTACTCAATCCAATCAAGGAAATATTACAATTTTACAAAAAGGTCATTCTTATAAAATTACTCAAAATAAATTTCATACATATAAAAATAAATTTATTCCTACTTGTTCCTATTGTGGTCTTCATGGTCACACACCGAATGCCTGTCATGTAAGAAACATTAGCATTCCTAAAGGGCATTGCGTGTGGGTTAAGAAAGGTACTAACCATCAAGGACCCAAAATGCAGCAACAAGTGAAATTCACTTTATCAGTAAGCGTTTCAAAAATATTTTTATACTTAATCTTGACGATTTATCCTTGAAAATGAAATGTCTTTTGGTAAGCGACAACAATGATGCATGGCTATGGCATAAAAGAATTGCACATATCCACATGGATCATTTAAACAAACTAGTCAAGCATGATCTTGTTGTTGAGTTTTTTAAACAAACAAAAACTTCTTTCAAACCTATAAATGTTATATCAACTACAACACCACTTCAATTAATACATATGGATTTGTTTGGTCCATCAAGAACCAAAAGTCTTGGTGGAAATTCATATGGACTAGTGATTGTTGATGATTACTCAAGGTTCACATGGACCTTATTTTTGGCAAGTAAAAACGAAGCTTTTAAAGCATTTAAAAATTATGCCAAGCTAGTCCAAAATGAACAATCATCCAAAATTGTATCAATTAGAAGTGATCATGGAAGAGAATTTCAAAATACCTTGTTTGAAGAATTCTGTGAAGAAAATGGAATTTTCCACAATTTTTCCGCACCTAGAACACCTCAACAAAATGGGGTTGTTGAGAGAAAGAACAGATCCCTGGTAGAACTCGCAAGAACTATGCTAAGCGATTCAAGCCTACCAAAGCACTTTTGGGCAGATGCCGTAAACACGGCATGCTATGTTACTAACAGAGTAAACATTCGGCCGATTCTTAAGAAAACTGCTTATGAACTCTACAAAGGAAGAAAGCCCAATATCTCTCACCTCCACATCTTTGGATGCAAGTGCTTTGTGCTAAACAACGGAAAAGACAACCTTGGAAAATTCGATGAAAAAGCAGATGAAGGTATTTTTATTGGCTATGCATTATCTAGTAAAGCATTTAGAATTTTCAATAAAAGAACTTTAATTGTAGAAGAATCAATACATGTAACTTTTGATGAAACTAACCCCTTGAAAGAGGACAAAGCTATTTCTTATGATGATGATGACATTGAAAGTAGTGATACAAGTAAAGAACATCAAATTGATCAACCAAGTCAAGGAAGTGAAGTCAACATTGAAAAGGAAAATGATAAACTTCCAAAAGAATGGAGAACCCATCGAGATCACCCAATTGATAACATTATTGGTGATATCAACAAAGGAATTACAACAAGAATTAAACTACAAGATGCGTGCTTAAACATGGCATTTGTTTCTCAAATCAAACCCTCCAAAATTGGTGAAGCACTAAAAGATGATCAATGGATACTTGCCATGCAAGAAGAACTTAACCAATTCGAAAGAAGCGAAGTATGGGAAAGTGTTCCTAATCCGAGAAATAAACACATAATTGGTACAAAATGGGTGTTTAAAAATAAACTTGACGAAAACGGTATAGTTGTTCGCAACAAGGCAAGATTGGTCGCCATAGGATATAATCAAGAAGAAGGAATTGATTTTGACGAAACATTTGCCCCAGTCGCAAGGTTAGAAGCAATACGTTTACTACTTGCTTATGCTTGTTCTATGAACTTTGAATTATTTCAGATGGATGTGAAAAGTGCCTTTCTCAATGGATACATCAATGAAGAAGTATATGTCAAACAGTCACCTGGCTTTGAGGACTTCAAGAATCCTACACATGTCTTCAAATTAAGAAAAGCTCTCTATGGTCTAAAACAAGCACCAAGAGCTTGGTACGACAGATTGAGTGCTTTCCTGTGTGAAAGATGATTTGAAAAAGGCAAAGTTGACAAGACATTATTTATTAAAGGAAACAATGGTCACACCTTGATGGTCCAAATCTATGTTGACGATATCATATTCGGATCAACAAACAATGACATATGTGAAGAATTCTCATTGATGATGCAAGGTGAATTCGAAATGTCCATGATTGGAAAATTAAACTATTTTCTTGGCCTTCACATCAAACAACTCAAGCATGGCATCTTCATTAATCAAGCAAAATATTGCAAAGAACTGCTAAAAAGATTTGAAATGGAAAATCGCAAGGAAAGTGCTACTCCCATGGGTTCCGGAACATATGTTGATAAAGATGAATCTGGTATATCAATAGACATTTCAAAATATCGAGGTATGATTGGATCTCTATTATATCTAACGGCCAGTCGGCCAGATATTATGTTTAGTGTTTGTTTGTGTGCAAGGTTTCAGGCGGATCCTAAAGAATCACATCTGGTAGCAGTCAAAAGAATCATGAAATATTTGAAAGGAACAATCAACGTAGGACTATGGTATCCGAAAGGTAGTATCTGTATTATCGTTGGATATTCTGATTCAGATTATGCAGGATGTAAAACCGACCGTAAAAGCACAAGCGGAACTTGTCATGTCTTGGGAATTGCACTCGTATCATGGTCATATAAAAAGCAAGCATGTGTTGCACTCAGTACTGCTGAAGCCAAATATATAGCAATAGGAAGTTGTTATGCACAAATTATGTGGCTCAAGCAACAACTATATGATTATGGACTTGATCTCGGATGCATTCCGTTACGATGCGACAACACTAGTGCGATCAATATTTCAAAGAATCCAATCATGCACTCTCGGACTAAACATATTGATATACGACATCATTTTCTGCGCGATCATGTGCTTAAAGGAAATGTTGAAGTAACCTTTGTGGATACTCATAACCAATTGGCGGACATCTTCACTAAACCACTTCCTAAGGACTCTTATAACAAAATTCGACGAGAACTCGACATCTTAAGTGAAAATGATCTTTAAATACAAGGTACTTTGTCATCATTATTCAAAAGTTATAAGGTTCCTCTTGATAGCGTGTTAGAATTAAGTCATCTATGCTTACATTATTATCAAATATGTCTACCTGTCATTATATGTGTGACTATATGCAGTATTTGGTATGCTCTGTATAATAAATCCATTTCTGTTTCTAAAAATTTGAAGTTGTAGCCGAATACAAAGTCTGGGTAATCGAATACACATTTCTCCAGATTTGTATTCGAATACAATTTCCGTGTAGCCGAATACACATTCCCCAGACACATTTGTATTCGACTACATCTAGGTGTATTCGAATACACCTTCGGTTTTTTCTGTCATATTTAAAGCTGCGTCAGTTATTCAATCATTCATTCAGCTTAGGTATTCGAATACAGCCACTCTCTCTCATTCGAATACAACCTTCTCTTCCTAAAATTTCAATTTCCTTCCTTTACAAACTGCTTACCCCATCTTTATTACTTCCAATCACGATTGAAATCTACTCCTATCCTTCCTTCATTCAGATTTTGCTAACTCAAACCCTAAAAACCCAATTTCTATCAACAAAATGTCAAAATCTTCTTCCACCGTCATGGACGCACGCAAACGAGGGCCAAGAACTAAGCATGCATGCGTGGGTCCCTCCAAGAAAAGAACCAAGAGCACCAATGTCACGGATTTGTCACGCCTCTTACACACACCGGACGAAATTGCTCGGTTTCGCACACTCTACTCCGACAAACGGCTTATCATACCCAAATTCGGTACTTTAGACTCTTTTTCTGCATTTCAATTTCATGCTTTACTTAAAGCTCAACATATTGAAGAGTTTATCAGTTACAAAGGTCCTATCTATCCCGATTTAGTTAGGGTCTTTTACTGCAATTTGACTAGGGATGGAAAAATGCTGAAATCTCGCGTCAAGGGCAAAAATATTGAACTCGACTCACGTATTATTGGTGAAATTTTAAAAATTCCTTGTGAAGGATAGAAAACTAGTCCGACTAACTTATGTAAATGGTCTGGTATTCCTAAATATGATGCTTATGTGGCTCTTTGTCGTTTTAAAAAACAAACTATGGAACAGAAGCGAATTCAAGTAGGTTCAAAATTTGCGAGGCAACCATATGGCGTTGGTAATCTCACTGTTGATTATCGTTTGCTCCATTACTTCTTAAGTTACATTTTGGTCCCCAAAGCTGGTAACTACTCCCAGATTTCAGAGTTTGAACTCCAAATTATGTACTACATGT
The DNA here is from genome assembly GCA_037974755.1 of Cicer yamashitae. Lineage (NCBI taxonomy): Eukaryota > Viridiplantae > Streptophyta > Magnoliopsida > Fabales > Fabaceae > Cicer > Cicer yamashitae. The sequence continues at coordinate 34,080,117 of JBBPBQ010020323.1, forward strand.
TCGAAGGCCTTCTTCTCAACTGGGCTTATTTTGTTAAATCAGTCATGTTTACATCTAGAGAGGCTGTTGGTTTGCCTTACGCCAAGGAGGTCACTCGCATTCTCGACCACTTCGGGGTGGACTTCTCTGAGGAAGTTTTGTATACCATTATTAAGGACAATCTGCTGGATTTAAGTGTCCTTCCTAGCATGAAAATTGTTTGGCATGAACCGCTTCAGAAGTATATACATCTGAGTGATCTTGGTCAACCATCTCCTACTCCTGACGGCGTTCCTGCCACTGCGACTGATGCTGCCCCCGACGATGACGACGACGAAGATACCGCATCTGATGATGATCATATATCTCATCGCATGGTTATGGAGAAACTTGACTCTCTCCAGACCTGCCTCTCCGGTTTCACCACCTCCGTTGATGCTCGTTTTCAGGCTATCGAATCCACCATCGCCACCAACCATAGCAGCATGATTCACGAGATGTGTATCTTATCCGACAAAATTGATCATCTCCATCTTCCGCCTGGACGTCACTGATCCGCATTTAATTTACTAGGAATAATTGGCATTTTGTTGTCTAGGTCCTGCTTCTTTTAATGTTTTGATGATTTCCTTGAAACTTTCTGTTACATTTTGGTGTTGTATTTTGAAATCTGTGACATTATCTGCTTGCTTGTTTCTTATGTGACGAAATTTAGATTATTATGCATCTTTTCCGTTTCCTTATTTGCTTTTTCTCTATATTCCTGCTTGTCTTCTTCTTTTTGATCATGTCAAAAGGGGGAGAAAATATGGTACTTTGTTGTTTATAAACATAAATATAGGTCCTCAACATATGTACTCATTTGATCATCCCACTCACCATCAACAAGGAAGTACGCATACATTACGGGGGAGTATTTCCAATATGATGCAATCTCTCCACAACAACAAAAGGTTTTGTCATAATCAAAAAGGGGGAGAATGTAAAATACATGCTTTTGAGGACACAAAAGACCAACAGTGATGATGATCAAAACAACAAGCTCAAAAAGAAGAAGTCTACAACAATCCTATTTGATATATTAATAAATAGATGTTTTTATGTAAAGGTAAATGATGCAAACCATAGCTCAAATACAATGAGAACCTCACATCTTTCATATGCATAAAAAGTATTTTCGAAAGTCAAAAATTACATTTACAAAGTATTACAATTAATATTTTTTACAAAATACAAAAATGTATTCGAATACAACATAGGTGTATTCGAATACAGATGAAAATTGCTAAGTCAGTAGCAAAAACCTTTCATCTGTATTCGACTACATCCTGATGTATTCGAATACAATCAACAAGTCAGTGGCAAAATTGACCAATCTGTATTCGACTACATCCATGTGTATTCGACTACACAGTGTTAAATTTGAATAAATTTGAATGTTACAAAGAGGTGTATTCGAATACAACCATCATGTATTCGAATACAACTGGAAGCAATGCAATTTTTCAGTTCTGAATCGATTCTAAATCATTGCAATTGTTCCTCAAACCTCTTGGATCAATGGCCACGAATCTGAAGAGATGTTTATGGACTATAAATACATCATAATTTCATATTCAACAACAACAATCCTACCACACAACTTTAAAGACTTTGATCAACTTTTCTGAATTTTTCTCAAAGTCATTTTTCTTAAATTCAAGTACTAGCGTATCATTTTCATATCCTTAACTGAGGTTCTCAAAGTACTTGAAGCAATCATGGATTGTTATCATTCTACCTCTTTCTTATTCCTATAATTCTTATCAAAATCAAAGTGTTTGTAAAAAGAAAGTAGTACTTTCTTTAAGTATTTTTATCTAAGATAGTAGTGTGCTATCCTAGAAGGTTTGTTAGAAGATTGTAGCAAAGGTCCTAGGGTGAGGACTTGTACATATTCTGACAATAGTGAAGAAAATCTCTTGTGGTGTGCAAGAGGACTTGATGTACCCTTGGTTATAAGGGGAACCAGGATAATTCTGCTGTGTACGTTTCTTTACTACTATTTACTCTTTCACTTACTATCCTTAAACACAAAAATCGATTACTTAAATTCTGAAAACAAGAAAAACTCCTAAACACCTAATTCACCCCCCCTCTTAGGTGCACATCTGTACTTACAGTCACCAACTGATCATGGACAACAAGCATCATGGAATGCAGCTGATTTCCCAGAACTCTGCAGCTTCCAAACAAACTATTGGGATCCTCTATTTATGGATCTTGCAGCTTCAGAAAGCTAAGAGTGATCGATCTAGAAAGCTCTTAATAGCCACATCAACATGCTCATTAAGGGAAAACACATCTCCCTCAAGTGGTGTTCATCTATAACTTCCAATTGTTGCTCCATTATCACCATTGCAGTTCCTTGTGCTCATCCCATAGATTGAGGTACCATATCTTGATGCTCCTACTTTTGCTGCTTTAGGATCTACATACTCTACCTCTGGCACTGTGTTTGATCCCTTCCAGTTTGTCAAAAAGGAAGATTTTGATCGTCTGAAAGTTAAGACAAAGGCGTTTATGGAACAAACAACTAAAAATCGGAAGAACATTCAGACTACCCTTAGTTTAATTTTGGTTATGCTGACCAATCCCAATCTTTAGTTCCCTATATTTGTTGTATTTGTTTGTGTAATCTTTTTTTCTCTTTTTTTTTTGGTGACAAAAGGGGGAAAATGTATTTTTGAGAACTATTTTCAATGAAACTCTCATTTATTCTTAATTTCATTTACTAATGTTCATCAACTATTTTGTTAGAATATCTTTCATCTTACGAATTAAACATGCATATTTTAAGGGGGAGCCTTGCTATAATACTTTATGATATTTTTGCTTTATTAAAATTAAAATATGTTCACAAAAATAGATGTTTGTCATCATCAAAAAGGGGGAGATTGTTAGAACTAATTTGGTTTGAAGAACTATGACCCTTACTTGTTTTGATGATAACAAAATCACTTTGTAGGAAAAATTTAAAGCACTAACGTTCTGATTAAGTGTGCAGTTCCCAGATCAAGTGGATTTTGTATGATCTTACGTTGCGTCATCTGAAGATTGGACTAAGATAAAGGAACACCAAGACTACACTTTTAATTCTTTATGTTATGTCTGGTAAACACACTCTGAAGCGCGCTTCTGGTAATTCTGGAAAATTGAAGAAAAGCTCTGATTCGTCTACCTTTGATGACTACAACAAGCATTTGATCGTCTGCCTCTGATAACCTTGACAAGCAAGTGATTTTTTGCCTCTAATAATCGTATCAAGCATTTGATCGTTTGATGCTAGTTAATAATGTATTCTCTTATGAAAGTCATTGCTCAAAATAAGACAAGCTATGTTATGTATTCTCTGGTGAATTCAGTAATACAAGCTATGTTATGTTTCACATGCCTTTGATGACTAAGCATCTATTCGTCTATCATTGATGAATGCACCACGCTTTTGATCGTTTGCCTCTGATAATCGCATCAAGTAACCGATGGTCTGACACTGATTTATAATGTATGCTTTCATTAAAGTCAGCGCTCCAAAAATAACAAAGTTTTTGCGCATCCTCTCGTAAACACCCTGAATCCATTATTTAACTGAAGGTTTATGAGACATGCTCTGATCATCACATCCTCTACTCCTTTTGTCTTCATACCAAGATACGCATAATCAATTAAAAGGATTTGTTTTGACAAGTTTTTAATGGAAAATCAACCTCATAAGATTTGATACGAAACTTCATGATATATGTTGATTTGTTGCAATCAGGAAAACAACCAGAAAACCTAAAGATCTCTTTAAAAGTTCGTGCAATCCTTACTTGAAAAACATAAGAAACAACGCACAACAATAAGCATAATCTAGTCATCTCTGCACTGTTGCTCTTAATTATTTGTTTTACCTAATGTTGATAAAAATTTCTTAGAGTACAACTTTGTAAACACCTTCTTGTGAGAGTCTTTTTTTTTCTTCCAGAAAACCTAAACCTATTCTTTTGTAACCTAGGCCAGTAGTGGCTTACTTCGTCAACAACTTGATTGTACTAAGGTAGAAGGTTGTGAAGACTCAGACATAATCGGTTTGACTAGTAGGTGTTCAATGAAAGTGTAATTTAGTGGTGAAATAATGGATTAAATCTTTTAGGTTGAAGGGACTTGACGTAGCTACCATGTTGGTGGTGAACTAGGATAAATTAGCTGTGTTTTTTGTTTATCCGCTCCATTTTCATTACTTTAGTTTAGTCTTTTTATAAATGGTTTTAAAATAAAACACAATTAATACCCCTTTTCTTCTGTTTCTTGATCTATACTAAGATTTCCAGAAAAGAGCACTATAAGAAAAGATGTTTAGCTTCTTCTAAACTATGCAACATAGGCTAGAACAGGAGACCCAATGAAGGCCTCTTTTAGCCAAATTATCATCCATTGCAATGATGTTTTAAATGATTATCCATAACACCAACGATTTTGTAGGGGAAATAACAAGACTCCAAATCAATTTACCCCAAGACACAATATTTTGATGACTCACTTGAGCATTATAAGCATCCTTGATGGTTAACAACCAAGGAGTATAAGGATTCCAAACAATACAAGGGACATTAGGAATAAAAATATTTTTTATATCATCGACAAGAGTTAGGTATCTCATCTCAGTGTTATTAAGAATAAGCCTGTTACCATTTGGAATAAAATCACCTTACTTATGAGAAAAAGAACATCATTATTATGAATTTGCAACCAATTGACTAGGCGTATTGTGTCGATTATTTTGAGTAATATATCTAGAAATACCCCTTGATTCCTTATTAACACTCTTTTTATCACAACTGGTACATTCCAAAATAAATCACAAACCTTGTACCTAAGCCAATTATTTGATTAGAAGTTAATCGAATCACCATTCCTAATTTTTCAGGTTGTGCTATGTTGAATACTATTATTATACATACTCTTCATGGCATGTCAAATTGAAGATGATATATGATGTTTAATTAGTTTACCATTTCGGAAAAATATTCGCTTTATGACCATAGCCCATTGAGAATATTTGAGATACTTCTTATTGGGGTCAAGTGTGAGTGGTTAACTCCCATATTGATTAATAATGAGCTAAATATCGGAAATATAAGAGTGGTGATCAATATACTTATGTTTCAAGATTTTGGGTGGAAATGTAGTGGTAAAGTATCGTGTGGGTCCTGAAGCATTTGGTCCGTTGTTGCTCTCGCGTCTCGGACATGCAACACTTCTAATATCATGTACGAGTTTCCTTGTTAGACTCTTTAGAATAGAAAAAATATAATGTCTTTTTTTTGTCTATAGATAAAATGATAAAGAAACACAAACACAATTGCGAGATCTTGAGTTCGAATCCAAAACATAGTATTTCACCCACTAATATCAACATTTACCGATTGAGTTAGACTTAAAGATAAAAAAGTATAATGACTTTTACTTGGCTACTTGTGTATCTTTCCATTTTGCATTGCCATTACACACACAAGTTGACTAATACATTGGATTGCCCCCGATTAGAAACTCAAATATTTGATTTATTATCATTAATTAATTAATTAACCTTGTGGTTAAAGACGTGTTTTCTTGATTAACTTAGGTTCGAACTTTGAACTAGCAATTAGGTAAGTTAAGTAACCTAAAAGTAAACACGTAATCATAAAAATAAAAGTAAAGTAAAACAAAGATCGTCTGATTAGGTGTATGCTTTTCTACGTGTGATCTAATTTTATTAAAAATTAAAAAAAGTAGTTGTATGTTTTTGGGTCAATAATTTTATATTTCTTTTTTCAGATAAATTTATGCTACACTATCTTTCTATATTTATTTGAAGAATTGTACTCTATCTTTAGATATCATATCTTACTTTATAATATATGTTATTATTTATTTAAAATAGGGTAGTCTCCTAAATACATTTCCCACTAAAATTAGTGCTATTGATATATTTTTACTTACACTTTAACCTTTAATATACAAATCTCAATAAATATCAATTGGATTAATGATTGTTAATTTGTACACATATCTAAAGTGTACTTCCGTCTCATTACATATATCATATTTTGCGATGAACATTTATTTAGAAGATAATTAATTGAGTTGAATAGTATACAAAGATTAAAATATTCATATTAATTAAAATAGTTGAAAGTAATAATAAAAGTATTAATGAAGAATAGTTAGACAAAAGGACTATTTAATAACGTGAGGATATTATTGAAAAATAATAATAAATGTTGTTTTGCTATTTTAAAATGTCAAATAACTAGATACAGAGAGTGAGTATGTTAAGTTCGATCCATATTTAACAAAAAATTTAATATTCTCCAAACAAAATTCGCAAGTGGAGAACTTTTGTTCGCTACAATATTTTCCGGTATTTGCAAATATTTGTGTGTGTAAATATACCTAAGCCTCCAAGCCAAATTTCTTTACAAAATGCAATGAGTAAATTTTAATTTCTCATAATTTATCTTTCACGCAATTGATGAGCATTTTCCCAACAAAACATTATATATCATCATCTTATTTTATTTTCACATTAAAACACATCCTTTCAAACTAAGTTAATCGATAACTCTTTTTCTCGATTAATACAAAAGTATTGTTTTTACTAAACAATACAAAAATATTAAGTGTCATGTAATTCTTCTATTGTCTTTCCATTTCACATCTTTTAAAATTACACAAATTGTCAACTTTTTCTCTCAATAAAAAAGTCTATATTGTCATGTTATAACTCTCTTATTATTGTTTCACACCATGTTGTAGACCGACAAACACAACAAATAAAAGTTTGAATTGTACTTCTTCTTTAAATCTTTTTAATGTGACTAAACTAACGTAACGAAAAAATAGAGTAGATAAACAAAAAACAAAACAAAATAATACGGTCAATTTACGTTGTTTTACCCCCACCAGTTCACTACTGAATTACACTTTCACTGGACACCTACTAGTCAAAATGACTGTGTTCAAGTCTTCACAACCTTCTAGCTTAGTACGGTCAAACTATTATGGAAGACAACCACTTCTGGGTTAGGTTACAAGAGAATAGGTATATGTTTTCTAAAAAAAGCTCTGACAAGAGAGTGTTTACAAAGTTGTACTCTCAGAAACATATCCCATCACTTAAGTAAAACAAATGATTAAGAGCAAGATGCAGAGGTGATTGTATATGCTTATAGCACTGCGTTTCTTCTTATATATTTCAAGTGAGGAATGCATGTCCTTTTATAGAGATTTTTTAGAGTTTCTGGCCGTTGTCCTGATTGCAAGAAATCATCATATATCATGAAGTTTCCTATTAAAAATTTTGAGATTGATTGGCAGAGGAAGCAGAAGATACGATGATCAGAGCATGTCTCACAGACCTTCAGAAAAATAATAGATTCAGGATGTTCATTAGAGGATACACAAAAGCTTTGTCTTCTTTGGAGCGTTGACTTTCATCAGAACACTGATTTTTATCAAAGCATACATTATAAATCAGAGTTAGATCATCGGTTACTTGATGCGATTATCAGAGGCAGAAGATCAAATGCTTGGTGCATTCATTAGTGACCGACGAATAGATGCTTGTTGTAGTCATCAGAGGCATGCGAAACATAACATAACTTGTATTACTCGAGTAATCAGAGGTGCATTTCAGAGTGCGTTTACCAGACTTAAAATATGGAGTGGAAAGGGAGTCTTGATGTTCCTTTATCTAAGTCCGATCATTAGAGGATATAACATTATATTCTACAAAATTTACTTGATTTGGAAACTGCACATTTAATCAGAGCGTTAGTACTTTAAATTATTTACAAAAATTAATTTTGTTATCATCAAAACAAGTAAGGATCATAGTTATTCAAACAATCTTGGTTCTAACATATGTCCATTAAAAGAAATTTCTAATAATTGTACAGATTACATCATTTTCAATCAAGCAAATCATTGACTCTTTCTCAAAGTAAAAAAGTTTATATTGTCTTAAATCATTGTTTTTTCATAACACATCACATCCTTTTACAATTGTGCAAATGCATGAGTCATTATTCCAATACAAAAGTTTATATTATTATATCATTCTCCCATTGTCTTTTTTATCACATCTTTTAAAATCACATAACTTAATGCCCCTTCTATCAATACAAACATTTGTATGCTATTATTTCATTACATTTTTATATCACTTCACATAATTTTGAATCAGATAAATTGACAATTCGATTCTTCCAAATAGCATTGCGAATGTTGAAATATACATATTCTTAATATTTTTTTACAATATTTTGAGAAATTATATTCTTTAATGTATAATTTTTATTTGTATATTGTTTGCTATTACCTACTTTCATATATTAATTATATGAAAATGCTCTTCCCTATATATATATATGATTAATGATTCTCTTGCTTAACATAGGAGTAACCTTGAATTAACCAACTACTATCGTTGGGATTCTCTTGCCTAACAATCCATGACACACGCGAAAAGATTCAAGAAATATCTCTATTTGGTATAATATGAGTATAGTCAGGTTTATGTTTTACCATTTTATACCCTTGAGCGTGAGAGAGTAAGACATGAAACATACTACATATACCAAGTGTTTTGTGCCTTAGTGACTAATTTGGTAGCATCTAGGAAAGACATATGTAAACATTGAAACTTTTTGACAACCTTCAAATCCATGAGCCTCCAACTTTCTAATTTGGAATATATTCTTTGGAATGATGTTGCGAACATGAAGTGATAGTTCACAACACAATTCGAGAAATATCGACGAAACACTACGCCAAAAATAGCATTCTACGGCGCGCCTTTTACAGCGTTTTTTAACTAAATTAACGGATGATACAACAACGCTTTTCTGACAAGCACTTTTGCAAAAGCGCTGTTGTAGAGTCATATAGGGTCATAACGTTTACAGCGCTTTTGGTGAAAGCGCTGTTGTAGGGTCACATAGCGCTTTCACATAATGTTTACAACGCTTTTAGAGCACTTTGTATACAAGCGCTGTAAAATATAGCACACTCCCATAATGTTTACAACACTTTTTAGAGCGCTTTGTATATAAGCGCTGTAAAATATAGCGCTCCCACATTATGTTTACAGCGCTTTTAGATCGCTTTGTATATAAGCGCTGTAAAATGTAGCGCTTTTACATAATTACAGGGTCTTTTAGAGCGCTTTATATATAAGCGTTGTAAAATGGCGCGTATTTGATAAAAATCATTCCCTTTAAATATATAATTTTATTTTTAACTGTGTATACCACAATTTTATATATAACTGTACATAACCCTTTAAATAAATAAAAACATATTTAATACGTTGTCTCCATAACCCTACGAACCCTCATCTCCTCTACTGTGCGCTGTCTTCTCACTGAACCCTCCTCTACTGTGTGCCTATTTCTACTGAGTGATTGTTGTCTCAGGTACTTTATTAATTTGTTGTTGTCACTAAACTGATAAATTGTTACCTGATAAATCATATAAAATGTTACCTGATAGTAGATGGCATAACCTTGATAAATCATATAAAATCTATTATGTTTTGAAATCTGTTCGATCTTTTCTGTTTTGAAATCAGACTTGTATGCATAACCTTGGACCTTGGTTTCCATTTTCCAATATTAGGCTATATATACTATAGATTGGTATAATGTTATCTGTAGCTTATCATTTGTGTAACACTACATTCATATAGACTATATTATACTACAGATTGGTATAATGTTTGCAGTGAAGAATGCAAAAGACCCAAATCGAATGATTTGTCCTGATTTAAAATGTTGTTTTGGAAAACGCGTTAGAGCAGATCAATTGGAAGGACATTTAGTATGACATGGAATTGATCAAAGCTATACATGTTGGATAAGATATGGTGAGAAATAAAAGGGAACACTAATTTTGAGAATGGTTCGACACATGCTTCAAATGATTTCAACACAGATACATATGAGCGGGACTGAGTTGAGGATATTGCAAAAGTAGTTGAAGAAGATCTTCGGGATTGTCCTAAAATGTTTGGGAGTTTGTTGAGTGATGCAGAGAAACCATTATATAATGGTTGTATTAAATTCACAAGACTGTCGGCGATATTAAAGTTGTACAACTTAAATGCGATTAATGGATGGTCTGATAAAAGCTTCACAGAATTATTAACACTCCTAAAAGATATGTCGCCAGATGATAATGAACTTTCCAGTTGAACCTACAAGGCTAAACGAATTTTGTGCTCTATTGGCATGAGTTATGAAAGGATTCATGTGTGTCCTAACGATTGCATTTTATTTCGAAAAGAATATGAATTACTAAAGGCGTGTCCGAAATGCAATGTCTCTTGATATAAGTAGAAAGAATCTACTCCAGCAAAAGCCGTGTGGTATTTTCCTATAATACCAGGATTTAGGCGCATCTATCGCAGTGAAGAAGATTCAAAATACTTGACAAGGCATGCAGATGAAAGAATTAGAGATGGAAAGTTTCGACACCCTGCAGATTCTCCACAATGGGTAAAAATTGATCACGAGTATCCTGATTTCGGGAGAGAGTCAAGAAATCTACGACTTGCACTTTCTACTGATGTAATGAATCCACATGGTATTCAAAGCATCTCACACAGCACGTGGCCTGTGATTTTGTTGATTTATAACCTTCCTCCATGGTTATCTATGAAGCGTAAGTTTATGATGTTGTCTCTGTTAATTTCCGGAACCAAACAACCGGGGAATGATATCGACGTATACTTGATTCCTTTAATTGAAGATTTAAAAAATATGTGGGAGACAAGTGTGGAAGTTTATGATGGGTATAAGAAAAAATGTTTCAATTTGAGGGCTATGTTGTTCGGCACAATTAATGATGTTCCAGCATACGGTAATTTATCAGGATATAGCATTAAAGGTCAGTGTGCATGTCCTATATGTGAAGAGAGTACAGATTGGATGCGGTGGAAACATTGTAAGAAGAACGTATTTCTTGGACATCGTAGATTTTTACCTTTTAGTCATAAGTATCGTGGGTGAAGAAATGCATTGAATGGAAAATCAGAGGAAGACACTGCTCCTTTAGCACCGACTGGATATAAAATATTTGAAAAAGTACAAGGTTTGACCAATAAATTTGGCAAACCTTTTGCGAGAGAGCTGGTCAAAACTGGGTTGAAGAAAAAGTCAATTTTCTTTGAATTGCCATATTGGAAGTCATTGTATGTAAGACATTTTCTCTCGATGTGATGTATATTGAGAAAAATGTATTTGATAGTGTTATTGGTACGTTACTCAATGTACCAGGAAATTCTAAGGATGACATCAATGCAAGATTGGACTTGGTCGATATGGGAATAAGAAATGAATTGGGTCCCGTAAAGAAAGGAAATCGCACATATCTACCTCCAACCGCTCATACTCTATCTAGAAAGGAAAATTTTGTTTTATGTAAATTTCTACACGAAGTTAAAGTTCCAGAAGGATACTCTTCAAACATTAAAATTTTAGTTTGTATGAAAGACCTCAAGTTAAAAGGTTTGAAGACTCATGATTATCATGTTCTGATGGAGCATTTTCTACTAATAGGTATACGTTCCATTTTACCTGAAAAAGTTCGACGAGCGATAACTAAATTATGTTTCTTTTTCAAGGAAATTTGTAGTAAAGTGATCGATCCTCAGAAATTACCAACACTGCAGAGGGAAATTGTTGTTACTTTGTGTGAGCTTGAAATGTATTTCCCACCCTCAATTTTTGATATAATGGTTCACCTTACTATTCATCTTGTTAAGGAGACACAACTTTGTGGGCCAGCTTATATGAGATGGATGTATCCGATAGAACAATATATGAAAATATTAAAAGGGTACATAAAAAGTAGAAGTCAACCAAAAGGTTGTATTGCTGAACGGTACATTGTCGAAAAAGCTACTGAATTTTGTACTGAATATCTATCCAATGTTGAATCCATAGGGCTTCCCATGTCTCTTCATTCAGGAAGAATAACAAGAGAAGGGATAATTGGAAAGAGAGTAATGAATATATCAAAGACAGAATGGGAGCAGGCACAATTGTATGTTCTGCACAATGATGATGACGTTCAACCGTATGTTACAATACACATGGATCAGTTATCTAGTTTGAACATGAATACGAATCAAAATTGGATAACACGAGAGCACAATTGAAGTTTTATAACATGGCTAAAAAAATCACATTAACTCAAAGTTTGATATAGACCCCAGTTCAATTTTGCAGAGATTGAGGCGGCTAGCAAATGGTCTTAGTTTACATGTTTTTTCTTACACCGGTTATGTAATTAACGGCTACACATTTTATACCAAAGAACAAGATGATCAAACCACTATGCAAAATAGTGGAGTCACTCTCGTAGCTAAAGCGATGCATATCTCAAGTGCAAAAGACAAAAACCCAATATACGCAAATCTATCATATTTTGGGGTTATCGAGCACATACGGGAGTTAGATTACACAATGTTTCATGTTCCCAGATTTGGTTGCAAGTGGGTCGATAATAATAATGGCGTTCTGATTGATAAGTTAGGGTTCTTGCTTGTCGATTTTAATAGGGTGGGATACAAAGATGATCCTTTTATTTTAGCGTCGCAAGCTCAACAAGTGTTTTATGTCACTGATCCTGCTGATGATAAATGGTCCATTGTCTTATCGACCAATAAAATAAGTGATGATAACAATAACGATGAAGATGTTGGTAATGATCTCTTCTTTGCGACATCACAACCACGTGAAATTGATTCAACTGATGATGGTTTATATCTTAAAGATGATCATGATGAGAGAATTTGGATTAATCCATCGTTTCGTATCTTTAAGGGACAAAAAAATGTGAATCCCACCAGGAAAAGAAGCCATGTAATCTGAACTCATCATGTAATTTATACTAAGTTCTTGTAACTTGAAATGCCAGAACTAATTTCATGTAATTTATACTTAGCAATCTGTTTGACCTACCAGAATTGAGCATTTAGCATTTAGCTTGAACTGTATTTGATTTTCTGCTTATACTGATTTTCTGCCATAACTAAGTCTTGAACTGCTTAATTATACTGAACTTGAACTGAACTTGAAAAAGCTATGTTTGGCTGGGCATTTTCCTTGAACTTGAACTGATCCCAATCTGAACTGATCATGTAATTTAGCATATTTAACATGAACTAAACTGAAATTGTAATTTTACAACGCTTTTTGTCCATAAGCGTTGTAAAAGGCGTTTAAAAACTAAATTTCAAACCATTTACAGCGCTTTTGTCCATTAGCGCTAAAAAAGGCTTTTAAAAACTAAATTTCAAACCATTTACAATGCTTTTTCCATAAGCGCTGTAAAAGGATTTTAAAAACTAAATTTCAAACCATTTACAGCGCTTTTGTCCATAATCGTTGTAAAAGGCTTTTAAAAACTAAATTTCAAACCATTTACAGCGCTTTTGTCCATAAGCGCTGTAAAAGGCTTTTAAAAACTAAATTTCAAACCATTTATAGTGCTTTTGATATAGTCTTTCATAGCGCTTTTTGTGGAAGCGCTGTAATAGGTTAGGTCATTTAAAGCGCTTTATGGAAAAGCGCTGTAAAAGAGTTTTTTAAAGTAAACTGATAATTAGAAACTGCTTCATTTTTCTTTTCATTACGTAGTCTCTCTTTTCCTTGGCAGTGCGAAACCGCTTCATTTTCCTCCATCTTCGTTACACTCCATACGAACCCTACTATCCCTACGAACCCTCTTCACTACTATCCCTACGAACCCTACTATCCCTACGAACCCTCTTCACTACTATCCCTACGAACCCTCTCCATACGAACCCTATTGATACTTTTCTAACTAGTGTGCCATCTTCTCATTGTTTCCCTGTCATTTCTACTTAAGCGAAGTTGTAACCCTAAACTCAGTGATTGTTGTTGTCATGTATTGTATTTATTAATTTGTTGTTGTCACTAAACTGCATGTTGAACTTATACTGCTACTTAGACTAATGCATGTTGAACTTGAATGTTAAACTTATTAATTTGTCATATGTTGAACTTGTTGAACTAATACTTAACTGAAATGAACTTATAATTATACTGTGTGAAATGTGTAGATAAATGGATTCCAATAATGATTTATATCGTCAAGATGATGAAGTTGTCAATACTTTGAGTTATGAAAACGAAGTTAAACGTGGGGCAACTATTATGTAAAAGGTCATCAAAGCAAGAAGTAATGGAATTAAATTTGAGGTATACTATACTTTGTTTAGAATTTATTTTTTATCTTTTTTGAAAGCATGCACTTACTCTATGAGTTTATTAGGTGGGATGGAATCAAAGTGGCCAGCCAATTGAGCCCAACAGTTCAATGATGGTAAGTTACATTGTTGCAGTTGTTCGTCAAAATATCCCAATAACAATTGATGATTGAGAGATAAAGCTTTGAAAGATGCTAAAGATATATTGTGGAATGATATACAAGTAACATTTTTTCTCCACTTTTTTGTTACTTAGAATTTTTTCCAATGAAATACTTTTACTCAAACTCTATCTTTATTTGGTGTGTAGTCGGCTTTTGATGTTGATGATGTGCGAAAAAATTATGTGCTTAGAGTTGCCGAAAAAATACCCAGAGGATTTAGATCTCATTTGTCAAATTGCTACTTAAGAGATCGTGATGGAAATTTGAATGTTGAAGCTTCGAAAATATACAAACACTACATATCAAATGAAGAATAGAGCGCTTTTGTAGCTAAACGTGCAGACTCTGCTTTTGTGGTAATATTAATTTATTAGCATTTGTGTTTTATTCATATTCATAGCGTTTTTTTTTTACACGATCGTTATTTTTTTTATATAGAGTATATGCACGGTCAATCGCGAGAGAGCAAAAAATCCAATGCATCTATACAAAAAGTCGTGTTTGGGGTATGCACGTTTAGAGCAAAAAATTGTAAGTAAACATCACTTTTATATAATGTGGTAGATTATAAACTATAGTTTCTAACTAATATTTTGTTTATGTCTTAACGAATAGCTTCAAGAGACCAAATCCGATCAACCATTAGGTCGTCATATTTTGTGGAAGGAGGCTCGTTTGAATAAGGATGGAATAGCTGATAATGAAAATGTTCAATAAGTGATTGAACAATGTGTAAGTATATTATCACTTTAATATTTTTTAATATTGTCTTTTAAAAATGATATTGAACTTATCTTTTTAATACTACATGTATTTTAGGAGAATCTAGAACAATGTTCTGAAAATCCAGAGGAGAATAAACAAGATAGTTGCTGGGACATACTTGGCAAGGTATTTAATGTTCCTGAATATTCTGGGCGTGTGAGGGGTAAAGGATTTGGCGTAACTCCAAAAAGCTATTTTTCACATGAGAAGCGCAAAAATCCATCTAATGAGGAAGTACTAGATAAGCTAAAAATCCTAACAGAGCAAGTTGCATTTTTGATGAAAAAGAATAAGGAAATGCAACTTCTGGAGTGTCAACATGACATACAACTAGAGAGTGAAAATGGTAGTTGCAACATTGGTTGTAAAAGTATTCAAGAGGTAATTAATTACTTAATCAAATAAGAAATTCATTCAACCTAATTGTTTCAGATACTTATGTATTAACCATTGATTTAGGGTGTCTCATCTTGCGTGCTATATTTATCCTCACCTACTCATCGCATGGTTGGAAAAGGAACATTGTACAATACCTTTGGAGAAGTATTACACCATAAACCGATCCCTTGGGAGAAGTATTACACCTTAAATATGGTATGTTTAATTGCTATGTATGTTTAATTGTATGATTATGATTGATTATGTTTAAGAAGATTTCTCACAACGAGTCAGTCACTTCACCAGAAAAGGTTTGACATATACATCAATTGTATACGAAATGATTAACTTACTATAATAACTAACAAACTTATCAACCTCATTTTTTAAGATTCAAGCAAAATCTACCCAAAATGTTTTGAAAGTTGATTCAAAAAAGAAATCTGCCACACCTCAAATGCAGGTTCGTGGTAAAAATAAATCTGCCAAAATTCAAAAACTGGATTGTGGAAAATGAGTTGCTGCTCCTAAAATAAGTCATCCACGCCTTTCTCGATCTGGGTCGTGTCTTGACATACAAGCAAAAATGAATATGGACAGCAATGATTCACGTATCATATATATGGAGAAAGGTATTTTCGGAGATGAATATGAAGAATTACTTGATAAAGAGCACATATATGAACTTCTCAATCATAAGGAGCTGAGTGCTACTGTCATCAGCATATACATTAGGTAGTGTAAAATAATTTATTTAAGATAAAAATTACTTTTAATTGCATCACTTCCATATTTATTGGTAATTAATCTAATTTGATATTTTTATTGAAGGTATTTGTATGAAAAGTTGGTGTGCATGCGCAAATTGACAGATAGATTTTCATTCTTATCTCCACATAAGCTATCCATGTTTAAACTCGATCCAGTTGACGTAAAAAAATATGTCGTTGATATACTTTTGGAAAATAAAGAGAAGGATAAGCTGTTTCTTGCGCCATATAATTCAGGGTAATTAGATATTCTTTATGTATATCTTTTTTAATTTATCAGTTGTGTAAACAAAGTTGCCAACCAAATTTTTGTTGTTGTAGGCAATATTGGGTGTTGTTTGCCATCAATGCCACCTCTGAAATTATATACTATTTAGATCCACTGCACGGTCATTATAACAATCACTCGGATATAAAGAATATCTTCGATATGTACGTAATATTCATTTATTTATTACATATATAAATAATTTATTTGGTAATTGAATAATAATCACATTTATTTGATAGTGCTTTACAAGTTTTCCACGCTCAAATGGGTGCTACAATGTCGAAGCATAAGTCAAACAACATCACATGGATTCCAATAAAGGTTTGAAATTTTTGTTATAGAACTTAATTATATGCTTTTAAAATTTAATTTACAATCAATGCATAAATATTTATTGGCGTACATGTTTTATTTTATAGTGCCCTCACCAAACTAACAACATAGACTACGGATACTATATATTGCGATTCATGAAGGAGATTGTTGATATGAATCAAACTATAATTCCAGAAATAGTACGTTAAATACAACTATATTTTGATTTTTATATATAAACTATATATATTTGATTCCAACTTATTTATGTTCAAATATTATATCGCATAGTACTTTGACAACTCGAATTCAACATACTCTGAAAGTGATCTAACTGAAATAAAGGAAGACTGGTGTTAGTATGTGATCGAACTAAAAGTTATATAATTTGTTAATAGGTGAATTTTACATTGTAAACTATTATATATTGTATATTTTTATGTGAACTGATCATTATTCTAATTAGTTTATTTTATTTTTTGTTACAATAGGTAAAGTAAGAAATTGTTGGGAAATTGGCATGCTAAAAGTTTATTTTTTGTTGATAATAGTAGTGATGTATTTAGTTTATTTTATTTTTTATGTGAATATGTAATTGATATTGTGAATATGTTGTTACTGATGTAATTGAACTTGTTACTGTGTAATTGAACTTGTTACTGATGTAATTGTGAATATATATAGTACTGATGTAATTAAACTTGTTACTGTGAATACATATTGTGAATATGTTTGAATTAAAAAATTGCAATTGTGTCAATATGTGCTTGATGAATATGATTTTGGAAAAAAATTGAAATCTCATTTAAAAACAGCGTTTGTTTTTTAAAAAAAATGCCATTAAAGACCTATTTATACAAACCAGCATTTTACAAAGACCTATTACAACGCTTTTTTGCAAAAAGTGCTGTAAAACTAGTATATGGATGCACCTATTACAGCGTTTTTTTGAAAAAGCGCTGTAAAACTAGTTTAAGGATGCACCTATTAGAGCGTTTTTTTTAAGAAAAGCGCTGTAAAACTAGTATAAGAAGCATTGATTATATATGCACCTATTGCAATGTTTTTTTTTAAGAAAAGCGCTATAAAACTAGTATAAGAAGCGCGCTATATATGCACCTATTACAACGCTTTTTTAAGAAAAGCGCTGTAAAAAGAGTCTAAGAAAAGCGTTGAGCGCTATATATTTATACCTATTACAATGCTTTTTTCAAATAAATAGCGTTGTTGTATCTTTTAACAGCACTAGATAAAAATGCAACGATTGAAAAGCGCTGTAAAATGCTATTTTTGGCGTAGTGAAAAAGAAAACCCATCAATGCAACGATTGAAGGCTATCATGCAAGAACTTGAAAATAAAAATGACGAACAACAACATTGGAATAAAGCAAAGGCTCAAGAATAAATTATCCAAATATATATGGAGGATCTTATGAATAACCCAAATGGAAGGAACATCCATAGAAAACTACCTTTAGGTTTCCAGCCTTTCTTCAAAGAAATTTAGTAGTTGTTAATCCAACATAACTTTAGAGAGTTTGTATTTACTTGTGTCATGGAAAATAAGATTTTCACAATTATCTAAAAAAGCTTTTCAAACACAAATGTTTATTAATGGTGGTGGTGATCACGGTCGTCTTAATGTTTTTGGAGACCCTGTTCGTAGACTTTTCAAAACGGGCTACCCGGCCCATTTAGGGCCGGCCTTAATGGTTTGCGGGTTTCTTCTGACCGGGCTAAAAAGCCCTGTTTTAATATGGGCTGTTAAAATACTACCCGGGCCCATTTTGACAGCTCTACCTGTTCGAGTCTAAAAATTGGGCCCTTATAATCACAAAACCATAACATTAAGATTCTAACATTTGATGGTGGGTGGTGGCACATAGTAGGCTGTAGCCTCTATCTTGGAAAACTTGCTATTTGACTATTTATTTTAGGCATAAGGTCCAAATATAAAATTTTAGAGGGTTCAATGTACAAAATTAAGAATATCAATGTAATTTTTCGAAGGTTAGGGTATATTATAAAAAAAAGACTTGGGACCCTCCTTAATTGGAGTCTATGTGCAAATGTTCTGATTGCACGGGTTGATCAACGATCCTGGTCGTGATGACACCATTAAATGCAAGATGTTTTTGAGAGGAATGGGATGGAGAAAGAACCACTAACTTTGATGAGTGAGAGACCGAGAGAGTGTTCTTGAGGCAATGAGAGCTTTGCTGAAACCAGATTTAATTTGGATTTGCAATAAAAGACTTAGGACCCATTGAGGTTGAAATATGGTTTGGTTTTGTAATTTAATGAATAAAAATTGAGTATGCTTAGATTTTAAAAAACAATCTATTTGTGTATATCTCTAATGTTTCTGGGGTGTTCTTAATGATGTACTACTTTGTTTATTTCTTTTATAAATAATTTATCCCAAAAATGAAAATTATAATATTGTCTAAATTGAAATTAAGTTAGTAAAAGGAATCAAGTTACTTTTGAAGCTGATTCCTTTTTCTTCAAATAATTATGTCAAGCAATTACTCCAAAAAGTGGGTTTACTACTCCAAAAGTGTTGTGTCTAGGATATTGGTAAAAAAACTACTTACTAATGAAAACATAAGTAAATTGGAAAGAAGATAAATGCAAGAAAAATAAGAATTGTATTGATTTAGTATTTTATTTGTTCCTTACATTTGATATTTTAAGAATAAAAAACTAAAGCCTTGCTCATATGAGTCGCTATTATTCAGCTAACAATCATGCTTTAGTTTACAGTTATTTAGTTGATTCAAGCAACTTTTCCATACCATACAATTGGACGTGGGTGCCTCTATTTTGCTATGAATCTCCACGTTTTAGCCCAAATTGATCCATCTGACGGGCTCTATTTCTTCTTATCATGGGTCCTAAAAATTAGGTGCCTTGTTCGTTAATTTCCTTATTTAAATTAATATAGTTAATTAAAAATAAACACTAACATCAAGTTGAGTCAAATATTAAGAACATATCTAACATATTCTATTGTAGCTTGTATCTTCAAATGCATTCACCTCCTCCTTGCTTAGTTTGACATGCATCTAATAGAGAGTAGTAAAATTGTATGTCTTTGTTACCACCAGACATCTTTTGGTGATCTTAAATATGCCACCGCTAATATAAGTGTGTAAGTGTGATAGACTTCAATAACAATGGCTTTGACAAAAATCAAGTTGAGACAAATATCATGAATATGTATAACATTCTCCAATTGTAGCTTGCACTCAATTCCAATTTCAAACTAAATAACTCTCATACCAACAATTGTACACAACCTTTGTAGATTGAGAAACACAAGAGGGGGGGGGGGGGGGGGGGGGGGGG
>JBBPBQ010020323.1:34100478-34196998 GCA_037974755.1 Cicer yamashitae
GGGGGGTGGAATTGAATTGTGTTTTATTTTAAAAACCATTTATAAAAAGACTTAACCAAAGTAATGAAAATAGAGCGGATAGAGCAAATTTATCTTGGTTCACCACCATCACGGCAATTACATCTAATGCCTTCAACTTGAAAGATTTAATCCACTGAATCACACTTCCACTGAACACCTACTAGTCAAATTGACTGTGTTCGAGTCTTCTTAACCTTCTAGCTTAGTACAGTCAAATTGTTGAGTAATGCAGCCACTAGTGGGCTAGGTTACAAAAGAATAAGTTTAGGATTTCTGAAAACAAACTCTCACACAAGGGTGTTTACAAAATTGTACTCTCAGAGTTATTTCTCAGCACTAGGTAAAATAAAAATTAAGAACAAGAGTGCAAAGATGGTTGTAATATGCTTATTGGAGTGCATTGTTTCTTGTACTTTGAAAGTTATGATTGCACATACTTTTGTAGAGATCTTTAGGATTTCTGGTCGTTGTCCTGATTGCAAGAAATCAAATGTATCATACAGTTTCATATCATGATTAGATCATGTCACAATGCTATAGACAAATAATGGATTCAGAGTGTCAAGTAGAGCATGTACAAAAAAATGTCTACTTCAGAACGTTGACTTTTAGACATTAAATTTGTTGACAATGATCATCTGTGGACTGATATTTTCTCAAAACCATTTGCTAAGGAGAGATTCAGTTTTATAAAGAAACATCTAAATATTTTGTTTATAAAAGAATGATGTTGAATCCTCCATACTTTTGCCTCTAGTAAAATATAACGAATGGTTAAATGTATATATGCTCTGCCTCTGATGGCATTGAATTTATTTGTGCCTCGTGTCAATCTATATTCAATTAATCTTGAATATGAAAATTTTCATCGTAAGTTGTGATACTCTGATAGGTGTTTCTTACATGTGTTTACGCGTACACGGTAGTAATGAGGTTAGAAACTGAATCATTTTTTTAGAAAACTCATTTATCACTCACAACTCTAACATACTCCCACACTTTCTCTCCTAATGTCAACTTCCCAAACCTTGCTGAAAACGAATTTGATTTTATTAAGGATTTTGCTAAAGTAGGTTGGTTTGAGTACTTTAAACTAGAACAAGAGGTAGTTCTGACTTAGTTGCCTTTGTAGATGCAAGCAAGCGTCTGACTCAGTTGCCTCTAGAGATGTAAGCAAGTGTTTGACTAAGCTGCCTCTGATAATTACATCATGCTTCTGATTCGTCTGCCTCTGAAGAAAGTTAAAGCATCTGATAAAGTCAACGCTTAATCAATGTTCATGAAGAAGTCAACGATATGAAAAAGTCAATGTTTGGTCAACATTCTAAAAAAGTCAACACTTTTGATAAATTCAACAGCTCTGAAGAAGTCTACACTTTAATGAAAGTAAATGATCTGGTTGCAGTTAATCTTCTGAGAAGACAAGTTGTGCGCATCCTCTGATGATCATCCAAAATCTATATGCTCAAATGGTCTGTAAGACAATGCTCTGATGCTCTGATTATCCTAACTTAATTTCGTCCCGCAACATATTCATAGAGATCGTACTAAGTGTAGGAAAAATAATTACTTTGTTCCGTTTTCTAATGTGTTGCCTAAGAAGAAATAATTTGCATGTATATAAATGAAATAGAACAATTAATATGAATATCACTAATGTGAATCTATTGTGACTGCATCTATGATAGAAAAAACAAGCAACATTTGATTGAAGAAAAAAAAAATCTCCTCACAATTAGAAAAACTTTAATATTAACCTAATATGAAACAAATGAAGCATAAATGAAATAGTGAAGTACTAGAACATCCAAGAATAAAGATTGTTAGTTGGAAGAATTGCATTCAACTACACTAGTTGATACCTTCCTAGTTAATTTGCCAAAAGCAACAAAACGTGCATGCTTCAAGGTCTTAACCAAATCTGATTTAGTTGAATATACAAGAATGAATACTCTAGTACATATTCTGCATTTGAATGTGCAAGATCAAACTCTGCTTCCATTAAGGAACCACTTATGTTTTGAATGCATTTTTTGCATGGAGATTTAGATCCAATTTCCATACATTAAGCCCACGTTCATTGAACAACATGAAACACCTCTTTTACGTTAATTCAAATTTGTAACATGACCTAATAATAATTTTGAAAGTGAGGTTCAAACCTAATTAACACTATGTTAGAACACTTGAAAATGTGATGATTATGTTGAGAAGATTAGGAATGAAGAGGTAAGGAATTGAAATAATCAAAATTATGTTATTACTTGTTGTACAAGAAATTGAGCTTATGCTAAGTATTTATATCAAACACTTGCTACAGTAACATCATACCAACCTATTAACCTCTCTTAACAACTTTTAACCACCTCAAACTATTTTAGCTACTTTTATCTATCATTATGAATTACATATTCAACATTCTCCCTAATTCAAAATGATTTAAAGATGTTACTCCAAGCTTGCTTCTCATTTCTTGAAACTTCAATCTCTTTAATGGCTTTGTGAGAATGTCTGCCTTTTGCTCACTTGTGCTACAATGCTCCAACTTTAATTTGTCTTTGATCACTTGGTCTCTTAAGAATGAAATCGTGTTTCAATATGATTGCTTCTTCCATGAGCAATTGGGTGCTTGGCTAAGTCTATTGCAGATTTGTTGTCAATCATTATCTTTAATGGTCCTTCATCCCTCAATCCCATCTCAGCCATCAGTTCTGCCAACCATAGAGCTTGACAAGCTCCCATTGATGCAGCCACATACTCAGCTTCACATGTGGATAGAGTTATTATGCTTTGCTTCTTTGACCACCATGAAATTGGTGTCTTATTCATCATGAATACATAGCCCGTGGTGCTTTTCCTATCATCCTTGTCTCCACACTAATTAGCATTTGTATATGCAATCAATTCAG
The DNA here is from genome assembly GCA_037974755.1 of Cicer yamashitae. Taxonomy (NCBI): domain Eukaryota; kingdom Viridiplantae; phylum Streptophyta; class Magnoliopsida; order Fabales; family Fabaceae; genus Cicer; species Cicer yamashitae. The sequence goes on from JBBPBQ010020323.1 coordinate 34,103,409, forward strand.
CTTCACTTTCATTTGAACTCCTAGGATATAGTAGGCCACATTCATTAGTTCCTTTGATGTATCTCAATATCTTCTTTGATGCCAAGTAATGAAGTGCTCTAGGTTTTTCTATGTATCTACTAATCAATCCAACACTATAAGCTATGTCAGGTATTATATTACACAAATACCTCAATGATCCTACCATCTGCTTGAACATTGTGGGATCAACCAGTTCTTCATCTCCTTCTTTTGATAGTGCCAGCCCTGCTTCTAAAGGAATTCTTGTGCCATTGCGTTCTTGCATGTTAAACCTCTTCAATACATCAGTAGCATACTTCTTCTGGTGCATGAATATCCCATTCTTCATGGTAACAAACTCAATTCCAAGGAAATAAGACAATGTTCCCAAATTTGACATTTCAAATTATTCTTTCATTCTGGTCATGAATTGATCTATCTCAGTTTCATCACAGCCAATTACTAATAAGTCATCAACATAGAGACATATTAATGGGTAAGTAGGGTTGCTGATCTTTTGACATAGACTCCATACTCATTCACCCACTTTTCAAACTATTGTTCCAGAAGGAATCTGTCAATCCTCTTGTTCCAAGCCCTAAAAGCTTGCTTCAGGCCATATAAGGCTTTTCTTAGCCTGTATACACTGTCTTCTTTGATTTTTATCTTATATCCTGGTGGTTGTCTCACATAGACTTCTTCTTCTAATGGTCCATTGAGGAAAACTCACTTTACATCTAATTGATACATAGTGCAGCCTTTATAGCTAGCGATTAATACTAGCAGTCTTACAGTCTCAATTCTGGCCACTGGTGCATACACTTCATCATAGTCTAGTCCAAGCCTTTGCAGGAACCCTTTAGCTACAAGTCTCACCATTAAGTTTCATTTGGATTTTATAGACCCATTTCACATCAATTGGTCTTCTGTGCATTGGTAAGGCCATCAGCTCCCAAGTCTTGTTCCTTTCTATGGCATTAAGCTCCTCTTCCATTGCTAGTCTCCAGTTTGGATCACTTAGAGCCTCATCATCATTGATTGGTTCTGATTCAGCTAATAATGCAAAGTGTATCAACTCTTCATCTTCATTGACTGCTGAATCTAATGCTATTTCAAAGTGATTCAATCTTACAGAAGGTTGTCTAGCTCTACCAGATCTTCTCACTGGTTATGGAGCTGGCTGTCCTGCTGGTTTTGTTGCCTGATCACCTCTAGATCAACACTCACTACATTGCTTGACCTGGCTGTAGCACCTTTCTCCCAGTCCCATCGTTTAGTCTCATCCACTAGTATGTCTCTACTTATAACGTATCTCCCTTTGTTTGGATCATAGAGTTTATATGCCCCAGTTGAGTCATATCCTAACAACACCATTTGCTCAGCCCTGTCATCTAGCTTTCTTTTGTTTTGAGCAGGCACATGTCTAAAACATAGTCAACCAACCATATTTGGCCTCCTTCAAAACCAGGCTTCTTCAGTTGTCATAGTACCAAGTCTTTTGGTGGGGCATCTATTCAATATATAGATAGCAATTGACACTACTTCTCCTTAAAATTTGTGAGACATTTTCTTTCCTTTTAGCTTACTCCTTGCCATGTTCAAGATGGTCCTATTTCTCCTTTCTGCAACACCATTGTGTTGTGGTGTATATGGTGCAGTCACTTCATGTATCATTCCTTCTTTTTGACAAAACTCATGAAACTCATGAGATTTGTATTCACCTCCCACATATGTCCTAATCACTTTAAAATCATAGCCACTTTGTTTTTCTGCCATTAGTTTGAAGCCTTTAAACACATCAAGCACTTCACCTTTTCTTTTAATTAGATAGACCCAGGTTTTTCTTGTGAAGCCATCAATGTATGATATAAAATAGTTGTTTCCTCCTATTGACATTTCCTCAAATGGACCACAAACATCAGAAAAAAAAATTACCTCCATCTTCTTTGATGATCTAGTTGGTACTTCATATCTGAATGAATTCTTGTGTTGCTTGGCCTGACAACATTCCTCACATATTTGCTTTAGTATATGGATTTCAAGAATTCCTTGCACCATGCCCCTGCCCTGCAACATCTGAATACATCTAAAATTCAAATGACCAAATCTTTGATGCCATAACTAGTTTTCACTTCTGACATCAGCAGCCAAACACTGATTTTCATTGATTTGAATCTCAATCTTGAATGTTCTATTCTTTGAGAGTGGTGCCTTCAAAATCAGTCTCTTTGAGCTATCAAACATCTTTATTTGATCATGCTCCATCTTCATTGAATATTTTTTTTCCAGCAATTACCCAAGACTCAGCAAGTTATTCTTCATGTTTGGCACATAGAGCACATTACATATGAAAGACTATTTGCCATCCTTTCTCTGAATCAATACTTTGCCAACACCTTCAGCAGTCAGTGTGATATTGTCAGCAAACTTGATTTCCCTTTTCACATTCTCATCAATGCTTACAAACCACTATTTATGACCTGTCATGTGATTGGATCAATTTGTGTCAAGATACCATAATTCTGGACATTCATTATCTAAGGTCGTGGCAGCCATTAGCAATACATCATCTGAGTCTGAATCATCTGCATGTGCCATATGAGCTTCATCCTCCTTTCTCTTTACCTTCTTTGCTCTACATTCATCAGCAAAGTTAACCCAATTTTGACAATTATAGCAATGAATCCCCTTTTTATTAAATTTCTTCTTACCTTCTTTATTGTCATTTGATTTCTTGCTGTATTGTCACTGCTATCAAGACTCTTTGAATTTCCAGAACCTTCACCAGAATCTTGCTTCTTGTACCACTTGGATTTTTCCTTTCCCTTCTTGTATTTCACTCTATCTTGATTCGATTTCTTGCTGACATGAGCCTGTAATGCCTGCACTTGTGTATTTGCTGCACTCCTCTCCTTTACTCTCAACTGATGAGCTTCTAGTGAACCTTGCATGTCCTTCACTTTCAATATCTCAAGATCCTTTGATTCCTCTATGGCCACCGCTATGCGATCATATCTATGTGTTAATGTCCTCAAGATCTTCTCCATGATCACCACTTAAGTCATTACTTCACCGTTGGACCTCATTTGATTTGTGGTTGCTTGCACATGATTGAAATAGTTAGCTACACTCTTATCCTCCTCCATTTTAAGCAGCTTGTACTGCCTTCTCAGCATTTAAAGCTTTACTTTCTTGGTCTTCTCTCCAACAGTATAGTACGTCACTAAGATGTCCCATGCTTTTTTTGATGTGGAAGCCTTCGAGATCCTTTCAAAATTGTTTGAATCAACACTCTATTGGATGTAGAAGAGTGCCTTGCAGTTCCTTTTCTTTGAATCTTTAAAAGTTGCTTGCACACCATCTTTGGACCAAGGTGATCATACCCATCTTGAGCTCCAAGTAATGACTTCATTGATGCACACCATCTTTCCTAGTTTTTTTCATCAGCAATTGGCAAATTTGATGGAAAACTCCCTGATCCATTCATGATTCTTTTTTGTTTTTTTGCACTCGCACTTGTGTTTCCCAAATTTGATGAATCTCACTATCACTCGTGTTTCCGTTGAATTTCAATCTCAATGCCAATTGTTAGAACACTTGAGAGGATTAGGAATGAAGAGGAAAGGAATTGAAAGAATCAAAATTATGTTATTACTTGTTGTACAAGTAACTGAGCTTACGCTCAGTATTTATATCAAACACTTGCTAAAGTAACATCATACCAACCTATTAACCTCTCTTAACAACTTCTAACCACCTCTAACTGTTTTAACAACTTTTATCTATCATTATGAATTACATATTCAACAAATATACACTATAATAAATCTCACCTTTGAATATAGAATTCTTCAAAAATGCTATAAGTGGTTGTTATTAATCAATTCGAAATGAGAAATTTTAATTTGAAATAATAATAATAATACTAAAAAAGGAAGTGTTGGTAACTTGCTATAGCATAATTAGGCTGAAAGAGAATCAAGAAACACAGTTTCCTCATCGATTACACATTCTTGCTCTGTTGTTTTCTTAGCTAACTCCACTGCTCTTCTAGTTTGTTGTCCCCAATCAGTTTGAATCAAAGTAATCACCATCATACAAACACAAGAAATTTGTGCTGCCAACATTCCATACCACAAACCCACCAATTCAAATTTGTAAACAAATGTAGCAAAAATAGAAACTGGTAACCCAATCAAATAAAATGCACACAAATTAATCCTAGCACCAACATAAGGTCTTGCAGTTCCAGCTAAAATCCCACATGACACTGTTTGTGACCAATTGCTAATTTCACATAACCCCAAAATTGGTAAAACATTTCTTATCATATCAATAATTTGTATCTCATCAGTAAATAATTTCCCCCAATTTTTCCTCACTAAAATCAACCCAATAAAAGCTGAAACTCCAAGTATAAAAGCTATCACAAATCCAATTATAGCTGTTCCTTGTGCACGTGAGGGTTCTCCTGCACCTAATGAATGACCAATTCTTGTTGTCAAAGCAGCACTAAGTGAAAATGGGAACACATAAAGAAAACCAAGTGTTTGAATTAGTATTCCCATTGTTGAAACTGAATTTTGTGGGTTACTTAATAAACCACATAGAAAAAGCATTATCTCATACCACCACCATTCTAAACAAACAGAAAGGCAACTAGGAATTGCAAGACTAAGCAATGGTTTCCATCCTTGAAATATTGAAATCAAGTTAACACCTTCCCATGGCTTTAGTGGTTTACTTGAGAAAACAATATAAACCAACATTATTGATGTTATGTTTATTGAATTAAATCCAGTGGCTAATGCAATACCCTTTACACCTAATTTTAAATATGTAGCTAGGAAATAGTTTATTGGAAGGTGTAATATTGCTGCACATGAAGCAGCCATAGTAATTGGTGTTGTTAATCCTTGAGTTCTTAGGAAAGTTCTTAATGGGTTAAGAATAGATTGAGCTAATAATTCAGGAATTGAGAACATCATGTATATTTGTGCAACTTTTGTGACTTGTGGATCTTGACCTAATAATTGAAGGAAGGGTTCCATGTTTAGCCATAAAACTGAAATTGGGATTGTGACTATTAGGAGTAGGCAGACTGTTTTGAAAAATGTTTGGTTTAGGACTTGAAATCTCTTGGCTCCATATGCTTGACAACAAATTGGATCCATTCCCATTGTTAGGCCTTTCAGAATTGAATTCGCTGTTATGTTGGCAAATCCGAGTGCTAGGCAACCACCAGCTAACTCTGTTTTTCCTTGATGACCAAGGAAAAGCATCGAGATAGCTGATCGAGAATATATCATTAGGCTTGTCATTGTTATTGGACAAGCAATTTTTGCAAGTGATATTAACTCTTCTTTCACCTGCATGCATGCAAAATTGCATCAATATTATTTCATATATTTCAACAAAATGTAGTCTAATTATCCTAATTACTATATGTGGAGACGAAAATGATTTTTTTAATCTATTTTGACATATTCTACAATTCAAACCAAATCTCTCTGAGAAAAACTTTAGTGGTTAGATTAATTAAACTGCTACAAATATTATTCTTGATCCTTAAATTAATTCAATGGTTAAGGTTTGGTAGGAGATATAATTACGATCGCTTTGGTCGTTGGAGTGAGACTAAAAAAGTAAAGTGATAAGGAGATTACATGCATGATCGATTTCTATTCTCATGCTCAAAATATTAACAATATTAATTATTAATATTCACAGTTGAAAACAAATGGTTGAGGTTTGGTAAGAGAAAAAAATGAAAGTGTACCAATTTTACCCTATAGAGATTCATCGTTCATAATGTTTTTAAGTTATTCAATAACGTTAACGAAGAAGTAATGTTAAACAATCTTGTTTCTTATTCTAAATATGAAAAGAAAAAAAAAATATTTTTAATACTTTTTTTACCAAACATACATATAATCTTTTGTACTATTTGCTTTTTTAGTTAATTTCTAGGCTTCACACATGTTAAGTTTCCTTTACAAGAACTCCATAGCAACAATGTTACTACGAATATCAGTTAATTTTATTTTTTACATTTCATGATAATTTATTATTCTTTTCTCAATATAATTAGCTTCTGCATATTGATTTTTCAGAAGCACACACATTTAATTTTTCCATACAAACACTTTAAAAATTTAATCCAAACCAATCAGCTACAATTGTTGTCAAAAGGTGCTTGAAAATAAGCAGTTCCTATGGAGTTTACATACTATCTACTAGTGACCGTGTAAAAAAACTAGCACATGCATCCAATCATATAATATCAATTTTAAGTTACTTCATAAAACATGTACCAAAAAAAATATTACTTCATAAAAATCTTTATGAATATCAACATGATTTAATATAATTGGATGCATCTATAAAATCAGACATTGATAATATATATATTATTCATAAAATAATATGCATTAATATTATATTTCATATTATTGATACTTTACATCGAAGATTTATTTGATATGATGTATGTAATTATAGTTAATCACTTATTTTTGCTATATAATTGTAGATGATTAAGTATTGATATTTGTGGTGTTTGTATTAATGCTTTACAACATATTATATAGGCTTAATTGCAGTTTTAGTCCCCTATTTATACTGATTCACGAAATTAGACCCCCTATTTTAAAAGTCGACAGTTTTGGTCCCTCCCTATAATTTTTTAGCTAAAAAATGATGACGTGAGATGTTTTAAATAACATGACATATGATACGATGACGCAGAGTGATTAACACCCATAAAATTGGAATAAAACGTCGTAAAAACTTAACTTTTAATTTTGAAATTTTTTCGTATTTTTAATTTAATTAATGACATATGAATAATTAATGGATCTAGATGGTTTTATATTATAGAATTGTATGTCATGTCATTTAAAATATATCAAATCGTCATTTTTTAGTTTAAAAATATGAGGGACCAAAACTGTCGACCTTTAAAATAGGGGGACCAATTTCGCGAATCAATATAAATAGGGGGACTAAATCTGCAATTAAGCGTATTATATATAATCATCATTATTAATAGAATTTAATTTGTATTCATTGTCAATATAATGTGTACATTTTTTTCATGATTTAAACATACAAATTTAATTGTTATGAATATTATATAATATTTTTTATTCATACATTATGATACATTTATTAGTAATTTGTTTTGGCTTCTGTCCGATGGATTTTTGCATCCGTTCTTAATAAATGATGCTGTTGGAAAAAGATATAAAAGATGTGAAAATGAACACTTAGTAATTAAAGTCAACACAGTGTACTTCTCTGATATTTTTATGAAAATTAGTATTGACAATGTTAGTAGATTACACGTGGTTGATTGTATTTAGTTGTTAGTAATTTATTTATAATTTTTTAAAGAGAATTTACGTTTCACGTTAAATTTTAAGTTATCTTAAAAAATTGTAAATAAATTAATTAAAATTAATTAAAATTAATTAAAATCAAACATGTGTATTTTACTATTTAAAAAAAAAGAATTAAATTTGATATAGTTAATAGGTAAATGTGGTTGATTTAATTTGTATGAGCAACTTACCTATATAAGTTTTTTAAAGCAACATAGAGAATAATTTGAAAATTAAAAAACAAAATATGGGCCACATAGACCAAAACTGATGGAAGCTCCTTTTTTTTTTTTAAAGAAATGATCAAAGCTTTGAAGGCATAGCTTAGAACACCATAAAATATTCACGAATTATGGATTAACACCATCAATCACAAGACACGGTTGAATATGATGAATTTTAGTTATATCATACGCACGCGCACTATATTATAAGAAAAATGTTTAATGTGGTATACATCTTTAGAGAAAAAAAATTAAAAAAAATAATTTAATAGAGAAAAAAATAATAGGTATAATTATTATATGAATGATCGTACTTTTGTCTTACACAAAAGGACAAAATACAAATTATTCACGAACATTTCATTATTTGTATTATTAAAATAATGCGTTAATTAAATAAATATATAAAAATTTGATATATATATATATATAATTGTTGATATTATAATTATAATTAGCATAGTAATATTTTATTCTAAAATATAAACAAAATGAATAAAATATATGGTATAAATTTTAAATCATATATACCTATTTTTTTTAATTAATTTTTATTTATATTTTAAAATAGAGGAAAGAGAGTATATAATAATTATAAATACCAGTATTAATAATACGGAATAGTACACTGCTGACTCGGCAATCACAACAATGAAGCAGGAAATCAGAAATCGTATCCATGGAGATGTCTGCCATTTGTGTCTCTGTCTTTTATTTTTTCTCAAAATCATTTAAGAGTTGTATATTCCAAATGATAAATTTGTATATGCATTTCTAACTCATAACTACATGTTTAAGTTACCCAAGTGATATTTTCTTTTTTTTTCTTATAAAAAAATTTAAGGTGAAAAGATGATATCTTAATTTAAATAGAATTTTTTTTATATTTCATCTAAGTATTACTTAAATTGGATCTCATTGCTGTATAGTTTAATTACGTTTGTACTTAGAGAGACAAGACATTTCCCTCTATATCCAGCGATCTTTACGATATTTATTACTATATACAGCCGTCGAAAATTGAAGATAAGTGAAAATTAATAACAAAATAGCAAAAAAATATTATTATTTTATTTTTTGAAATTGTACAATATATAAACTCGATGTATGTGTTCATTCCCAGCGTGGTGTGTGAAATCGTTAGATTGTAAATTAATTTGTAATGCTCTTGTTTGTAGAGTGTGTTGTCTAATGTTAGATAATTTGTATATATATGCAGGCTAAAGTAATTAATCATTTTGACGTAAAAAATTTAATCATTTTCTTATAAAAACTATATGGAAGTATACTATATTTTTCACGTGAATAATGTTTTTAAAGTATTCAATGTTAACAATTATATTGTTGATTTTATTAAAAAGAAGAGTTAAATCCATACATTTTTATCACTTAAATTTCTCTAAATCACTTTATGACTCTCATTTTTCTCATGAATAATATTATCTTCATAATCATATATTACTTTAATTATATAAATAGTTTCTTATAATTTCCTTCAACACATTAATTATGGACATCATTTTATTCATTCTATTCTATTATTTGTGAAGTTTTCAAATTTTAAACATTAGTTTTTAAACTCTAATAAAAAAAAATATGAGAGAAACTTGAATTAGTTCCCATAACTAAATCACACACACAAACATAGAGAGTGAAAGAGAGAGAGAGAGAGAAGTTACCAACCTCAGATACTGAAATGGTAGGAAGAAAGGCATTAAAATGATGATGTAGGCGTTGAAGATGGCTTATGCAACCTCTATCACCATATTCTCTATTTCGCATTGTCTCTTCATGGTAATTCCCAAACTTTGACATCACAAGGTCATTTTTATTCCCTCGAGATTCTACACCATTGCACATGCTTCTTCCCAACCTTTTGCAAAACAAGATAGAGAAAAATAATAGAACCTTAAAAAGTACAATACAATACAACACACCAATTTTATATATAGACATAGATAGGTAATATATTCAATGTCAACATTTTAATTGAAACCACTATATAGGAATGCAAAGAAACAGCGGCAAAAAACATTGATCCTTCCCCATATCCCCTAAAAAGGGCGATAGCAAAAAGAATTATTAAAAGGTCTTAAAAGTGGTGAAATGAAAAGCAAGTTTTTAAAAAAATTATCAACTTGGTTTTGAAATGATTGAATGCTTAAACTAAGGAGTTCTCGTGTAGCCAATAAGATATCATAAAGAAAAGTTTAACTTAAAAAAATAATAATAACCTATGTATCCTAAGAAAAATGTGTACGGACAAAGCAGGATATGTCTTTAAACTTAAAAGTCTTGTTGATTATTTATAGCACAAGCATATCAAGTATAAGTGCAAAAGAATATGGATTTTTAGGAGTTTTGGGACTTGAAAGCAGTTGTAGAACCAGAACACTTTCCATTTAATTCAACATTGCATATCTATACTACCTTTTCATTTTCTATACTTAGTTTATAAAATCATTTTCAAAACAATGTAAGTAATAAATATCTTTATGAACCCAACGATTTAAGGTAAAGTTTGTTAAACAAAGAAACAAGTAACGAAAGAGTTGAACAAAAAGGATTTTTAATAATCCACCGCCAAACTAATAGATGTTAGAATTAAGTTGGTTTGAAGAACTATAACTCTTATTTGTTGTAATGATGACCAAATTTTTTTATAGGAACAATTTAAAGCATTAATGTTTTGTTTAAGTGTGCAGTTTTCAGATCAAGTTTATTTTATATAACTTTACACTGCATCTTCTGATGTTTGAACCAAGTTAAAGGAACACCAACACTCCGCTTTAAAAATCCGTATTGAATCTGATGAACGTGCTCTGAATTGTGGTTCTGGTGATTCTTTTAATGTAAATATTGCACTGATTAGTTTGACTTTGATAACTAGAACAAGCATATGATTATTTTGCCTCTGATAAGTGTGACAAACAAGTGATCAGCTGCCTCTAATAATCATGTCAAACATCTGATCCTCTGACTCAGATAGAAAGTCAACACTCTGAATAGTTAATGCTCTAGAAAGTCAACTCTCGGAAGAAGACAAATTTGTGCATCCTCTACTCAACATCTTGAATCTGTTATATGTCAGAAAATCTATGTAATATACTTTGATCATGATATCCTCTTATCTTTCTGTTTTCATATCAAGATATGCATAATCAATTACAGGATATTTTTGGACAAGCGTTAATGATTAATCAATCTCTGAAGATTTGATATGAAACTCGATGATACAAGTTGATTTTTTGCAATCAGGACAACAACCAATACCCTTAAAGTTCTATATAAAAGGACGTGCAACCATCATTGAAGAATACATAACAACATACTACAATAAGCACAAAAGAACTGTCTATGTACTCTTGCTCTAAAAATTTTGCTTTGTTTAAGTATAGAGAAATAGTTTTCAAGAATACAACTTTGTAAACACCCTATTGTGAGAGTTATTCAGAAACCCTTAAACCTTTCATTTCCTCAATAGCTTGACTGTACTAAGCTAGAAGGTTGACAAGACTTGAACATAATTATTTTGACTGCCAGATGTTTAGTGAAAGTGTGATTCAATTGGTGAATTAAAGGATTAAATCCTTTAGTTTGAAGGGAATAGATGTAGCATGTTGGCGGTGAACCAGGATAAATTGGCTGTGTTGTTTTGTGTTTCTAATTTATCTGCTCCTTTTTAATCACTTTGTTTTAATCTTGTTAAAACATTTTTTAAAATGAAACACAATTCAAACCCCCTTTCTTGTGTTTCTCATTGTACAATAGGCATCAGAGCTCGATCTAAAAGCTGAGCACGTAATCATTTTTGAGTAAAGATTTGGGTTATTATGACTAACTCTAGTGATGAAGTTACAGGTGGAAACGTTAACATGCCTCCTCTATTTTATGGAGAAAGATTCCAGTACTAGAAAGATAGACTCAGAAGCTTCTACATCTTTCATGATCCAATACTCTAGGACATAATCCAAGATGGCTATAAGGCTTTAAAAGGATCTTAACGCTGATCAAAAGAAACCGTACAAGATGCATCATAAAGTAAGAACATTCATGATGAATGATATCGCATTCAAAGATTTTGAAAAATGCAGCAACAAAGAAACAACAAAGAGTATCTTTGATGCTCTAGTTCTAAAATACGAAGGAAACAAGCAAGTGCATGAAGCCAAAGAAAATGACAATGTTATCCAAATTCGAAACTCAGGTTTCTAGACTGAAGGTTCTCCAAAAGAGTTACACTACCTATGACCATGTGAAGAAGATTCTTAGAAGTCTTCCCAGCAAGTGGAGACCAAACGTATCATTTATTGAAAAGGATAAGGATCTAAACAAACTGCCACTGAAAGAGTTGATGAGTTCACTCAGATTCAATGAGATTGAACTGGTTGAAGATGAGTCCAAAAAGAAGTCAAAGTCCTTGGCCCTCAAATCCCAAGGAAAGAAGACGAATTCTAAAGCTCAACAAGCAACTGAAGATTCAAAGAAAAACGAATTGGAAAATCAGAGTGAAGACTCAAATGATGAAGAGATGTCCTTTATCTCAAGAACAATCCAGCGCAAAAAGAAACTCATTTGTAATGATTGTCAGGAACTAGATCATTTCAAATCAAAATGTCCTAAACTTGAGAAAGGAAAATTCCAAAGGAAAGACTTCAAGACAAAGAAGAAAGGTCTTCTGGCTACTAGGGATGACTCTAGTAAATCATCTAATGAAGATGGAGAGCATGCAAACATGGCTTTGATAAAAGATACTCACTATGACTTTAAACTTGACTCTGATTCTGGTGATGAATATGTTGATGAAGAAATTGAGGTATTATCTGGCCTATGTCGTAGTGAACTCATAGATATGTTAAATGAGTTTCTCGACAAAACTCATATGGTTTCTTCAAAATTTATGTCTCTCAGAAAAGCTCATGACATCATAACAAACAAATGCAGTTCCCTTGTAAAGGAGTTTGAAAACCTAAATAGGGAAAATCTAACTCTGAAATAAAATGCTTCAAAAACTTCGGAGGATAAATTCTGCAATTCTGTTAAGTATGAAATAGCTTAAGGTGCAAACACGAGAAGGGGGGTTGAGTTGTGTTTGACTAAGTTGGATTTTTTGTTGCTAATTTATTTAAGAACTTGTTTGGGTTTGCTAACTTACTTATAATAAAAGTAGTAGCAATCAGGTTATGTGATCAGAGGCAAAAGTAAAACAAGAATTGTAGAATTAATGTGACACAAGAATTTATCTTGGTTCACAACCAACTTGGTAGCTACGTCCAATCCCTTCATCCAGAAGGATTTAATCCACTAATTCAAAACATGAATTACACAACACCTGACCCTACAAGCCAGTCTTCTCAAAACAACCTGACACCTACAAACTTTTTGAGGAACACAAACACCTTGACTCTACAAGTCAAATCTTCTCAACACAACCTGATAACCTACATATTGCTTGAGGAATACGTTAGCCACTATTGAGCTAGGTTATAAAAGTTTAGAACAAATTTGTTTGCTTCTAACAAGCTGGTTGTAACGATGACTCTCAAACTAGAAAACACTTAGAAAATATTTCTTTTGAGAAAGGGTTTCTCTATACCTTAACCTTATGAACTTTAATGACTTAGGAAATTTTTTCCTAGTGAGTTCTCTTGTTTTCTTCTTCAGCCTTGAATATCTATTTATGGGATAGGTTAGGGTTTCTTCTTTGTCCTTGCAAAATCTGAATCATATGTTTTCAAATAATAAATGTATCTTCTTGTGAGTGTTTCTTCTTGTAAACAATTCTTGATCGTATCTTCTTGTAAATAATTCATATCTTCTTGTAGATTATGATAAACTTTTCTTATAAATAATTCATATCGTCTTGTAGATAAATCTTGATCAAATCTTCTTGTAAATAATTCATACATCATTGTGATCAATCTTGATCAAATCTTCTTGTAAATAGTTCATATCTTCTTGTAGATAAATCTTGATCAAATCTTCTGAAGGTGCGCAAACACGAGAAGGGGGGATGCATTGTGTTTGTCTAATTTTGAAACTCTTTTCTTAATTCTAATTCTAATTTTGGTTTGGTGACTTAAATGTTTGGACTAATCAGAGGCATTAATAAACATACAGAGCGTAAGTAAAAATAACACACTAGATTTTATCCTGGTTCACCACCAACTTCGTAGTTATGTTTAGTCCCTTCACACAAAAGGATTTCTCCATTAATTCAAAGTTGTATTACAAAAGCACATGACCTTACAAGTCAGTCTTCTCAAAACAACCTAAATCTATAGACTTTTTGAGGCAAACCACACCTTGATCCTACTAGCCAAGTCTTCTCTACACAACCTGAAACCTAGAGATTGTTAGAGGCAAACTAAAGCCACTACTGGTTGGGTTACAAAAGGGTGACACTGTTTCTGTTTTGCTTCTTCTAAGCAGATTTGTTACAATGATTACACACTTACAATGAAGCACTAAGCAGTGAATAATATAAAGTTGAGCGAATGCTTTTCTAGAACTTGAAACCATAAACTTTGAATACTCTGAATAACTTTAGTTTTTTTTCTTCTTAGGATTTCTAAGTTTATGTGTTCGTGTTGTTAATTCTCTTTTTCAATCTTGATCCACTATTTATAGATGAAATTAGGGTTCGTGAATTTATTGTTGAGTTTATGAATCGTATCTAAAATTCACCTTGGTCAATAGAGATTTCTTCCAAATATAGGATCTTGATAATTTGACCATTGGACAATTTTTTATTTCCCAAATTTGATATGAGCAATTCTTCTAGAATGATATTGTGCATATTTGTTCAGATTACGTTTGCAACTTGATTCACTTGAGTCTTCCTTTATACGCTTGATTGGATTTGGCAAGGAACAAATATGGGCTTGTTCTTCGACCTTCAGAAGTAAGGATACGACTAAGTCCAATTCAATATGCTTTTCAATCTATCGGAGCATTTGAACTTCCATCAGAGTTGTTGACTATTCTCCATTAGAGTTATTGAATTTTATTCTTCATAGTCATTAACTTGATTGTTGGAATCAGATGTTATGATGCTTGAGCAACCAGAGTTAGAGGTAGATGCAAAGTTGTGTGACTTAGAATTAGTGGTATGTGCAACATCACCTTTGTTGCATTATCAAAGTGTGTTGTGTATCAGAGGAAACACTCTGGAATGAGTTGTCGTCTTCAGAGTTAGCAGGATATATGTTTCAAATGCAGACTTGAACAATGGCTTCAGACTTTAGAGGCATGCTCAAAAATCCTGTTCATCAGAGGCATGCTAAAGTTATTGTTCATCAGAGGCATGCTAAAGTTACTGTTCATCAGAGCCATCCTACAATTATTATTCATCAGAGCCATCCTATAGGTATTGTTTAATAGAGGCATTGAAGGTGCGAACACGAGAAGCGGGGGGTTGAATTGTGTTTGCACAAAGTTGGCAACTTTTTTGATAATTTATAAATAATTAAAAATTAGTTTGGTTTTGGTGACTTACTTGGAGTAGAAGCAATCGGATTTAGAGGCAGCACGCAATGAAAGCATAAATAATTTGACGCGTAGATTTATCCTGGTTCACCACTAACTTGGCTATATCCAGTCCCCTCATTTAGAAGGCTTTAATCCACTAATTCAAAAACCTTGAATTACAAAGCACCTGACCATCCAAGCCAGTCTTCCCAAACAGCCTGACATCCCCAGACTTTTGAGGAACTAACCACCTTGACCCTACAAGCCAAGTCTTCTCCTAACAACCTGACAACCCCAGATTGAAGAAGGAACTAAACCACTATCGGGTTGGATACAAAAGATTGGAACTTGAGTAGTTGCTTCTAACAAATCTAATACTAATAATAATAACTCTCACACTATAAGAAAAGAACACTCAGAAAATATTTCTAACCTGAACAAGTGTTTCTCTCTTTGAACTCTAAGATGAATTGAGAACTTTGAGCTTGAGTTCTTCTACTTTTTTCTACTTTTCGATGTTTTTCTTCTTCAGCCTTGAGTGTCTATTTATAGTGAAAATTTGGGCTTCAATTTAGTCGTTGTTTAATTCTGAATTGTATATTGTTCAGATTGAGTTTGTAAATTCTTCAAATTGATTCTATTTCTATTTTGTGTAGATTGAGTTTGTAAATTCTTCAAATCTTCATTAAATGTTGATCAAATATTCTTCAAATCTTCATTAAATGTTGATCAAATATTCTTCAAATCTTCTTCAAATGTTGATCAAATATTCTTCAAATCTTCATTAAATGTTGATCAAATATTCTTTAAACCTTCATTAAATGTTGATCAAATATTCTTCAAATCTTGATCAAATCTTCTTCAAATCTTTACCATATTTTGTTTTCAACTTGGTCAAAGATTTTCTTCAATTATAAATTTGAATCAAATCTTATTTTAGATTTTCATCAATAATAATTTTGAATCAAATCTTACTTAAGATTTTGCTTCAATTATAAATTTGAATCAAATCTTATTTTAGATTTTTTTCAAACCCATGAATCTTCTGTCATACTCTTTGAAGTCAAGTATATTGTTCTCATAAAATACTTTTGTTAACATCAAAACTCTAAATGTAAAACCAACTTGGTTCCAACACATCTTATAATTATTGTTCATCACAGCCATCCTACATGTATTGTTCATTAGAGCATACAAACTCTATAGGCACGCTAAATCTTCAGAGGCTAACTGGACCTTCAGAGGCAGACGCACAAACTTATCATAGGCATGCTAACTAGAAGAACGCGTCAGTTTTCAGAGGCAAACACAAGAACATGCTGAACTACCAGAAGCACGATATTAGAGGCAGATGCACAATCTTTTCCAACGCGTGCATTTTTTGGATTCTAAGGGTTTATTTGACTGATTTGATTTCGTTTCCTTTGACCTTTTTACTTCCTCTGGTGATGTCCTCTAGTGGTATCCTCTAGGAAATCCTCTAGTGGTATCCTCTAGTCATTTCCTCTAATTTTCTGTTCTAATTTTTGCATACTTAATAAAGTCATTGGTACAATAAATTGTTCTCACAAAATACCTCTATTAACATCAAAACACACAAGGATGCAAATAAACGAACATAAATCGCTCTCTATAACACAAGGCTCCCCCTAACTCTGAGCAGTTACACTTAAACTCTCCACAAGCATGCAAATAAAAAAACATACATGGATCTCGCTAACACAGGATATTTAACACACCTTTTTGAACATAGTTCCTAATAAAGTGACGTTTTATTTCTATGTGTTTAGCTCTTGAATGTAGAATTGGATTCTTAGTTAGACAAATAACATATGCATTATCACATAATTTGGAAATGTTACTCTCAATTATTTTATAGTCTTCCAATTGATGTTTCATTCATAGTTGCTGAGAGCTGCATCCTTGCACTGAAATATGCTCAGCTTCTGCTGTTGACATTGCAATTGTACTTTGTCTTTTGCTTGACCAGGAGATCAAATTTTCACCTAGGAAAGTGCATATTCTACTAGAGCTTTTTCTCTCAAGTTTGTCTCCAGCATAGTCAGCATGACAATATCCAACTAACATGTACTCAATTGACAACTTATAGAACAAACCAAGGTTAGAAGTACCTTTCGAGTATCTAAGGATTTGGATTCATTTGGATCAGCTTGAAATCTGGCACATACACACACACTAAATAAAATATCAGGTCTAGTAGCAGTAAGATATAGAAGTGACCCTATAATTCCTCTGTACTTTTTCTGGTCAACTTTCTTTCCAGATTTATCTTTATCAACTGAGCATGTGGGATATGTTGGTGTTGCCATAAGGTTGCAATCCTTCATCTTAAACTTCTTGAGAAATTCTTTTGTATAATTGGTCTGATGAGTGTATATCCCATTCTGACTTTGTTGAATTTGAATTCGTAAGAAGAACTTCAGTTCTCTCATCAACATAAATCTGAATAACAAGAATGTTATTTCCAATAGTTTTTCTAAACAAGGTGGTGTCAACCTGCCCTCTTTCAAAATCATTTTTTAGGAGATAAGTGCTAAGTCTGTCATACCATGCTCTATGGGCTTGTTTCAGCATGTATAAAGACTTTTTAAGCTTAAATACATGATCTGGAAACTCAACATTTTCAAAACTAGGAGATTTTTTTACATACACTTCCTCATTTATGTAACCATTCAAAAAGGAACTTTTTACATCCATTTGAAATAAAGTAATGTTATTACAAGAAGCAAATGATAGTAAGATACTTATTAACTTGACCACTAGAGCAAATTTCTCAGTGTAATCAATACCTTCTATCTAAATATAACCTTGTGCAACCAGTCTGGCCTTGTTCTTGATAACTTCTCCTTTTACATTTGAGTTGTGCTTGAATACCCACTTGGTTCAAATGGGTCTCTTATCCTTTGTTCTAGGTACTAGATCCCAAACATCAATTCTTATGAATTCATTAAGCTCTTCTTGCATTGCAAGTATCCAACCATTCCCTACTAGTGCTTCATCAACAAAGGCAGGTTAAATTAAGGAGAGCAAACCAAACGTAGATGTATCATTTAGTGATGATCTGGTTTTCAGGGAATCATTTGCACTTCCAATAATCAGAATGTCTGAATGATATGACCTGTCTTTATCTTTTGATTTATCAATTTCTTCTAGTTCTTGTAAACCTACAATATCCTCAACTTGCTTCGAATTTTTAAGGTCAAGTTGTTTGTCATCAAACTTAACATATTTTGACTCATCCACTATGTCAGTCTCCCTACTGAACACTCTATAAGCTTTGGATCTTTTAGAGTATCCAAGGAAGGTACACTTTTGTGAACGAAGATCAAACTTGCCAAGATTATCTTTAGTATTTAAAACATAGCATACACAACCAAATTGATGAAGGTAAGAAATATTGGGCTTTTTACCTTTCCACAATTCATAAGGAGTCTTATTCAAAATAGGTCTGAAACATACTCTGTTCTGAATGTAACATGAGGTATTGACAGCTTCTGCCTAAAAATGGTTAACAACATTTGTTTCGTACATTATAGTACGTGTCATTTCTTGAAGAGTACAATTCTTTCTTTCCCCAACACCATATTGCTGAGGTGTTCTAGGGTATGAGAAATCATGCAATATGTCACTCTCTTCAAAGAAATTCTCAAAGAGTTTGTTCTCAAACTCTCTACCATGGTCACTGCGGATAGTTACTATAGAGAATTGCTTCTCATTTTGCACTTGTTTGCAAAAGTTAGTGAACGCCTTATGATGGATGTTGATGGACAATGAGATCGATCTGTACTAAGATAAGAAGAAGATTCAGTCTGAATATATATCCTAATGGGCTCTTTACAAATATTGATGATAAACTACAGGGGTCCAACAAATGTCCATTGTATTTGCCACCACTGAAGTTCATAAAGCTTGTAGTCTCATATTGTTTCCTGTACAAAAAATACAAAAAGTAATAAAATTATAACTAATTAAATAGTATATGATAATTTAAAGAACTAATTAATCATAATTAGTAAGTAGTTAATGAAATATATATCAATTAAAATACTAATTACTTATATATTTACCTGAATCATCTGTGAGAATTCATTAGTATACATATTTGTTGTAGGATTAACATGGAGATAGCGATATATCTCAACTTGAGTGACCTCTTGTCCAAGTTGCTCTTCCTAAAACATTAATTGTCAAGTTTAAATGGAGAAATTCAATAATTAATTGAATATAAATTAATAGATATATATATTTATAATAATTACCATATAGTATTTGTTATCTGCAACAAACATGGAACCTCCATGTGACTACTGGTACCCTTCTCATATTCTCTATTAATTTCTGTTTTTTCTCTTTTTTATTTGTAAACATCTATGGTCCATTACTTCCACAAACCACTCCAAATATTTTCACCAATTCAATTTGGCCTTTTCTCCAAGATTTGTTAAGCACGTACGCCAACATAAATGATCAACGTTTGGAGAACTGGTGGTCAAAAGAAGCCAAAATTGTAGCATTATGTTCTCTTCTCCAAGTACATTTTGTGTTATTCGTATAAATTAAAAATAAAAAAAAAAGAAAAATATATTAAAAATGTAATTTAATTAAGCATGGAAATGTATATATTATATATAGTAATTAAGTATATTAATTTAATCACTTACTATGAAACAATGCAAAAATTGTTGAACTTCAGTAAATTTAGGTGTCTTATCCTCCTTTATTTCACCCTAAGACAACAATGGATTTTTATATTTCTCTGGTATGACTTCAGCAATTGCTTTTATAGATGATTTAAAAGGAAGATACCTTCAAAGCTAACATGCAAATGAAATGTAAAAATTAATTAATGAAATAATTAACAAGAATAATGAAATCATTAACATGAATAATTTAAAACAATTTGCTCGTCTCCTTTTGGAATAGTGATAGTGCGGTCATAACAATCAACACATCCAAATTCCATTATTTCCTCTATGCTATAAGGATTTATAGGGACCTCGGGATGTAGGGTAACTACTCCACCCTTGGTACAAGTCATTGGCATAAGCATGAGGGATAGGTCGTTTACAACACGTGGTTTAACAACTTTTTTCTTACCACATGATGTTTTGGATATTCTTGGTATTCCAACCGATCCTAATTGTCTATATATATATATATATATATATCCCTATCCATATGCATACATATAAATTGCTATATAAATTGCAGTTCACATTTCACATTGTAGTATAATTATATATACACATACACATTTCAGATCATTAATTGTCGGCGTCATCATCATTTGATGAGTGAATTAAGTCACTGTCTTCATATCATCTAATTCTTCTATTTCTTGTTTGTTAACTTCTTCCATAGTGTTTGACTCATGACAAAGTGGACTAATAGTATAATCTCTAATCACATGACCCACATTTGACATTTCATCCATCTAATATGCAACTTCTTCGTCCTGAGATGCTTCATCTTCTTCAAATCCAGTCGTTGGTCTTGTTTTCACTATAGCACTTCAGTCTTGTTTGATTCTGATTGTACATGGATAAGGAACATAATTCACTTGTCTTACATTATGGGCCTTGGTGAACGGATTTAATAGTGGATATCTTTTGTTCAAATGACTGTCTATAGTGTTGGTCATCAAATTGATCTTAGTTCCTCTACTCGATGGATCAAACCACTTTCAATAAAACAACACTAATGTATTCGCATAATCTAGAAACATGTAACCAATTTCGTAAATATGTTCAATTATGTCATAGAAGTCTTCCGTTACACCACTATCAAACACACTCTTCATACACACTCCACTATTTATTGTTTCTTTTCCTTCTATCCTTGATTCAATATTAAATTTGCATTCGTTGACATAGTAAGTGTGCCATCTTTGAAGCTTTTACTCAAGCCCACAGATAAGTGCCTCGTGTAGATGTTGATAGGAGTTAGTTCTTGGAGATGTACTTGTTGTTTAAAACATGATGGGAAATTTGAATATATATCAACAAAAGATTGTCCCGAAGTTAAAAATTATCTAAACGATGACCATATATATGTTGTTTATTAAAATTAAAATACTATGCATTGGGAATATTGATTTAAATTAATTAATTAAAGATCAAGAGGGATATAAAACGTACTCAATGTATGGTTTAACTTCAGTGCTATTAATCAACACATGAACATGTGCTGAATTAAATACTTTGTCACTTGGCCAAAAAACCGACATATCCTTACGAGGGTGACAACCAGACAGAAAAAGACTGATAAAGCATGTGCATGACATATAACACTATTAGTATCTTTTTATCCATTCACTGGTGACAATGTGTCGTTGTTGAAATAATGAAATAAAAAATGTATTGTTTCGCGGTGTAGGTAAGATGAACAAATTAAGCTTTCAACACTCTAGTTTTATTTTTCACCGACCGTTTTGAATAACCCATAAACCTATAATATAAATGACATGTACAATAAGTTCCATGTCTATATATATATATATATATATATATGCATCCATCTATACTAATCTAATCCACCAAGCCTAGCTTCACTTGCAAGATGCATCGAGAGAAGCTCCATGGAATAAAAAAAATCAGGAGGGAATATCATCTCCAACTTACATAGAATAATTAGAATGTCATTTTCTATCTTGATGAGATCTTCATCTTTGAGCGTTGTAGAACATAAATTCTTGAAATATTGACTCACTTCAATAAGTGGGTTCAATACATGTGATGACAAAGTACTGAAGGCAATAAGAAGTAAACTCTCTAAAAAACATGACAACCATGACTTCTCATCCCATGCATCCTCCCATTTTCTACATTGGCACATCTTGCTAAATAATAACTATCGTAAGGTGTTTTCAACTCTTTGATCCAACGACAAATAGATTTGGCTTCTTCAGCAGATAAAGGGTAATTCACACAGGGTTTCAGAGTTTTCCCATTGTGCTCCACCAATAACAAATCTGGTCGTCTTCAATATAGAGCTATGTCTTTCCTAGCTTTGTCATTATCTTTTGTTTTGCCTTTCACATTTATCACAATGTTAAATATGTTGTCAAAGAAGTTTTTCTCAATTTGCATAACATCAAGATTGTGCCTCAAATGATTATCTTTCCATTATGGGAGATCCCAAAAAATACATCTTTTGTCCAATTGTGCCATTGTTCGTAACCTTATGGTTTAGAAGTCACACCATCAACAACTTGTACCTTTGGCATATCTTTTACTTAATTTCAAACTTGTCCCGATATCAATTTAAGTTGTGTTCCTAGAGTTTCTGCATAGCCCTTGATAATGAGTAGACGATGCTTGTATATACGGTGTAAATCCATTTGAGGATAATCCAAGTCCTACAATATGTGGATCTAAACAAAAATCATGATACATTTAATCAAAGGGTTTCCATGCCTAACCATTAGACAGATGTCACAACTCACTTGAATTTTTTCTATTCTCATAATGCGACATCATCTTTCCTGCAGTTTTCATTGGTGCAAACATTCACTGCAATCTTGATACAATAGGTAGATAAAATATTGCCTACCTTGGAATTGGTTTTCCCCTACTTGCCCCTAGAGTTATTCCTTTGGCGATACTTTGGTTGTTGAAAAAACTTACATTCAACTAAATTTGCATCATTTATACCAAATTCGTTGTTGTAATACAACATGCAACCTTTAACACAACAATCAAATCTCTTAATACATAATCCTAACTTCAACACTAACAATTTGTCATCGAAATAACTTTGTGACAAACCATCGAAATAACTTCGAGACTAAAATTAAAATGTTATTTCCTTTATCCATCATATACCTCCACACATGTCTCTCCCATATGCTTTAAAGATTTCAAAACCACGGTTGGTGGCTTCTTCTTAGGCTCATCCTTTGCAAGTTAAATTTCATGTGATCTGAGAGAGCTGATTAATTCTTCCAACATAAGAGGATTCAGATCCTTTGCTTCTTAAATGGCAATGATCTTAGGTCTCCACTTGCTTAACAGACTTCTTAGTATATTCTTCACATGATCAGCAGTAGTATAACTCTTCTCAAATATCTTTAATCTTGAGACCAGAGTCTGGAATCTAGAAAATATTGTTTCAATGTCTTCATCTTCTTTCATCTTGAACAACTTATACTTTTTGACTAAGAGGTTGACCTTTGCTTCTTCAAATTGCTTGCTTCCTTCATAGGTCAGAATCAGACTATCATAAATACGTTTGTTGTTTCCTTGTTGTGCACTTGTCAAACTCCTTAAAAGTGATTGCATTTAAGATGGAAGTTCTAGAGTTAGGATGCACCTTGTACATCTTCTTCTGATAAGCATCCATCTCTTTCCATGGAATCTTAATACCATCATTATTCTTTGGAGCAATATAATCATCTTCCAACAAGTCCTAAAGTTTTGGATCTTGTGAAATAAAGAAACTTCTCAGCGTATCCTTCTAGTACTCAAAACATTCTCCATCAAAAAGAGTTGGTGTGTTGATGTTTCCTCCAACAACTTCTTCACTAAATCCATATATATTTAACCCTTGGATCTTTCCTCAAACATTGTAAAGTGTTTAGCATTGAGACCGAGCTCTGATTCCAATTGAAGGTGCAAACACGAGAAGAGGGGTTGAATTGTGTTTGACTAAGTACATACCTTTTTGATGGTTTGATTAAAATTGTTCAAACTTGATAATTTACTTGGAGTGCAGGAATAAAGTGACACAAGTCATTTATCTTGGTTCACCACAAACTTGGCTACAACATGTCCCTTCACTCAGAAGGATTTAATCCACTAATTCAGCAACTTAAATTACAAAGCACCTAACCCTCCTAACCTGTCTTCTCAAACAGCCTGACAATCCCAGACTTTTGAGGAACACACACACATTGACTCTACCAGCCAAGTCTTCTCCATACAATGTGACAACCCCAGATTGTTGAATGCACAATAACACCACTATCGGGTTTGAATACAAAGGTTTGGAACTTGAGTAGTTCCTTCTAACAAGCTTATCATAACAATGACTATCACACTCTAAGAAAAACACTTCGAAAATATTTTTCATTTGAACAAGTGTTTCTCTTTTTGAACTCTAAGTTGAATTTGGAATTTTGAGCTCGAGTTCTTCTACTCTTTTCTGATTATTCGATGATCTTCTTCTTTAGCCTTAAGTATCTATTTATAGATAAAGTTATGGCTTCAATTTACTCCTTGTTTAATTCTAAATTGTATCTTCATTCCTAGCTTAGTCAACAACGATCTTATTGAAAAACAATTCTGAACAAGATGTTTTTTGACAATATGTTCTTTAGCCAATTCTTTATTTCTAAATCCAATCTGAGAAGTTCTTCTAGATTGATTCTCTTCGTATTTTGTTCATATTGAGTTTGTAAGTTCCTCAAATTGATATTTTTCGTATTTTGTTAAGATTGAGTTTGTAAATTCTTCAGATTGATATTGTTTGTATTTTGTTAAGATTGAGTTTGTAAATTCTTCACATTTATACTTCCTTCCTATTTCTTGCTTTGATCTTGGCGGGAACATAGTGTTGGAGTGGTTCTTAAACTTTCTCAAGTAGGAATATGACTAAGTCCAATTCAGTATTTTGTCATTTGTCAAAATCTAAATCATATAAATATATCTTCTTTTGAGTGTTTCTTCTTGTAAACAATTCTTGATCATATCTTCTTGTAAATAGTTCATATCTTCTTGTAAATAATTCAAATCTTCTAGTAGATAAATCCTGATCAAATCTTCATGTAAATAATTCATACCTACTTGTAGATAAATCTTGATCAAATCTTCTTGTAAATAGTTCATATCTTATTGTTGATAAATCTTGATCAAGTCTTCTTGTAAATAATTCATATCTTATTGTAAATAAATCTTGATCAAATATTCTTTTAAATAATTCATATCTTATTGTGATATATCTTGATCAAATCTTCTTGTAAATAATTCATAATAAATCTCGATCAAATCTTCTTGTAAATAATTCATATCTTATTATGATAATTCTTGATCAAATCTTCTTGTAAATAATTCATATCTTATTTTGATAAATCTTGATCAAATCTTTTTGCAAATTATTCATATCTTATATTTAATAAGATATTGATCATGATTTCTTCAAATATTAACCATATTGTCTTTTCAACTTGGTCAAATATTTTCTACAATTATAAATCTAAATCAAATCTTATTTTAGATTATCTTCAAAAACACAAATCTTCTTTCATACTTTGTAAAGTCAAATATATTGTTCTCATAAAATACTTTTGTTAACATTAAAACTCTAAGTATAAAACCAATTTGGTTCCAACAATATTCCCATTTTCTATGATGACAAAACTATATTTTTTATAACAACTTTTCTTTTAAATACTTTGACTCCCCCCTATTTTAGGCTCCCCCTAAGTCTAAGTAATTTGTCTCCTCATATTATCAAACATCTTTCTCCCTTTTTGTCATCATACAAAAAGACTAGAAAGTGAAACTTGTATCTTTTTTTTTAATTTTCCTTTTTTTTAATATAATGAAAATAACATGAACATAAAAACACAAAATTTATCCTAAGTATGAAACTAAAGTACTCTAAGGTTGGCACAACATCAGTTAGGTAAAAGAATAAGGTTTAGGTTTTTCTTGATGAAGCCAAATCTATCTTCAGTTAGTGGTTCGGTAAATATGTCAGGCCATTGATGTTCGGTGTCGACAAACTGGATATTAAGCACACATTTTTGAAATAAGTCCCTAATGAAATGGTGTTTCATTTATATGTTTTTAGATCTAGAATGAAGTATAGGATATTTGGTTAAGCAAATGGCAGAAGTGTTGTCACAGTAAATGGGAATGCTGGTTTCTAGGATTTTTTTAGTCTTCTAGTTGATGTTTCATCCAAAGTAGTTGAGAGCTACAACCAGTTGCTGAAATGTACTCAGTTTTTGCTATTAACATAGCAATTGTGCTTTGTCTCTTACTTAACCAATTGTGTTTTTTTCGTTAGCATAGCAATTGTGCTTTTGCTGAATTTGTATCCATAAGAAAAACTTAAGTTCTCCCATCATACTCATTTGAAATTCAAGCTGCATCAATTTAGAAAATTCATGGCAAAGAGTGCCATTAGTAGATCTAAAAATAATGTCATCAACATAAATTTGAATAATAAGAATGTCATCTCGTATTGATTTTCTAAAGAGTGTATTATCTACTTGTCCTATTTCAAAGTTATTTTTAAGCAAGAAGTTACTAAGTCTATCATGCCATGCCATAGGTGCTTGTTTTAAACCATACGGAGATTTCCTAAGTTTAAAAACATGATTTGGAAATTCAAAACTTTCAAAACATGGGGGTTGTTTAACATAGACTTCTTCACTTATACATCCATTTAGAAAAGCACTTTTAACATCCATTTGAAATAATGTAATGTTATAATTTGCGGAAAAAAAAAGAAGGATACAAATAGCTTATAACCTGGCCATTTGAGCAAATGTCTCAGTGTAATCAATGCCTTATTGTTGACTGTAGCTTTGTGCGAAAAGTCTTGCCTTGTTTCTAACCACTTCATCTTTTTCATTTAGCTTGTTTTTGAAAACCGACTTGGTTCTAGTAATGTTCTTTTTTGGTCTAGGTACTAGATCCTAAACATCATTCCTCTTAAATTCATTTAACTCTTCTTGCATTGCAAAAATCCATCCATCATTTGTCAATGCTTCATCAATAGAGGTAGGCTCAATTGATGAGAGTAAGCCAAACAAAGTGGTATCTTTTAGTGAAGATCTGGTCCTCAAATAATCACTTTCATTTCCAATGATTAGAGTTTCAGGATGAGATGACTTGTACTTCCATCCAGATCTTCCTTCTGACTTATCTTGTTTTTTTCTAACGTGATCAGATCGATCCTCTGAAGATTTGTCAGGTTCTTATGGCTTGTCTGCATATGCTTCTCTGATTTTTCAGGTTCTTATGGCTTGTCTGCATATGCTTCATTTGCTAAAGTCAGACGATCAGACGCTTAATGTGATTATCAGGGAAAGAGGCAACTACTTGTTTGTCACGCTTATCAAAGGCAAAGGCAGATTCTTGTGTGTCACGCTTATTAGAGGCAGAGGTAGATTCTTGATTGTCCCGCTTATCAGAGGCAGACGAACAAACGTTTGTTGAATGCATCAAAGGTAGACGAATAGTTGCTTTGTTGAACACATTTGCATTTATGAGAAGTAACTTAACTACAACATTGCTTGCATTTCCACAACGTCGCTCGCATCCCTGAGTCAACTAAAGGTTGCTTGCTTTTTTCAAAGTCAAACAAATCTTGCAATAACAAAGGCACGTGTCACCAGAATTAGGTTGTATACAAGAAGTGAAGTCTTCATTTCTTTTGTCTTCGTCCAATCATCAGAGGATATGTTTTATTGAAACACATACTTTGTTGCGTTTGTCTTTGCAGTATTACCACTTGCTGCATTTGTAAATATCTAATTTGTAATTTATGCTACTTTAGAATGGATAGTTATTAATATAACTCTTTGTCATCGAACTTAATCTACACACTTAGCAAATACAATTAGGGGATAATTGTTCTTTATTTTTTTATTTTTGTTATCATCAAAACATCAATCAAAGGATTGTAGTTAAAACCACTTTTGCACTAACAATAAACACTTTGTCAGACCAAGACTGGACATCTGGTGCATGATCTGAGTGGTCTAATAGCGGTAATCT
Source organism: Cicer yamashitae (assembly GCA_037974755.1). Taxonomy (NCBI): domain Eukaryota; kingdom Viridiplantae; phylum Streptophyta; class Magnoliopsida; order Fabales; family Fabaceae; genus Cicer; species Cicer yamashitae. The sequence goes on from JBBPBQ010020323.1 coordinate 34,131,234, forward strand.
GATAGAAGGTGTAGTCCAATGAATATTTGATAGACTCATACCATTTTAAAATTTAGGTTGAGCCTAACACAACCCACAAAAGTAGCTTTTAGAATGAGGACTATCCACCATTTATAAATACGTTGTGAGACCTTATCTCATCCAATTCAATATAGAACTGTTAACAATTAATGGTTAAGAAGGTTTTAGGTCTATACAAATTTAAAAAGAAATCGGCATTTGATGAGATTACAAGCAGCGAAATGATGAATGGCTGTGCTTTAGGTTCCCATATACTCGAGCATTTACCTAACTAATATTGTATTTTTATATAATTATTATTTAATTCACGGACCCGGACTTCATTCAATGGATAACTTAGAAACTGACATCTATCGTAGAGGCATCAAGAAATTATGCCACAAACTTAGCTAGTAGTGAGTATATAATTCATCAACTTACAATATATTCTCCAATAAACAATCAATGACTTAAACTATGTCTATTCAATTGATAAGAAATTAACTCAGGCTTTATAAAAATATAGATTTATCTTGTTAACGTTCTTTGAGTTTGAGGTCTCTCTTGACCATCACAAATTCTCTTAACTCAATTCATGTAAAACATTTTTGTGATAAAAAAAATAAAAAAAAAGAAACTATTGCTGTGACTACATAATTATTGTGTAACCTGGATCCCCTCGTGCACATTTTATTTGTTTGAATTATTATTGAAAAACACCAATTGAGTGGGTAACCCACTATGAGCTCTAGTTATACGTTCTCAAATCAAGAACAGATATAATTGGGGATACTAATAAATAAACAAAATAAATTGATTTAGGCAAAAATAAGTTATTCGATCGAGGAGTGGTCCACATGTTTTATTAATCACGTAATTTAATTTGTTGTTAAGCGTGTTTGGATCTTTTACGATTATAATATAATGTTGCAACTGTAGAAGATTTGGTATTATATATAGGGATGGCTTTGACATGGGCGGGGAACACGACCGCTCAGGAAGTCATTTATTTAGAGGCACTAATTTTTTTTAACTTAGTACTTAGTAATATATAGATATATTTTTAAAAAACATTTATATTAATAAAATAATAATTATGTTTATATTATATATTATAAATGAACAAATGTACTTCGTGAAAAAATGTATTGAAAAGAGTCATAATGTTAAACGGTTGAATTATAGAAAATTGTAAATTTTGTAGAGAATTTGAATTTGCAAATGTAGAGCATTTAGATTTGGAAAAGGTTTGATTAACTCTTTGAAAAAATATAACGAATCCGAATTTGTAAATGCTATATTGTTAGTGCTAAAACTATTATGTATAAAATGGAGATTCAATATGTGTTTGTTCAAAAACGTTAAATTTATAGAAAAGCGTAATGTAGTAAGAATTCTCCTAAATACACACAATTGAATCTTGAATTTACCGAAAGTTTTTTAGAATTCATTATTTTTTATATAGAGTGTAGAACAATTATTTAGCTCTTTCTCAAAGAGATTTGATTAATATATAGTACATACAAAGAGATTTTTAATTTTTATTTAGTATTAAAAGACTTAGATCATTTCATGATAATAAATTGAATCATGTTGAACTTCTTGAAACTTACCAAAAACATGATTGATTGTTATGAACTTGTTGGTGAAAAATTGAAAGTCATTAGAGAGGCTTTAACGTTTGAATCAAAATAAGTTATATGATATTGAATTATTTAATGACATTTAATTATTTTCCTAATCCGTGTCCATCTTATAAAATAATATTTATTATTCTTATTAATGTTGCATCCGCTAAAAGAAATATGTTTTCTAAATTAAAATTGTTAAAATCTTATTTGCGGTATAGTATCTCACAAATTAGATTAAATAGTCTCACTCAAATTTATATTTGAAAATGATTTTTTTTAAAGAATCTTGATTTTGAAAGAACCATGAATAATTTTGCAACAAAAAATACAAGAAAAATGATATTAGAATAATTACAAAAAGAACAATTTTTTTGTTCGTCCAGATCACCAAAAACCTCAAGACCGATCCTATATATAAACATATGAAAAAACTAACATGTGTCCCAAAGATATATATTAATTATTCAAATATAAAAATTTATCTTAAAATTTGTATTTTTTAACTCTTTAAAAATTTAAATATTGTGTTAGATTTATAAGAGGATTATACCATGTACCCCCACATCTAATCTTGCCACCCCCTCAATTAACGTAAAAATACAATTTTGTTCTTTATAAAATCTTCAACTTTTTTAACTTCTCATTTTGTCACCCTCTTTTTCAAATATTCGAAAGTTACCAAAGTTTCGAAATAACAATTTCCATAATTTTCGAAACTTCCGAAATAGAAAATTTCAGAATTTTCGAAACTTTCAAATAATTCAAAACTTTCGAAATAGGAAAATTTCGGAACTTTCCATATTTGAAAATTTCGAAACTTTCCATATTTGGAAAATTTCAAAACTTTCCATATTTGGAAAGTTTCGAAAATGTAATCCTTATTTTCGAAAAATTCCAAATTTGGAAACTTTCGAAATTTTTCAGATTTGGAAATTTTCCAGATTTGGAAATTTTGGAAACTTTCCAAATTTTCGAAATGTAATCCTTATTTCGAAACTTTCCAGATTTGGAAACTTTCAAAACTTTCCAAATTTTCGAACTATAATCCTTATTTCGAAAATTTAAAACTTCCGAAACTATCAATTTTGAAACTGATTATAAATTGTTAAAAGGATAAAATTGTATTTTCATGTGTCTTGAGAGGCTGACAGGTATAGGTGTGGGGGTGCATGGTATAATCCTCGATTTATAATTCACTTTTTATTGGAACCAAAAGATTAGAACCCTCCATGCGACGACCGGCCCATAACAGATCAAGCTTTTAGCAAGTCTGTTGTCATAATTATTGGGAATTAAATCTAGTGGGATTATATAATAATTTATATATACACACACATTTATATGAGACTAGTATATTTCTTGTTTAGTTATCTGACTGAATCTGTGACCACAAAATCCTGTTAATATTTTAATCACCAGATCCTAAGTCATCTTTACATGTAATTTCTCCTGGCCTAACCCATGCTGTAGTTTTACATAAGTGTAGCTGAGAATATACTTTTTAAAAAAATTGGAGAATAGAAAGAAAAAAAATTATTAAAATAAGTGACACTAACCACTTTTTTATAATTAATATTAGTGTAGTTTGAAATTATAACATTAAACTCTTACGATGAATTAACATCTTAAATATAGCGAAGAATGTACCATCGATATATATATAACCAAATAATTAGTTTCAGATAGATAATGACTCTTTTTTGAGAGAATTTGAATTCGAACTCTAATTGAAATAATTATTTTTTCAAGATTTTCATTCTAGTTGCACTCTAGATTATGAAGACCCGATTCCTCTGTCAAAATAAAAAGAAAAATATTATTCTCATATAAATGTTATCGGACCGTAAATTAAATTCGACAACAACTATCTTGTATAAAAATAATCTATCTAAAATGAAATATGAACAAAAATAGTAACTAAAAAGTTGATATATCTAATATTAATTTTCAATTATTATTTTTATTTATATTTTATTTCAAAATAATACAAAATAATATTTACCAAAAAGAAATTAATAAATACAAAATAGCACCTTCAACGAAATACTCAAATTAATGAAGTGAACTCTACATTTAGCGAGCTCTACTTATATAACTTATCATATTATTTTAAATTAGTGAAGTGATTCAACTCAAATAGTTAATAAATTTCAATTAAAAATGTTCAAAAATACTAAAATTCAAAACTTGATCATAATAATTTTTAATCAGATTTTACTTGTCTCTCAAACGATGTTAAATTACTAGAGATTGAAGTCATGTGAATTTGAGAGTTAAATCCAACAAATATTATTTCAAATTATCATCTTCAAACAATTTACTAACTAGAACTCCAATAATAACCTCATCTCATCTCACTACGCCAAAAATGACATTTTATAGCGTGTCTTTTACAGCGCTTATTAAATACAAGCGTTGTTGTATAATTTTTTAAAAATTACGGAGGATACAACATCGCTTTTTTGACAAGCGCTGTGAAAAAAGCGCTGTTTTAGGGTCATATAGGGTCACATATGCTTGCACATAATGTTTACAACTCTTTTACAGCGCTTTTTTAAAAAGCGCTGCAAATTCAAGCGCTCTTACATAGCCTTTTACAGCGCTTTAAACACAAGCGTTGTAAAATGTAGCGCTACCACCTTATGTTACGTAGCTTTTAAAGCGCTTTTTGTTAAAGCGCTGTAAAAGCCTTGCGCTTTCACATAATAAAATGACCTATTACAGCGCTTTTCATACAAGCGCTGTAAAAGACTTGCGCTTTCACATTATTAAAGGACCTATTAGAGCGCTTTGTGTACAAGCGCTGTAAAATCATTCATTATAAATAAAAACCATTCACTTTAAATAAATAAAAACAAACTTAAAACAAATTTAATACGTTGTCCTAACCCTACGAACTCTCATCTCCTCTACTTTGCGAACTCTCATCTCCTCTACTGTGCGCCCATCTACAAATTGATCTACGTTGCTCCTCCTTTAAAACAAATTGATCATCAACGTTGTCTCAGGTACTGTATTTATTTATTTGTTGTTGTGAATAATTAAAACTGATAAATTGTTACATATTAGATATGTTCTCATGATATATACGTTCTGTTTTGAAATCAATCTTGGACCAATATTAGATATGTGTACTATATATAGGTCATATATATCAGACTTGAAATCATGCTTATTATTTGTGTAACTGCATTTATATATATAGGTCATATAAAATGGACCGAAAATGGATGTCTGACAATCGATTGACAAAAGACTATGAAAATGGAGTGAAGGAGTTTGTTGAGTTTGTAGTGATGAATGCAAAAGATCCAAATAGAGTCGTTTGTCCTTGTTTAAAATGTTGTTTTGGAAAACGCGTTAGAGTAGATGAATTGGAAGGACATTTAGTATGGTATGGAATTGATCAAAGCTATACATGTTGGATAAGACATGTAGAGAAAATAAATGGAACTACCCGCACATATACACATGCTTCAACTGATTTCGACACAGATGCATATGAGCTGGACCGAGTTGAGGAGATTGCAAAAGCAGTTGAAGAAGATCTTCGTGATTTTCCTAAAATGCTTGAGAGCTTGTTGAGTGATGCAGAGAAACCATTATATAATGGTTGTACTAAATTCACAAGATTGTCGGTGATATTAAAGTTGTATAACTTAAAAGCGAGTAATGGATGGTCTGATAAAAGCTTCACAGAATTACTAACACTCTTAAAAGATATGTTGCCAGATGATAATGAACTTCCCAGTGGAACCTACGAGGCTAAACGAATTTTGTGCTCTATTGGTATGAGTTACGAAAGGATTCATGCGTGTCCTAACGATTGCATTTTATTTCGAAAGGAATATGTATTACTAAAGGCGTGTCTGAAATGCAATGTCTCTCGATATAAGAAGAAAGAATCTACTCCAACAAAAGTCGTGTGGTATTTTCCTATAATACCAAGATTTAGGCGCATGTATCGCAGTGAAGAAGATTCAAAACACTTAACATGGCATGCAGATGAAAGAATTAGAGATGGAAAGTTTCGACACCCTGCAGATACTCCACAATGGGTAAAAATTGATCACGAGTATCCTGAATTCGGGATAGAGTCAAGAAATCTACGACTTGCACTTTCTACTGATGGAATGAATCCACATGGTCTTCAAAGCATCTCACACAGCACGTGGCCTGTGATTTTGTTGATTTATAACCTACCTCCATGGTTATGTATGAAGCGTAAGTTTATGATGTTGTCTCTGTTAATTTATGGACCCAAACAACCGGGGAATGATATCGACGTATACTTGGCTCCTTTAATTGAAGATTTAAAAATTATGTGGGATACAGGTGTGGAAGTTTATGACAGGTATAAGAAAGAATGTTTCAATTTGATGGCTATGTTGTTCGGCACAATTAATGATTTTCCAACATATGGTAATTTATCAGGATATAGCATTAAAGGTCAGTGTGCATGTCCTATATGTGAAGAGAGTACAAATTGGATGCGGTTGAAACATTGTAAGAAGAATGTATTTCTTGGACATCATAGATTTTTACCTTATAGTCATCAGTATCATGGGTGGAGAAATGCATTCAATGGAAAATCAGAGGAACATAGAGCTCCTGTAGCACCGACTGGATATCAAATACTTGAAAAAGTACAAGGTTTGACCAATAAATTTGGCAAACCTTTTGCGGGAGAGCTGGTCAAAACTGGGTGGAAGAAAAAGTCAATTTTCTTTGAATTTCCATATTGGAAGTCATTGTAAGTAAGACATTTTCTCGATGTGATGCATATTGAGAAAATTGTATTTGACAGTGTTATTGGTATGTTACTCAATGTACCAGGAAAGTCTAAGGATGACATCAATGCAAGATTGGACTTGGTCGATATGGGAATAAGAAATGAATTGGGTCCCGTAAAGAAAGGAAATCGCACATATCTACCTCCAGCCGCTTATACACTATCTAGAAAGGAAAAAAATGTTCTGTGTAAATTTCTACACGAAGTTAAAGTTCCAGAAGGATACTCTTCAAACATTAAAACTTTAGTTTGTATGAAAGACCTCAAGTTAATAGGTTTGAAGACCCATGATTGTCATATTCTAATGGAGCATTTGCTACCAATAGGTATACGTTCAATTTTACCTTAAAAAGTACGCTGAGCCATAACTAAATTATGTTTCTTCTTCAGGGAATTTGTAGTAAAGTGATCGATCCTCAAAAATTACCGACATTGCAGAGGGACATTGTTGTTACTTTGTGTGAGCTTGAAATGTATTTCCCACCCTCGTTTTTTGATATATTGGTTCACCTTACTGTTCATCTTGTTAAGGAGACACAACTTTGTGGGCCAGCTTATATGAGATGGATGTACTCGATAGAACGATATATGAAAATATTAAAAGGGTACGTAAAAAGTAGAAGTCGACCAGAAGGTTGTATTGTTGAACGATATATTGTCGAAGAAGCTGCTGAATTTTGTACTGAATATCTGTCCAATGTTGAATCCATAGGGATTCCCATGTCTCGTCATTCGGGAAGGTTATCAGGAGAAGGGATAATTGGAAAGAGACTAATGACTATATCAAGGACAGAATGGGAGCAGGCACAATTGTATGTTCTGCACAATGATGTGAGGGTTCAACCATATGTTACAATACACATGGATCAGTTATCTAGTTTGAACATGAATAGGAATCAAAATTGGATAACTCGAGAGCACAATCGAAGTTTCATAACATGGTTAAAAAATCACATAAATTCAAAGTTTGATGTAGACCCCGGATCAATTTCACAGAGATTGAGGTGGCTAGCAAATGGTCCGAGTTTACATGTCTTTTCTTACACCGGTTATGTAATTAACGACTACACATTTTATACCAAAGAACAAGATGATCAAACCACTATGCAAAATAGCGGAGTCACTCTCGTAGCTGAAGCGATGCATATCTCAAGTGCATAAGACAAGAACCCAATATATGCAAATCTATCATATTTTGGGGTTATCGAGCGCATATGGGAGCTAGACTACACAATGTTTCGTGTTCCCATATTTGGTTGCAAGTGGGTCGATAATAATAATGGCGTTCGGATTGATGAGTCAGGGTTCTTGCTTGTCAATTTTAATAGGGTGGGATACAAAGATGAGCCTTTTATTTTAGCGTCGCAAGCTCAACAAGTGTTTTATGTCACTGATCCTGCTGATGATAAATGGTTCGTTGTCTTAGAGATGATGATTTATATCTTAGAGATGATCATGATGAGGGAATTTGGATTAATCAATCGTTTCGTATCATTAATGGACAAACAAATGTGAATCCCACCAAGAAAAGAAGAAGGGCATCTTAATGTGTTTAATTGTTTTTAAATCATGTAATCTGAACTGAGTTCATGTAATTTAATTGTTTGATCTGCCAGAATTGAGCATTTTGGTATTTAGCTTGAACTGTATGTAATTTTCTGCTTATACTGTATGTAATTGTATACTGATTTTCTGCTTATACTGAGAATTTTTCTTGAACTTGAATTGATCATCCCAATATGAGCTGATCATGTAATTTAGCATTGATATATATATATATATAGGTATTATTTGGAAGAAAAAAAATTATTATTTTGTAAGAAAAAATTATTATTTGGAAGAAAAAAAAATAATTAAACACAATTTGGAAGAAAAAATAATTTAACTAATTTGGAAGAAAAAAATTATTATTTGGAAGAAAAAATAATTTAACTATTTGGAAGAAAACAAAATTATTTGGAATTTTTCTTGAACTTAACTGATCATCCCAAAATAATGAAGTCACACAGCCCTTGGACATAATAAAGCAAAGAGACATTTTATATATAAAACCCTATTACAGCGCTCTTTTGCAAAAGCGCTGTAAAAGGGTCACATAGCGTTTGCATATAATAAAACAAAGAAGCCTTTTATATATAAAACCCTATTACATCGCTCTTTTGCAAAAGCGCTGTAAAAGGCTTTGAAAAAAAATAAAATAAGGAGGTCTTTTAAAGCGCTTTCTGCATAAGCGCTGTAAAAGGGTCACATAGCATTTGCATATAATAAAACAAAGAAGCCTTTTAAAGCGCTTTGTATAAAAGCGCTGTAAAAGGCTTTTAAAAAAATAAAAATAAAGAGGTCTTTTGGAGCGCTTTTTCACAAGCGCTTTAAAAGGCTTCTAAAAAAGCGCTGTAGTAAGCTTTAAAAAATAAAATAATGAGACCTATTACAGCGCTTTTTCAAAAAAGCGCTGTAATAGGGTTTTATATATAACAGTAAACCTCTTCAGTTTCCTCTTCATTACGTAAACTTCATACGAGTGTTTCAGTTTCCTCTTCATTCTCCTTCTCATTGCGTAACCCTAAGTATTTCTTCGCACTTTTCAGGTATTATATTTATTAGTTTTTTTTTCACTAAAATGCATGTTGAACTTATACTGCTACGTACTTAGACTACTGCATGTTGAACTTGTTGAAGTTATACTGAACTGCATGTTGAACTTGTTGTAGATAAATGGATAATAACAAAGATTTAGAATGTCAAAATGAAGAAGTTGGCAACACCAAGACTTACGAAAATGAAGTCAAACGTGGTGCAACCATAATGCAAAATGTTATAAAAGCAAGAAGTACTGGGCAAAAATTTGAGGTATACTTTGTTTGCTGTTTATACTATACTTTGTTTGCTGTTTACTTTGTTTGCTGGTTATAATTTGAGGTACTTACTATATGAGTTTATTAGGTGGGATGGAATGAGAGTGGTCAGCCAATTGACCCCAACAGGTCAATGTTTGTAAGTTATATTGGGCCTGTTGTTCGTCAGAATATCCCCATCATAATAGATGATTAGAGAGATAAGGCATTGAAGGATGCAAAAGATGTATTGTGGGCTGATATACAAGTAATTTTTTACTCCACTTTTTTACTTATAATATTTTACAAACTACTTTGAAGTACTTTACTCAAACTATATCTTTATTTGGTTTGCAAACAGCTTTCGATGTTGACGAGGTGAGAAAGAGTTACGTGCTGAGAGTTGCCGGGAAAATTCACCGGGGTTTTAGATCTCACCTCTCAAATTGCTATCTAAGAGACCGGGATGGAAATATGAATGCGGAAGCTCCAAAAATATATAAACATTATATATCAAATGAGGAATGGAGCGCATTCGTAACAAAACGTTCGAACCCCGCGTTTGTTGTAAGTGATTAATTTATTAGCATTTGTGTTTTATTATTCATATTCATAGCGTATTTTAAATTTTTACAGGATTGTTATTTTTTTATATAGAATATTAGTAAGGCAAATCGCGAGAGGGCAAAAATGATTCCCCACCCATACAAGAAATCTCGTATGGGATATGCACGTCTAGAGCAAAAACTTGTAAGTAATTAAACATCACTTTCATATAATGTGGTACATTGTAAACTATACTTTCTAACTAATATTTTGTTGATGATCTTAACGAGAATAGCTACAAGACACCCAATCGGATCAACCGTTGGGTCGTCATATATTGTGGAAGGAAGCTCGCGTAAATAAAGACGGAGTGGTTGATAACGAAAATGTTCAAAAATTAATAGAACTTTGTGTAAGTATATTTATCACTTTAATATTTTTTAATATTGTATTTTAAAAATGATATTGAACTTATCTTTTTAATCCTACGTGTATATATTTTAAGCGAATCTCTAACAAAGTTCGAAAAATCAAGAGGACAACAAGGCTAGTTGCAGGGACATACTAGGTAAAGTGTTTAATGTTCCTGAATATTCCGGCCGCGTGAGAGGGAAAGGATTTGGCGTAACTCATAGAAGCTATTTTTCACAAGAGAAGTGCCAAAATCCATCTAACGAGGAAGTATTAGACAAGATCAAAGTATTAACAGAGCAAGTGGCATTCTTGGTGAAGACGAATATAGACAAGCAACTTGCGGATCAGCTCCAACGTGAAAATCAAATGGAGAGTGAAAACGCGAGTTGCAACGTTGGTCTCAAAAGTTTTCCTGAGGTAATTAATTACTTAATAAAATAAGAAATTCATTCAAGCTAATTGTTTCACATACTTATGTATTAACCATTGATTTAGGGTGTCACTCCATGTGTGCTGTACTTATCCTCCCCTACTCATCGGAAGGTCGGAATAGGAACATTGTGCAATACTCTGGGCTAAGTATTACACAACACACCGATCCCTACGGGCCATGTCAAAGTATCACCAGTTATTGCTTTGGAACCAAATGCACCGTTGCCTATACTGGACAACGATGCAGATCTGAAGTATTTGGGCGAAGCAATTGACAGTTACGTGGCATGGCCCAAACATCTTGTTGCCCTTGATAAGGTATGTTTAATTAATTGAAATGTATGTTTAATTGATTATATTTAATTGCTGAATTTTTTCCGATGTTAACTTTAATTTCACATTTATTTAGATTCAAACAAAGTCTAAAGGGAATGATAAGAAGATTCCCAGAAACAAAACAGTCACATTTCCCGAAAAGGTTTGTCACATTTATTCTGTAAGATTTGTCATTTTTTCAGATTCAATAAACTAACAAACTGATTAACCTCATTTTTTCAGATTCAATCCAATAAACCACCCGCACAGCAAGACAGCAAGCTAGTTGCCGCACCACAACTGGATGTTCGTGGTAAAAATAAAGCCGGCAAACTTCAAAAATTGGAGGGTAATAAAGCTGGCAAACTGCAAAAGCTGGAGGGTAATAAAGCGGCCAAAGTTGCTGCTCAAAAACTGGATCGTGTAAAATCAGTTGCTGCTCCTGCTCCTAAAATAAGTCAGCCACGACTTGCTCGATATGGGTCACGTCTTGACATACAAGCAAAAAAAAAATATGGGCATCGATGATTCACGAATAATAAGCATGGATAAAGCTATATTCGGAGATAAGTATGAAGAATTTCTAGAAAAAGAGCACATATACGAACTTCTCGACCATAAGGAGCTGAGTGCTACTGTCATCAGCTTATACATTAGGTACAAATTACTTTTAATTGCATTTATTTGTAATTAATTTAATTTATTGGTAATTAATCTAATTTGAAATTTTCATTGAAGATTTTTGTATGAGAAGTTCGTGTGCACGCGCAGATTGTCAAATAGATTTTCATTCTTGTCTCCGCATAAGATTTCAATGCTTAAACACGATCCAGTGAATGTAAAGAAATACGTTGTAGATATACTATTAGGAAATAAAGAGAAGGATAAGTTGTTCCTTGCACCATATAATTCAGGGTACGTAATTATATATTCTTTATTTATATCTTTTTTAATTTATGAGATCTTAATTTATTAGTTGTGTAAACCAAATATTTGTTGTTTTAGGGCACATTGGGTGCTATTTGCAATCAATGCGACCTCTGAAGTTATATACTACCTAGATCCCTTGCACGACCATTACAACAATCAGCACGAGATAAAGACTATGTTCGACACGTAAATAATATTCATTTATTTTTTACATATATATATAAGTAATGTGTTTGTTAATGCTATAATAATCACATTTATTTATTCAATAGTGCTTTACAAGTTTTTCAAGCTCAAAGAGGTGCTACAGTGTCGAAGCAAAAGTCAAATAACATCACATGGATTCCAATAAAGGTTTGAAATATATGCCTTTAAAATTTCATTTACAATCAATGCACAAATAATTATTGACTTATATGTTTTATTTTATAGTGCCCTCGTCAAACTAACAACATCGACTGTGGGTACTATGTATTGCGATTCAGGAAGGAGATTGTTGATAAGAATCAAACTATAATCCCAGAAATGGTACGGTGTTTTCATTATTTGTTTTTCATATATAAACTATGTATATATTTGATTCTAACTTATTTATGTTCAATTTTTATATCGCACAGTACTTTGACAATTCCAGTCCAACATACTCTGAAAGAGATCTAATTGAAATAAAGGAAGACTGGTGTCAGTATGTGATTGAAATGAAGATTATTTGATTTGCTTGGAAATGGCATGCTGCAAGGGATATGGTAGTTATGTGTTGTTGTGAATATGTAGTTGTGAACTAATAGTTGTGAATATGAATATGTAGTTGTATGAATCTGATAGTTATATGAATAGGTAGTTGTGAATATGTAGTTCTGGGCTGTTATGAATATGGTAGTTCTATTCTGTGCAAGGAATTGTTGTATACATATAGTTCTGTGTTGTTGTGAACTGATTGTGTAAATATGTAAAGTTATGTAGTTGTAAATATAAACTGATTGTTGTGAATATGTAGTTCTGTGTTGTTGTGTACTGATTTTGTGAAATGCTTGTGAACTGATTTTGGATGAAAATGATTTCTAAAAAAAATTAAAAGACAACGCTTTCTAAAAAATGCCATAAAAAACCAAAAAGCGCTTTTTAAAATTTACAGCATTTTTTAATAAAAAAAAAAAGCACCTTTTACAGCGCTTTCTCAAAAAAGCGCTGTAAAACGTGCATTAAAATGCACCTACTACAGAGCTTTTTTGAAAAAGCGCTGTAAAAGGTGCATAATAATGCATCTATTGAATGCACCTACTACAACGCTTTATTGAAAAAGCGCTGTAATAGGTGCAACAATGCATCTATATGAATGCACCTATTACAGCGCCTTTTTGAAAAAGCGCTGTAATAGGTTCATAATAATGCATCTATTGAATGCACCTATTACAGCGCTTTTTTGAAAAAGCGCTGTAATAGGTGCATAATAATGCATCTATTGAATGCACCTATTACAGCGTTTGTTTGAAAAAAGCGCTGTAATAGATGCATGCATATGAAGCGCTATTGTAGAGATTTAAAAAGCGCTATTACATGAGCGCTTGTTCAAAAAAGCGCTGTAAAACGAGTATAACAAGCGCGCAATATATCCACCTATTTTACAGTGCTAGATACTACAACACTTATTTGTTTGAAAAAACGCTGTAAATGGCTTAAAAAAAACACTATAAAATGCATTTTTTCGCATAATGTCTCTCATATTTTTACATTTCATCAACAAAATAGTAATTTGATAAGCAGTATACCCGACAAATAACATGAGAGGGTACATTTAGAGGTTACAATGCCTATTAAATGCCACTTCAATTGAGATTCTTGGAAGCCAGAATCAATTTTGTAGCAATTCTAACATTTATTTCTTTTAAATTATATATTTCAACTGTAGCCTAAATTGTGAAATATGTTGCCTATACGAGTATAGGCAATTGTTTCGAGGAGTTGTTTAATAATTGTCTATATTATGAAGCAACATTTTTCTCACTTCAAAGCAGTTCGTTTAAGGTCGGTATTAATAAATTATAAGCTTTATCAAATTGGCTTAAAAGCACTTTTAAAATGATCATAAAAAAAATTATCCGAGTTCGACTCTAAAAAGATTGCAGGTCTTTGGATTAGCACGTCGTTTAATTATTTTTAAATTTTTTATTTATATTTTATAATATTAAGTGTCGTAATTTAAAAAATATTATTTAAATTTTTACATATTTTAACGGTTTTTTAAAATAATATTAACAATCTTTTAAATACACCTTATTTTAGTTGTGTTTAAATATTTTATATAATTTTTTTCAAAATAAAGTTCATGTATTATTTTTTTCATGTCAAGCGGGTATGTGGGTAGTCCTAAGTCCGACTAGACTAGTCTACCACGGATATGGACTTTTAAGGGCTGAGGTAAAAAGTCCTATTAAAATTCAGTTTGAAATTATAGAGCTTAAACCCTATGTTTTATCAGGCTTTTTGGGTCAGTTTATTCAAACTAATCCATTTTGACAGCTATAAATTTTTGGATATATAACTATTCAAAAATTCCGCCTAAGCTATATGAACAGACGACATTATTATCTGAACATAAGACAATTGAATTAAAACATTAGTTGTGTTATTGGAACATAATTTTTAGACACAAACAGTGTATAAATATGGTGAGTGTTGCTTTTTTTTTTTTTACTTGCAAATCATTACTTTTATGCAAAAAGAGATTTTAAATTATTTTTTCAAAAAATACTAATAATAATTTTGTGCCACAGATACAATAGATTTGTGTCATTAACCAATTTGAATATTTCATTAACTACTAAAATGCAAGTTTGTTTTGTCTTAGACGAGATGATAAGTACCACCATAAACTAACACACAACTACGAGGTCTCAAATTTGAATTCGGGATAAAATATCTAAGCTAACAATATTGACATATTCCAATTGAGCTAAGACTTAAGGACGTTACTAAAATGCATGTTATTAACCACTATTATCTCATTAAATCGTAATACTCTAAAGTGGTTAATATCTTGAATTTTGGTTGTTAATAAGATATATGTTAAATAAGTGGTTAATCACTAACAATTTAGTGGTAAATAAAGTCTTAAAAGTGGTTAATGACATAAACCTGTAAATTTGTGTGTTGTTGGAGAAAAAATTAGCCAAAGAAATGACTGAATGCTCTCAACTTTTTAATTCCCTTTTGCTTCAAATGATTACGCTGAGGAAATAACTCTATTTCACAACTATGGGTTCCTTAACTATTCCAAGGATGTTAAGTACAGTGTAGAATTTTCAACTACTGAACTAAGAAATGCATAAAGTAAAGTAAAGTAAATTGATAAAGATAGCATAAAAAGCTTGTTTGATTAATTGTGTGTGTCAGAAAAATTTCAAGTTTTAGTATTTATAGACACAGTTAATCCTACTGATCATAAAACGTGGCCTAATAACATGTAGCGATGTATGGCTAATTACGCGGGTAATGCATGATAACTTCCAACTAAAGAAAATCGTGGCGCCCCACAATCATCTCATTTTCTTGTGTTCTTTGGTCAGTCAAATTAGAATTATATGTGCGTGCTCTCTTTCTGTTATCGTGCCTTTGTTTTGGTCGTTAGTGGCGCTATAATCGTCTATCAAATTATCAGGTTGTAGTGGGCTTTGACTTAGTTTTGGACCTTGACGACCCTCACAAACTTTGGTAAACCTGAGAAAGACTCGACTAACTCATATTTGATTTCTTCATATGCACCTGACCTTCCTTCGACTAAGGGTAATTCGACTACTCAATATTCAACTACTTGCCATTCTCAATTAATCAGTTATTTGTTTTTTGGTGTAAACAAATTTCTCTTGCATCATCGGATAGTTGATTTCTTGTAAGATGATGCAATGCAAACCGTAATTACTACGCATGAATAGTGTCATCATTTTATTGTAAAATAGAAAAGTACCTGTTACAAATCCTACCCCGGCTTGGGAAAGAGCTTAACTTAATGATTCTTACCGATAAATTATCTTAACGTTAACCTTGACTATCTCAACTAATCCATCCTTATTTTTGCTTAATCATTGGAATATAAATAGCTTTAACCAATTTCATTGTTCTTCACTTTATGTTATCTACTTCCTCTAATTGTTTTCTCTTGCGCCCTTTTCTCCTTGCAACTTATCGCCTTGAATTCTTACTCTCCCTAATCTCAACTTGTGTCTTCATTTTGTTCTCAAAGCCTTAATTATAATGATAAACTCATCCCTAGTGTACTTTGCCCCATTAAATATCACATGACCTTGCGTCCATCCACAACAGATGTAACAATTGAACCTTTCTTCCCGAAACCTCTTGGCTCAAAACTTCCTTTAAGCTGAGTGTGGTTCGATGTCGATCGAAAACCTAGTTAGTTTAGAACACACCCACGTCCAACCTTTGAGTATGTCAAATGGCTCACTAGGGCAACTTCAAATAAGGAGTAGGATTGGAAACTATGGGGCATATATATCATGCTTATGTTTTCACATGTGGACATAAGTTTCAATATAGACCACCTATATCCTCTACTATTGGTAAATAATTTCCAATGTTTTCATTTTTCCATGGCGTGTGATGACCCCAACCCTTTTTGATGTGGCAGCCATCCTTAGTTTGCCCATCATCAAAGTTGAAACCCCTACAACTCATGATGCCCCTATCCCTTCATCAGGGTTTCATTTCTCAAAATCCAGCTCTAGTTATGCCTTGTTCGTGTCATATAACATTTTTGACTCTGGTGATGTCTCACATACAGAGCACAATGTGTTTTTGTTGTATTGGTTCATTAAATTCTTCGTTTGTACTAGTTTTGTAGCCATCGTCCAAGAGTTGCAATTGTATGTGGCTTTGCTTCAATTCAACTAAAGCATAGCTTGGGGCTCTTTATTTATTTCCTCATTCTTTTGTTCCTTACATACTATTTTAAAACAACTGAAGGAGAGGAAAGACATATAAACGATACGTGGACCTATCTTGTTTCTTCAATTTTGGTTTAAACTTTATTTCCTTGAATGTTTGGATACTTCTATAAACCACGACTCGATTCCTAATGAGGGACAAGACCTATGGAGGCGAATAATCCATCTTGCAGATAATGACTAACTAGCCTACACAGTAGTTGAGCAGTTATTTTCACAGAACTAGATATCACCAGATTGGACCCCGATCTTCTTGGAAGGCTGCGACCCATATTGGATGTTTGATGTTGGAAGCTATGATTTTTCCCCCCAGGCTTAGGCTGTCGTAAATGAGAATTAGATCAGGATTCTAACGGCTAGAGACTTGCTAGGTAGAATGAAGCCAGGCAGTAGGAACAACAAAATTTTGGTGAAGTGCTACAATCCTCAAAGTGTAGCCATGAAATTTAGACTCCTACAACACATCCCCATCGAGTATGAATCAAACACTTCTGGAGTCACCAAAAGCTTTATAGTTGAAGTCGAGTTAAAAAAGGTCGCTCCCCTAAGCCTATAGAAGTTTAATGCTTTTTTCATGGAGGCATTTCCTAATCTTTCAATGGAATCTAATGAATTTGCAAATTTGTGATCATCGATCCAGATACCCTTTAACTTCTCTTGATGCTCTTAAGTTCTACGAATGATTTGACTGATACCAGAAGCAAAGCCCCATCGGCAAACCAAAAGGGTAAACTAGTAAATCTCCTTTTATCTTCTTAGCCTACCAACCACTAGTGCTCCTCGTCTAACTTTATTTTTCATTTTCAATAGGTACGATTGTTGGTGACTTAGAAGAAGAAGGAGGCACAAATCAACTCCCAGAAAAAGGAACAAACATGTGGCATTCATATCAACGAACCTTCAGATCCCATGATCCCTCAAGCAAGCTGAAGCAGTGTTGTCGTCAGTTGACAAGAAGAAAAGGCCGAAGGTAATTTATTCGTTATTTAGGATATTGCTTATTTTTTGCATTTGTTGTATCCATCACCTAACTTCCCTTTTCTCTTCTTATTTTAGCGAATGAAAACTTCTCATCCACCGATGGAAACGGCTACGTTTGGATCCAAAAACACTAAAACAACACCTAAATCCTCTTCCAAGGTAACTTAGCCCGTAAAACCTTTGGCACTCACTTTTTTTTTTCCGTAGATCCATAGCTAACTCTCCTAATCCTGTCTTGTTGTTCTTTAAGGCATATATAGACCCGACTCATAGGGCTATTGAGTCTCTTGATTTGCATAGGTAAAGCTCGCCTTTAGGAGCTTAGGCACCTCATATGTGAGCTTATCCTCCACCCAATGACTTATCACGTATCTTGCCATATATTTTTAAAGAGAAGTTGAGAAAATACTTCTTTGGAGCAATTGATGGCTCTTTTTTGGTCTCTATGTACGCTAAAGAAGATGTGGACATTATTGATGCAACGTTGCAAATGGAAATCCCCACCAAAATAGAAGCAGTTGCTCTTTGAAAGCTCTACTTTTTTGGCTAGGATTAGTCAATGGAATCCCTTCCTCTCAGCAATATATTTTTACCCAAACGGTCTTGGAGTTGGGCCATATCTCGATAGACTATCAAGGCCTTAAGGAGCAATACGAGTGTTCCCCCCACAACCTCAGTCGGGTTGAAGTCCACTAGTCCACAAAAATAACCCTAAGCAAGCATACTTGACTCTTGGGGATGAGAGGAAAACATCTCTCCAATGCAAACAAGCCTTTGAAGACAAGGTACGTTTTCTTAGAGTTGGGCAGGAAAGGATTAAGGAGGAAATGGGACGACTAGAACTAGAAGCTTCATAGTTAGCCAACATTACCAAAGTAGCCAACAATAAAATAATTGGTTTATATAGCGAATCAACCTGTATTGATGGTGAGCTAAAGCTCTTATTGGCTCAAAAGAAAGGTCTTGAGTTCGACTTCGATACAATCCAAAAAGGGATGAAGCTTAAACGTGATGTTCGGGAGAAGTTCAGGCTCACTTTGTTGATGCTAGGGTTCCTGCGCTTGCCCTTTTAGTTGCAGCACCTTCACCTCCAACAATCGAGCCTTTTATGACAGAAACGTCTCAGGAGCCAAATTGTTTGGAGGTTAAAATAATAGAGGCCCCTATTGCTGAGGAGGTAGGAGTCAAAGACATAAGCAGAAATTCATTCCTATGAAAGGTTCTTTTTCTCTTAAAGAAGAGGATGTTGAAGACCCCGTTAAGGAAACAGCTTTAGATCAGCCACTTAGTGCTTCGTTCTTGTAATCAATTTTATGGTTATTGCTCTTCTATGCTTTCCTAAATAGTGGGATAATATTTCTTGAAGTATTTTTGATTTATGCTTCTATTCATTTCTTCACCCTCCATATTCACTAGCCAATAGGATCATCCACTAAACGGTTTGCGTACAATGCATGGTCTTTCCCAATTTGGTGACCATTTTCCAAACTTAGGGTCTTTAATCCCATCTGTCAAAATGGTTTCCAAACGAAGTCTCCTTCATTGAATCTTGTAAGTTTGACTCGCTAATTCTATGATTTTCCATTTTGATCTTTGAGTTTTCAATCTCGATCAAAGGCATTAGTCGATGCTCATCTAGGGAATCCATTTCCATTAACATAGCTTGTTGGTACTCATCGATGTTGAGCTTCTACGTTAATTTCCAACGGGATAACTGCATCGTGACCATAAGTTGGCCGATAAGGAGTGAAACATGTTGCAATGGATTTAGAGTTCCTTATGGCCCATAGGGCCTCTTTGAAGGTTTCATGCAACTTCATCGGATTATCCTCAATGTTTTTCTTAATCAAGTCAATGATGATTTTATTGGGTGCCTCAACTGGCCCATTGGTTTATCCTCAAAGTTTTGCATATAGGCTACCACTTTGTCACCAGTAAACATCGTTCCATGGTCAATTTTGATGGTTTCTAGCATACCATGATATAAATGATTTGATGTTGGATAAACCTGATCATTTAATCTTGGCCTACGTTTATCATGGGTTGAGCTTCCAATGACTTGGTTAAGTAATTAGTCGCTACTATGATGAACGCATGTCTCTTTAAGGAAGCATGGTATATCTTTCCAATTAAATCCATAGTCCATCCTTTAAACATTCAAGGTTTACTCACTAAATTTAGTAATTTGGCTATTATCCTTGTTATAAGTCCATATAGGTGACATGTTTCACATTCATTGGCATATTGGAAGCAAACAGCTGTTATGGTAAGCCAATCATATTTGTGGCTATAAATCAACTATTTCATGATGGGACCCAACTTGTGAGATCCACACAGTCCTTCATGTACCTCAGTCATGATTTTGAAAGACTCTTTTTTACCTACGCATTTCAAGAGAACACCATTGCATCCTTTCTTATATAGATCCCCATCTATTAATACGTATTTGAGGGATTTCTGTTTCAACTTTAAATTGGTTGAGATTTATGGATCACCTATGTAGTCAACTAAATCCTTAATCCAAGATTCAACCACCTAAAGACATCCTTTCAGAGGATGTCTCTTTATATCCAGATGCTTGTTGAGCTAATTCATTTGGTTCCTCATTTTCGTCACGCAAAATGTCTAAAACCACTGCATCGACAAACATAAACAATAGTTTCCTAGCAACTTCTTTGGAGGTTTGGATTCAAGCATTGGTATCCCCTAGTTACATGCTTCAACATCAGTTATGAATATCTTTTGGCCCTAATACGACATCAACTATGACAACCGTCATCATTTGAGGCTACTCCCACAAAGCTGGTCATCTTCATGTTAGTTGGGATGAGGTCTTCTATATTCTTACCCAGCTTCTTCAAGGTTAATATGGGTATAACATTAAGGACAACCCTTCCATCGACAAAAACTCGGCTAAAGACCTTTTCATTAATATTAGCTTTGATAAATAATGGCTTTAGGTGTTGTACCATGTCTATAGGTTGGTTCTCGAGAGACATACCTTCGACTTCCTTGTTACTTGTTATGGTAACCCATTCAATATCTTCTACGAACACATCCCTTTCCAGTTCCCTTGGTTGAAAAATCATTCCTAGAATTCAAGAGGAATAAGACCAATAATATAGGAGCCATGATGTTTGTATCTTCTTGGAGTAAGGTATATAGGATTGATTCTTTATTGTTTTCAAAATAATCCTTGAGCACCTCATCTAATGAGTAAGAAAAATTAGCCATATTGAGTTACTCGGCTTCCTGTTCAGGTGTTAGCGTAGTCTATCAGTCATCCCTCATCGACTTAGGCTCACATTGAATAGGTTCCTAGGTGTGTATTGTGACATCATTAGCAGCTTGACGTACTTTAAATCCTTGCACATTCTTATTGGCCATATATGATGTTCCTAACATGTCAGCCTCATTACTATTTGTTTGTTCTAGGAATGCCTTCTTCAAAGCTTACAAGACTTGAGGTGAAGAGATCTTATCAAGTGTTTGGTCCTTGACCTAGGCAATCAACTATCTTCTTTTGAATGGACGTGTTCCTCTACTGTATTCTTTTCTGAGTCTAGGTGAGGGTGACCACTAAGGGCGCCTGATCCTAGATCTTTTGATTGAGGACCCATTATTCCTTGGGAATATTTGCTGAAGGTTTTTCTCATTTCTTCTGCCACCAACTCACCCTTTTGAGGTTGCAAGTTACTTTGGCCACTTGTCTATTCCCTTTCGGAAGGCTTTTGCCATCTACCTCTAGCAAGGTCGGCTTTTGCATGACCTTGCCTCCAATATTCTGCTAAATTTTATTCAAATAAATAGTCCTTCTTTGAAGAAGTAGTGAATGACAAGTTCTCCAATGAAGCAGCCAACCATGGAAGGTTTTCTAGATTTTGTGTTATTCTATACTAGTGCGACCTGATTTCCTAGCACTTTAGTAGTTGACGTCCTGCCAGGGGGCACAATACTTACCGTAGATTTGATTGCCATATTCTTGGGCTGCCATATTTGTCTTATTTATTTCTTCCCTTGTCCGATCGACTTGAACCCTATCAGTTTGAAAATTGACACTATCTATGTTTGTGGCTGGGAATAGGTCTATATCAATGGCTATCTCATTCATCCCCTTGTCGGCTAACTTAAACATGCCCTCCTTGATAGCCTTTTGAATGGCTTTTTGGAAGACGATGTAATTATTCGTCGAGTGGTTGTACGAGTTATGCTATTGGCAATACTTTTTACCTATTATTTCCCCAAGTTGATATATATTGTGACCATCCAATAGTCGTATTTGTAGTACTTTTACCTATGATTTCCCCAAGTGGAGGTATATTATGACCATCTAATAGTCGTATTTGCTTATCTTTTAGCATATAATCAAATATTTGGCCAACTTTAGTGATATCAAAGGTATAATCAACTTTGGCTTTTGATGAAACATTATCCTTCCCTTTGGCAGGCCTTAAGACAAGACAAGTATAGCTTTCCCTTGTAGAATTTCATACGTCAATATGTTTTCCGTGGAATCGATTGACATATCGTCATTAGAATTCTCCACGTAAATTATGGAAACTAGGTATGGGCCACTCATCGACTATCACGCTTCTTTTCCCTCTCTTGAATAAATTGTTTAATGCATACTACTCATGGCAAGCTTGTCCAACAAGCTTCTCTTTTAGGTGATGATGCATGCCACCGATGGTCATAAAAGCATACTCTACATAAGGAAATTGGATTGAACATTTTGTTTGCCTTTTTCCTAAACCCCTTTATGAAGTCTGCAACCGATTCATCTACTACTTGATTCAAATTCATCAAATTGGTTGTTGTAACTTCAATGAAGTGGAGGCCAGTAAAATATGTCATGGAAACATCTTTAATAGTCTGCCCAGTTCTAGATGGAATTTGGTTAAAGAGATGGATATTAAGTAAAGGCTGCTCTTGATAAACTCTCTCTCAAATGTTTTAGTGATAACAAAATTGTTTTAAAGATAAAATATTTTGATTATATGTGTCGTCTAACTTGTGTTCTTGAATGTATCAATTTTTAGAAAACATTTCATTTACATTCTTGATCAGATGAAGATTCTAAAGATATTAATTTATCCTCGAAGAGAGGATGATGCTACTATTATCTCAAACATCCAAAATAATCAAAGTAACAATAAGAACAACTACCAACAAAAAATTGATTAAAGAATACTTGTACAAGTGTTAAAGGATAAACAACACATAATTGAGGATGAACTTTTTTCTCTAATCATCCTCGCACATAGGAAAATAAGGGAAAGTACAAAGGTACAAAGAGTGGTGTCCTTGACTTGTAAGACAAGCCACTTCAATTTGTTGGAACAAGGAAAAGCCATAAAGCATTAGTCACATAAAAAATAATGAAAGCTTCATCCTAGTACTAATTAGATCTGAGGATGGACCACCATACTCATCCTCTCAGCCTTCTTATAACAAGGTCATAATTGGAAGGACATATTTGCAATTCTAAACAAGGTCAATGGGAAATCATCTAAGTCTCCAAATGATATATTGTATTTCTCCTCATATTTGAAGATTCATGATTTCTATAAAATGAGATAATCCCATCCTCGAAAAATAAGAAAGATATATACAATCATAAAAATCAAAGCTGTGATAAAAACAATCTCATCCTCACATACTTTCTACTAATCTTAAATATATCTTTAGATCATTCTTTTAGAAAGTATATTATAGTGTTATATCCATTCATAGAAACCTCTCAAAAAACTGTATATCCTCAAGTTATGATTAACTTGTTGAAATTTGTGTAAGCTCTGTAAGACTCGAGGATATATTGTTTATGTAAGCCTGGTGAGGCTAAGATAATACATAGTGAAAAGAATATTATCAGAGAATAGGCCTTTTGAGCCATAGTAAAAAAAACTCGCAAGTGAGTGAGAAGTGATCGTAACCCATTTTGGGTGAACAAATATAAATTTGTGTGTGTCAATCTCTAAACTCTGATCTCTTCATTTTATCTCATTCTTATTTCAATTGAAAACATCTATCATTTAACATTGATCTATTATCCTCACACAAAGGATACTAATTTAAAAAGGGAATACCAATATTCAACCCCCTTTCTAGTGATATTTTAGCTACTTCCTGTATCTCTTGATTGTACCGATTATGAGGTTGGGATCCAATAATTGATGTTGAAGAGGTCTGGCCTCGACTGCAATTGGTTGATTCCACATGTTCTCTAGTGGGTTTTGGAAACCTTGTTAAAACTGAACATGAGGTAGTGGGTTCCCACATTGCTGCTCCTGGTTAAGTTCTATAGTGTTCCTCATAGGAGTTTTTGGAACCATAGGTGTACTATGCTAGTAAATTGGGTTTGCAACATGTTGTTGTTCACCATTATAACTCACGTTTGACCTTGGTAGAAGTGAACCCATAGGGTGTGATGAAGGTACATCAAGTCATGGCAGGTGTGTTGGATGCTTGGAGGGATAATACACAACTGGTCTAGACATTTTTACTATTGGGCCAAATGCTTGTCCTTCTACGTAAGTTATGTTATTCGTCTGCTAAATATTTCCATAAGCCGATACTGGAGGCATTCCAATTTGTCCTACTACTTCAGGTGGCCTCCTAGCCATATGTACCTTACCATATTGATGGTTAGCTTGATTATACGTATTCCTTGTATTCCTTTAACTGCTGAAGTGACAAAATTGTCACCTGAATTGACTTGTTTCATCTTCAGCTCCCTGGCTTGTTGAACTTCATTATGAATCATCGTTTTACAATGTCTGCAAGTTGTTGTCAGACTTGATACACGATATCATGTATCCTCATGTCAATTTGTTGTGTAATGAAAGAAGTGGTCATGATCGTTGGTTGCTCAGGTGGATCAACGTTTCCTTCTCATGAAGCATTAGGAGCAAGTCATGATGTAGGCATTCCCAACGTTTGAGATGGGTCAAGGACATCTTTGATGCTGAAGTTGATGATTGTTCCATAGTGCCAAAACTTCTACTTGACCGCAAGTCCATCTGCCAAGGGTAATTGTGTCCTTACAAACTGAAATTATCAATGGTTGCTATTAGAGTTCCACTCGGCGTGCTAAATTTGTTGTTGGGAAAAAGACTTAGGTGAAGAAACTGAAAAAGACATAGGTGAAGAAACTGATTAGTTGAGGAAGGAACTATATCCCTTAATTAGCTACGAGTTCCTTAACTACTCCAAAGAGGTTAAGTACGTTGTGGAATTTTTAGCTACTATATAATATGCATAAAGTAAATCGATAAAGATAAAGATAACATATAAAGCTTGTTCGATTGATTGTGTGTTAAAAAAATTACAAGTTGTAGTATTTATAGGCAAAGCTAATCCTATTGGCCATAAAATTTGGCCTACAGACATGTAGTCGTGCTAACTATAGAAGTTTGTGGCTTATCTGTGTGTGCTCTCTTCCTATTATCGTGTCTCAGTGTTAGTCGTTAGTGGCGCTAAAATCGTGGAAGGTGAGTGTAATTGTCGATTTATCAGGTTGTAGTGGGCTTTGACTCATTCTTTTTAGCCTTGGGGACCTTCATAGACTTTGGTAAACTTGAGAAAGGCTTGAATAACATATATCCGGCTGCTTTCTGCGCACCTGACCTTTCTTCGACTAAGGGTAATTTGACAACCCAAAATTCAATTATTTACCGTTTTCGAATAACCAGTTATTTATATTTAAGTGTAAACATTGTAAAAAAAATTATTATTTTTTGAAAAAAAGTACAATTTAAAAAAAATATATTGTTATTGTGAACAGTACATACGGTTTTTATATTTGTGTCAAAATATATTTCAAATAACATTTTTCTTAAAATGTTGACACTAAAAAAATCTATATGTAACTAATTCTAAAAAGTGAAATAAACAAAACATAAATATTATACAAAAACTATACTGTAACGCCGAAATCTAAATAACGCTTGCTAATAAAATTTTGTAAAGTTAAAACATGAATTTTATTGAACTTAAAAAACCTCTATAACATTTCAAGTATCTGCTACAACACATTAAGAGATACACAGTCCAACTCTACAATAAGTGAAACTTCCTAATTCTATGACTCAGACTATGATTCAAAACATTGACAATTTATACTTTGGACGGGAGACGAGCCACCCAAATATACTTCTTTATTCTCCAAAATTCCTGTTACCTGAAAATATTACTCATATTATAGGAAATTTAAACTCAGTAAAATAATACAAGATGCAGTTCAACATGTTTCCAACCATGCTTGCTAAGTATGGAAAAATTCTTTTAGTACAAAATACACTATGATATTATCATAACTATAGTTTAAAATGTTGTTTATATTGTAATATATTTTATGAATACAAGCATTAACTTTGTAATAGACTGCTCACCTGAGTAACTTGAGAGATACTAGTTTCTTTGCATGTCGGGTTACATATCATGAACTTCAGATGCGTCCTACATGTTATCCCCTTACTCATTCCTTCTTCTGTTAAGGAGAATATATTCTCCCTTTTCTAAGGGAACATTAAAGGTATTTATGGTTAATAGTATACAAAGCACTCATTAAAAATAAGGTTACTACAATATAATATTATATGTTATCTCTGTTAAGACTTATAGGTATTTATGGTGAACACCCCGATTTTTAACAGCGCGAGTGCATTTTTTTTAAAACAACTTAATAAAATAATACGTTGTAACACAAAAAGACAAGAGTCATAAATAATTACGTCATATATACAAACAAGCTAAGATAGTTTTTGAGACAATAATCCAAAGTATACAAATAGAAAATACATCGGGGCTATGAGACCCATCCGACATTGCTCATACCCTTGGGTTATTCTCAGCAAACACCTGCACATAAGTACTGCTCCAAGAATGCTATCCCCCATGGTCACGTAAAAAAAAATGGAACATGGACCCACCAAAGAGTCAACTGTCAATGTATGTCATAGATACAATCATCCCAAAATAAGATAAGTACAGCCACCAAAAGAAAAACACTAAGGCCCTATACAACAAAAAAACTAATCTGATCATCCACTAACAACTACGGTAATAAGGGTGACCCACACACTGCACAAGTTCCTTTTGATGCAGTATCTCTCCTCGAAGTAACTTCCTCCTCCTCTTCAGCCATAGAGGAATCAGTCTCCTCCGAGGTCGGGTCCTCCCACGAGATAAATGGCTTCGGCGGCGTAGGAATCTCAAAATAGCTCACTACCTCTGAGACATTCGGTAGAGGATCATTCACCGAAAGTGGGAGCTCTGACTCGACCTGTATATATAGCCCTGCTTGAGATGGGGTCGTATGCCCAAGCAGCCGGCGAGTGCCAGTCAGGAAAGTCTAACGACGTTTCCGTCGTCAGGGTAACAGTCGATAGAATGGATTTGAGTATCATTTAAGGGAAAAGCCCAATTTCCACAATAATGTAAAGGGTCACCATCCGAAATTAACAATTAGCATTTAACAATTATGCCATGAAGACAAACAATAAACACTTAGCAGTTATGGCATGACAACAAACAATAACAGACCATGTATATACCTATATCATATCATAACATGACTCGCGTGCCAAACACCCTAATGCAATACTTATATGCCAGTGCACATGATTCCAGGATTTCCAAACCCTCCTTGAGGGGCGTAAATCATAAATATACCGCCTCTCACAGACTAGTACTAATTACCAAGGTGCCACCTATCACAGATCAACACGATTTACTAGAGTGTAGTTTATAATATACCTTCACGACTAAAAATCCACGTAAGGATAAGATGGACCAATCAACTCATGGAACCATCCCGTGGCCCACTGTGGTCACCACTAAACACCGTGTCCTATCACGGTAACCACTAACTATGAAATGCATGAGCATACTCTGACTCTTTCACAACAATCATTATGTAAATGTAGCTATTAAAAGACTCCCTTTTTAATACTCATTACACACTAATAACTTTTCATACTTTTCACATAGCATACTCAAAACATATTCTCATTAATAAAATTCATAACACATAGCAACCCATATTATCAATCATGAAATGCATAATCACGTCAATATTAACCATCACATATTCACACATCAATCACACATATATTCACGTCAATATTAACCATCACATATTCACACCTCAATTATAGCTTTTTCAACAATTATCGCTACCACAATCAAACACAACGAAAATCTCGCTCGTGCCAACACCTCAAATAAGTTTGCTTGAATGTTTCACAATGAAAAGGGGAAGGTTTTGTCTTCAAATATTTTTTTCAAATGGAGGTTTGCGTTTTTTTTTTAAAGCACCAACACACTATATTTTTTCTATGAAAAAGAAAGAAGAATAGAGATAGAGGAAGCAGAATGAGGAAAATGAAAGGAGGGGGTCGCTGCCTAAAAAAGGGGTTGGGTTCATTCAATTTCTTTCTGTTAACTTACAAATAAAAAAAAAATTAGTATAATTAAATATTTAGGTATATTACTAAAATCATCACTATATCATCCAATCACTCTTACACACATCACATCACTCACTTCTCAATCTAATTTAATAAAAATATCTACTCTTGTCGCAACTCAATTGACAGATGAATTTATCAGCAACATGTGACATTTAAAAAATTTTATTCGGTAATAAATTTTTTGTAACTTAATTAAATTATACTCTAATAAATAATTTTAATCGGGTCTCCAAATATATATATATATATATATTACTAACTCTAACAAAATATATTTTTGGTATTTAATTCATAAAATAAAAATTGGGCTAATAGCCTAAGCAATTGAACATAAAAAAACAATGAAATTTCAGAAATTAAAGTTTAGATGATTCAAGGTCTTACAAACATCCACCGAGAATTATATTCATAACCATACTAGAAAAAACTCAATGAGAAAAAATCTAATGAAAGAAAAAAGAGTACATTATCGTTTGTGTGAGAAACTGTTTCATTAAAAATCTTATCATGAAAAACCAATGGGACAAAACTACGGCGAAGGAAAAAAAAAAAGAGCAAACACATTTGTTTCATCCCTAATTGTGTTGGTAGACTCCCACACAACTAATGTTGTTGGTACTAGAAGTGTGGTTACTATTCTCTTTTGGAAAGACTTTGATCCTAAAAGATGTGATGCACACTCCATAGATGAGGAAGAGTCTGGTTTTTGATTTTATCTTGGATAAGGCCTAGTTTACACAAACTATAGGGGCAATTATGTACACAATTACTAAAAATGGTATGTCTGTTGGGAAATGGTACACCACTAATGACAGATTTATGTTGAATGTTGAATTAAATAATTCAGTTTATAGTTATAGTTTATCTTAGATCTTTTGTTAGGTTGTAGAAAATTATATAATAGTTCGAATAAGTACAATTTCTATCTCTCAAATTTTTTTTTACCAATTTTTGAGAAATAATGACACGATTAGCGGGAGTGTCTCGTATATATATAAATTCTAATGTGGTGCAAATGTTTCACATAAAAACAAGACATCTCAACTATATATATTGCCACTCTCACTCCTATCAACCATATGTAGCACCACAAAAAATATTATAATAAAGAAAAGATGTAATTTGAAGATCTAGATCAAAATCAAAGAATACAATCGTTTAAAATGAAAAGCACTCAAAAATCTTACTAAGTAAACTTAATGGAATAAAATCATGGTAAAAGAAAAAGGAGTACTTTGCAAGAAAAAAAGAAAAAGCTGAAATCCAAGATATTAACACAAACCATAGATAGGAAAACCAAATCTATTACAAAAGAAGTCTTCTCTAATGAATTGAGGAAAATAATACTGCCAAAGCAAAGTAGAAACAGTGACTCCATAAACTACATATATAATGTTAATTTTGACGCATATTGATGACATAATTAATGATTATCGATTAATGTCAAAATTTATAGATATGATCTATATGATAATACATTTTAATCTAATGACCGATTTTAAAAAATATTTATCTGACACGGTGTTATTAAAGGAATGTAATTCTTTAGGTGTAATTTGATCTCTCTTCTCTATATATATTGCCTCTTCCTTTAAAATTGTAACAAACCCATTTACCAATTTTTCCTCCTGCCCACAAATATATATTATATTATACTTTTCTGATTTCTAATAAATTTTTATATTTCATAATATATATATAAATATATATTTTAAGGTCTCGCATATTTTTCCATACAAAAGTCATTAAATTTAATCGATTTACATTCTTTTATTATCTAACGATCAAACTGTAAATATGAAGAATAAATGAGGATAAAGTGAAATTAAAAATTATAAAATAAGATAAAATAGAGAGGATAAATATTATAATAAAACCCTGCAAATAATGGAAGCTCAAGAGCCACATACATATTGATTAAAACTCGTGCAAAGTGTTCCATAGTCTTAAATTTTGGGGCTTTGTCAAGAGCGATGTGTGTTTCAAATATGTGAAGAAATTGAAAAAATAATCTTTAGACGTCAATATTAGTAGTCTTCACCAAATCATATATTCAGATACAACATTGAATATTAATAATCATCACGATTAAAGTCTTTTGTCCATGGAAAGACAAGAAGAAGTCCTGGTTTGAAGTTCCACGTCCCAATATAGACAATAAACTATGAAGATCTTCATTTGAAGAAAAAGAAAATTCAAAAAAGCATTTTCCCTAGAGAAAAATGTCTCATATATAATTATCAAACAGATTGAAAACGTAACAATTTATCCAATCAATCTTGTTTATTTATATAACTTTGAAATCACATTTTTTTTAAACATTTTTTACCAGGAATCTTGAACTCATTTTCCTAGTGTTTGACTATATATAGTCTCTATACTAAATATGAAATGTTAACTCTATATGATGCATTTTTAAAATAATGAAAATAAATTTAGTTAAATAAAACATATAAAATGATATAATAATACTCTTATTTATTGTGGTAAGTAAAGACTGAATTTTCTACCCGATTTGAGGGATAAAACCTCAGTTCCACCCAAAAAAAGTAAACACTAATCTTCTAACTAGTTTGTTTAACTTGTTGCTTAATTAGTTGCTTTGTTCTTTGCAAAAAAAAATATGTTAAATTGCAATTTTAATTTCTTATTTTTATTAATTCAAGAAATTTATTCTTTTATTTTAAAATTTGATAGTTTTGATTCTTCATTTTAATTTTTTAACTAAAATATGATGATGTGACATCATTAAATGACGTGACATATGATATAACATCTATGAAATCGCAATAAAACTCTTTAATAACTTAACTTTCAACTTCATGAATTTTTCATTTTTGTAATATAATGAATGACATATAAATATATAATATATTTAGATGATTCTATATCATGAAATCGTATGTCACGTCATCTAAAATATGTCAAATATTGTTATTTTTTAGTTCAAAAATATAAAGAAGAAACTAAAATTACGATAACTTGAATCAAAATGACATATATCTAAGACCAAAGACATATATAAGTTTTTTTTAATAAAAATAAATAAAGGCAATTACATTCTTAATTAATATAAGCCACAGTGATTAATTAGTTTAATTAAGTCATAAAAATGTGGAAGAAAACAAAAGACAGCATTTTGTTTTACATTAACTTGCTACTTAGATGTCGACATCGACAGGTGTTGCTGTGTGATCTTTGGACACCACACAATGTGTCTTGACACTTCCGATGCCAGTATTGACATCTCTGCAAGCTATACATAAAAGAACATTTCTTTTTATGAGAGAACCTTTATTTATCTTCTGTATGATCCCACTTAGAGGGCATAAACAACCTGATCATAATAAGAAAGTTATTTATGTATAGATGCAAAAATATTTAAATATAGAAGGTGTTTGCACCTTTTATACTATGATGATAGGTCTAGGTTGTGCTATTATTTTTTTAAGGGTCTGAGTACCGGTTGTATCAAATATTTTTTTGTCACACTTATATTTATTTATGTCATTTATTATATATAATTAAAGGTATGATTATATTCTTAGTAGCATAATTAAAATATGTATTCTAGTGTCTTTTTGATAAATAACCGATAAAGTTGAAAGAGTGACCGAAAACAAATGTTATATGCACAATTATTTTAATGAGTATAAGAGAGGTGAATGTATTTTTAAAATTAGATGGGGTGTTAGTGTCATTTAAGGTGGTATGAAGAGAGTTAAACTCAATTTTCTTTGTCTTAAAATATAAATGAAAAATAAGTACGAGGCCAGCCTGTCATTAGTTGTCAAATTGGTCTCCATCATGATTCATATACTCCCTCGATCCCTTATTACGAGAATCCATCATGACAAAAATCCGTGTACTAAGAAAAATTGTTAACTTAATCAACTTATCAAAAATATATGTTATTTTTACATATTTAACCCTATAATTACTGTTATCATAATCAAGAAAAATGAAAAAAGTTAATAATGATTTCCAATAGTCAATTTAATAGGAACACTTTTGTAAAGAAATCATTAATATATGTTTAAATTTGCACATGATTTTATATCAAGGGACAAAGAAAAAATTAAAATGGATCTTATAATTAGGGGATGGGGGACTATAGTACACACCAAATATAGATGTTATGAATAGAAATAGTTAATTAAAAGGTTATAGAATTTAGTTATTTTTTAGTTTAATTGTGGTTTTGATCCTCTATTTCAATTTTTTTTAAAAACAACCTTATTTGTATTTTTTAATTAAAAAATGTTGATGAGCCAAATATTTAATGATATGGAGCATGTTGAATGTATCATTAATGATGATTGGGCATTGTTTAAATTTAAAATTAAATTCATTTCATTAAAAATCCAAAACTAATTAAATAATAAAAAAATTTGGCCATCTTCATCTTCAACCCTAAAAACACAGCAATGTTCATCCTCAACCCACATATTCTAAGATCTAGATTCAAATCAAACCCATTTTTTCCCCATAATCATTCATCCAACCCAAATGGCTTCAACAACACCTTAAGCTCTTTAAACCTCTTTTGTTGTAGGAGTCGAGCACTGAACTCGAGAAGCCCTTCCAATGCCTGCGCGCGTTGCTGGTAAGATGAGGTGTCAAACTTGCGCTGATTAGAATCGGCAGATGAATGGCATGAAACAACAGTAGTTGCCCTATGTTCGGACCATTCATTGCAATATGAAACTAGAGCACTATTGGTAGGAATACTAGCTTTGTCCACAACTTGGATTGTACACTTGTCCTTTGATTATTACCATAATTACTTTTAAAGTCATGCTCATAAATAATTGTAATGTGCTGATAGTGCAAAACTTTTTACACTAACAGTGCATGACAATTAAACTCAAAATATAAAAAGAAAAACATGTACTCAATGTTAGATAGTATTATTAGAGGTTAGTAGTAATTAGGGTAATTTTTTCATTGCTATTATCTAGTTTGTTCATTTTCTATTGAAACCCTAACCTAAGGGTTCTTCTTCTTTACTTTTGTTCTTCTTTCTCCTCTATGTTTCTATATACTCAGCATTTTTGATATGGTATCAAAGAGATTTGGTTGATTTTGGGATCTATTGTAAAGTGGTTTAACAAACTTGGTGGATGACCCATTTTCGACTCGGTACCGATATTCTCCCTCCGTTCTAGGTACGGTTTCCTCCCTCCATTTACATTTTCAACGCGGTTCAGCTCCTCTGTTTTCGGCGTTGTTATGATCTTTTGTTTTCGAACGATTTCGTTTGGTTCCTGACTGCTACTGATATGTTATCCCTAATTTCTTTTGTTCTCAATTATTGTGTCCATTGTATATTATGTGATTGTTTGTTATGATTGGTGTTAAGGATGACTCTTCGAAATCTATTAGTGTCCACCTCAATGGATAAACATACTCTTATTGGAGTCATGTGATAAAATACTTTTGTAAGAAAAAGATATGTAGAGTTATGTTAATGAACTTTTGTTAAGTCAATAGATAAAAAGGATGAAGCAAAATATGCAATAGAATTGAAAACATGGAAAGTTAGTTCAAAAATCATTACTTGAATTAATAATTATGTTGATTAGTCCATCATTGTGCAACTAGCAAAGTGTGATACAACTAAAGAAATTTGGGATCATTTGAAAAAAAAATGCATGTTCAGTCTAATTTTGCAAAATAGTATCAGTAGGAAAGTAATATTAGAGCCCTTAAGTAGAACAATATCACCATTCAGGAATTCTATTCGGTCGTGACGAATTTGTGAAATCATTTGGCTTATTTGGAATCGATTGAATTGAAAGCTCTTAAGGTGTAGATTGATCAAAGAGAAGAGCAGTGTCTGATTTCATTTCTAATGGCTCTTCGCGACTATTTTGAGGGCCTTTGTGGGGGTATTCTGCATAATACTTCTTTTCCTAGTGAATTAGTAGTTAGTGAATTACTAGCAGAAGAAATCAGACTCGAAATCCACTTTAGTGTGTTAGATAAGGAAATTCTCTCTACTACTTCATCTATTTATGTTGCTCTTGTTCACAAAGGAAAACCTCAAAGGAGGATTGGGCTTGGTAATGATGAATGTATTTTTTGAAAAGGAAAATGTCATTGGAAAGCACAATGTTCGAAATTAGCGAGAACAAGTAAGAAGAATTTTAAGGGTCCATCATCTAGTGTTATTATTGTTGCTGCTCCTACAATTAGCTCTAGTTTTGATTGTGTATACTCAACGAGACTCAATAACAAATTTTCCAAGATAAAGAGGTACTAATTTCCAAGTATTTGTCTTGTGCAATGCAAAAAGTTCACCTGCCATAGCCTACTGAAAAATAGGGTCCAAAATAACCTCTTCAAAGGAAGACGACTCAGAAAAAGTTTGAATAAAGATTAAGAAAAAAAAACAAAGCAATGTAAGTAAAATAGACAAAATTAGATTGAGAAGACTTACAGTTGCGAGATGGATAAGTGTTGGGCAGCTGGGGGTGTAACATCTTAAAATCAAAGATTAGAAATAATTAAAATTTCCGATTTTAAAATATTATTATTATTATTATTATTATTATTATTATTATTATTATTATTATTATTATTATTATTATTATTATTATTATTATTATTTAAATGCCCAAGATACGCAATAAAATCAATTATCCTCCTATCTGACCTCAAAATAGGATTCGATCAGGTTTTAACCAATTATTCGATTAACAAGCTTAGCATCTGCTTGTTACAGTTTCAGAAGTAAACAAACCACGAATTTATATGGTGATTGGCATGTATATAGGTAGTCATAACTTTAAAAATCAAGACATATATGCTTTTTTTTAAAACCAATTACTCAATTAGCAAATATAAACTACGTTGGCAAGAAATTCATTCCAACGACACACCACATTAAGGAATAAACAAATTTCTCTTATTAGGTGGAACCACTAACTAGGTATTTGAGTAAATGTAGCATTCATAGGAAAATCGTTACTAGTATAAAAATATATTTATACTTAATTAAAGACTCAAAACATATAACTATAGTAAAATAGAGAGTAGCTAAGTATTTTGCGGTTGTGATAACGGTTAATAGCGAGTGACAAAGAAAGAATTTTATCAAAGAACGCTTCAAGAGGTGAGTAATCACACCCTTTAAACTTTCATGGTACATTTATTTTGGGAATTTGGAATAGAAAAAGAGTTAGATATTTTGAATGTTACTTTCTTATAAAATTATATTTTGTTGAAAATCTAACTCTATTAAAATTGGGATTTTATGAACTATAATAATAGATTATGAATTGATTTATTTACTATTGTTTGTTGAATTACCGTTTTTATGATTGTTTGAATATATATTCTTTAAAAGATTGTTTTATAATATTTTCTTGAATGATTGTTATTATTATATATTCAAATAAAACATCATATTATAGATATATATATTCTTTAATAGATCGTTTTATTATATGTTCTTGAATGATTGTTGTTATTATATATTCAAATGAAATATCATATTGTAAATATATATTCTTTAAAAGATTGTTTTATTAAATTTTACTGAACGATTGTTGTTATTATATTCAAATGAAATATTATATTATAAATATGATCTTACGAATATGATTGTTAAAAATATGAATTACTTTGATTGTGTGTGCTGGAGATGGGTCTTGTACCCCACATATGGATGAGTTTTAAACTTCACAAAGAGATGAGGTTTAAACTTCACATGGATGGGTCTTGTACCCCACATATAGATGAGTTTTAAACTCCACAATGAGATGAGGTTTAAACTCCACACGGATAGGTCTTGTACCCCACACTGGATGAGTTGGTGCTCCACATGATGAGATAATACTTACTTCGTGGAAGTAGTATATCTCCATATAACGATGAAACATCATTGAATTGATTGATTTATTTTCTGCAGAATAAACGTGTATATTGGATTTATTTGAATATTGCATATGTGAATTATCGATAATTTAATTGATGAGTTTTTATTAATTATTGGATGTAATTGGTTATTATAGAAAAATCTTAATTATATCATGTACATTTCTAAAGAATATTTTTGGAAGAAGGCGGGTGCCATGATCGATTTTTCCGGTTACCACTCTGGCTGAGAACAATACTTGCTTTAAATTTGTGTGTATTATTTACTGGGATTTAGTATCTTATTAAAGTGTTGTTTTCAGAGACTAAGACCGTCGGGGACGTCTAGAGTTGAGAGGTTCTACCTCCCTTGAGAAGATTAACTCCCTTAGATTAGGTTAGTAGATCAAGAATAAGTGGACATAGTGTCTACATCGTACTTTTATTTTGGGATTAGATACAATTGTCCAGTTTTGAATATTTTGATTATTATAGATTTTCAGTTGTAAGGATTTATTTTAAAGATTTCATAACATTATTTCTTTCGGACAACTTATTATTTATATAATATGAAAGTTTTTGTTATTATCTCAATTGTTATAACCACGTAACTAGGCGTTACAGGGGGGACAAGAAGAATGCCATCATATGGAGTAATAGTCTTTGTCCTGCAATTCACAACATTATAATCACTAGAAACATTATCATTAACATCAAACAAATCAATATGGGCAAGTTCTGAACTATTAGTAATTTGAGAATCAGAAGAAAAAGAGTAAAATAAGATATACTCAAGAAAAACAACATGACAAGAAACATAAAGTGTTCTTGCTTGAAGATCATAACAACGTTAGCCCTTTTGACCATCCCATAATCAAGAAAAACACATCAAGAAGACAACTTACTACATTCTACTCATGGACGAAGAACAAAACAAGTAGAACCAAATATTTTCAAAGAACAGTAATCATAGACAAATTTGATATGATAGACGATGTGATTCTACTAATAACATGGGCAACAATTAGAACAACTACACTTCAAAACAAAGAACTTCATAAAAAATTGATGTGTCTTTAATACCCATTTTTGAAGTCATTTTTTTTATTCCTTCTAACAAAAAAAACAATGTAGACTTTAAAAAAATACTTTTAGGGTCCAAGTCTTTTTAAACTAGTCGAGCTTTGGACCCATTGTTTTGTAAAAAATGCAAAAAAAAAAAAAAAAAAAAAAAAAAAAAAAGGAAAAAAAGAAACACAAATAGATAAAAAGAAAAAGAAATAGAATGACACTAAAGTCTCTTTTTGTGGCTGTACAATTACCGCAGTTGTCCCTTTATCTTTCAAACCATTTGAAACACTACTGTCGCACTGCTCTATGTTAAAAAATCATGTTAGTCCATCCTTTGCAAATCCCACTTGCACATTGCTTCTTTTTAAGTTTTCATTTTTTCACACTAATAGTTTGGAAAATAATCTTTCATTCAATAAATGCCAAAACATAAAAATTAAAAAAAAAAATAGTGGTAGGGGGGGGTTTCTTAAAAATGTAGAGAACATCCACAAAAATGGGAAAACAAAAAAATAGAGAACAGGAATTGATAAAATTTTGAGAGAAGATAATAGAGTGGGAGAGCCATACAATGATGAGAAAATTGATAAAACAATGGAAAATGAGGAGAAAGGGAGAAAATTGATAAAGAGCTAGAATGTAGGAAACAAAACACCAGAGAAAGGGAGAAAATTTCCATTTACCATTACTCATTTCATAATCTATCAACTTCTATACAAAAATCACTTTCTTCTTATAGTTATCACTAGATTCAACCTTAACAATCTAAGTTTTGAATCTAACATATCTCGAACACCAAACATTGCCTTCACGAGGGAAACACTACCTTAACTATTTTTGGTATCACAAAATTCTCAAATCCCGATGCATAGTTCCCTTAAAAATACTAATATATTTTTGGTATCGCTGACATTCTAATAATGTTGAAAATACTTGTAAGGTGATCTCAATTGCACCACAAACTCTCCAGCAGTTGCGTCCCTTTGACAACTGCAAAATCCTTCTCCTACATATGGAAACAACAACTATTTCTCCATAATGTTCCCTACAAACGCGAAGCAATGTCATAGTTAAATTGCCTCTGACAAGCATGACAAGCAACAATATGCCTCTGCCTCTAATACACAAGCTGATAAGAAATAATCTGTGTTTGCCTCTGATAAGAATGACAAGAAATGATCTGCATCTAATCGTGACAAGAAATAATATGTCTCTGCCTCTGATAAGTGTGACAAGCAAGTAACTAGCTCTGCCTCTAACAATCACATCAAGCGGTTGACTCTGAATAATTATGTATCCTCTTGAAAATTCAACACTCTAAAAAAGTCAACGCCCAAAGAAGACAAAACAACTTTACATTCTCTAATGAACATTCTGAATATGCTATATGTATGGAAGTATTTAATGTTTTGATCATAGTATCCCTTGATTCCCTATCCTCAATACCAAGATTACGCATAATCATTCACAGAGATATATAGGATACCTATTAAAGACTGATCTACCTTAAATGGTGATTGATGATCTTCAACGGTTACATTCCCAATGAACACTTCTTCTCTGTATTTAAGAAAAACTTACTCAACCCTTTAAGGTGAGACAAAGAGAGAGGTAAAAGGAGAGAATGTATGAGACAAAATGAAAAAGGTAATGTGTTAAGAAGAAAATCTGAAAAAGCGAAGAACACATCAAACCAAAAGAATGAGTGATTATCCTCTCATAGATAGTTATTAGAGTTGATGTAAATCAGTCAAAGTGTTTTCACACTATTGTACTGATAAAGAATTAAATCTGTAACATCCTCTCTATGAGAGTTAGTATCCTAAAAACATACTTTGTATCAAATTAGACACAAACTAGAACTAATGTAAATTAGCCCTCTGATCCTCAAAGAGATACATGAAAAGGTACAACGACCCTCATGAACCTCAACTACAAGATGCGAATATGTTGAAGAAGGTTCTAGGAACGACAACCTAGAGAGGCTAGAGAAAAATACTCAAAGCCTGAAGAGGCAGAGTAAAGAATACTTCTATGAATTTTCATGGAAATAATGGTTTAAGCCTTCCATTGTACTGAGGAACAATCTATTTGTAAGAAGAGGACTAGATGTGGCAACAGTTTATAGTGAACTAGTATAACATATTTGTGTCTCCTTTATTCTCTTCTAATTCTCACATTTTAGTTTTCTATTATTCAACCTTACTCCTCCTAAACTTCTTTTAATAGTAAGTTGAATGTTTTGATAAAGTACGTTTGTTTTTTAAAAATAAGTAGTTTTGGAAACATAATTCAAACTCCTCTTTCTTGTATTTTCCAGCACCTTCATGGACTTTGGATGGTCATGTCGACAAAAGTCCACTGATCGTCTAACTTTAGTAGCTCTTACTTCAGCAAGTCCCACAATCATTTAATAACATCTTGTGACCCATAGAGATTTTCCCATTAACCTTAGCTCTTTCCATTGAACAGTTAATTCTCCTATCAAAAGAATTCTCTTGCCTAAAAGGCATTAAGTTTCCCCAACCCATACACCAATCAGTAGTAAATTAGATGAATCTGACAATACTCATTGTTTCCACACGAAAGCAAGCCAAACAACCACATATCATTGTTTCGTTTAAGGGATAGACCAAACACTAAATCTATAAGACTTTTAGCATGTTTAATATTAAACCTGACACCTAATCAACTTAGGACACCCCAACCTACATGATTTGATCTAGGATGTATTTTTAATTTAAAATTAACTTGAAAATTATACTCTTAAATTCTTTTTGGAACCAATAAAGAGTAACACATTTGGACAAAATCTTTCAAGGAAAACATCGTTACCTTAAAACGAAATTTACATCAAGTAAGTTACAACAATAAGGGTTAAAAACTAACAACCTAACTACCTCTAAGTTGATAATTACATAAAGTTCTCTTTATCTAACTAGCGTCCAAGTCACGGCTCTACTATGCATTTGGTGTCGTTTGAATTCATATCTAACTCATTCTTTAAAGTTTGGGGCGTTCAGCCCGGTTCCACAATAATAACAAGTGTCACCATCCAAAAATAACATATATACATATACCAAGTTGGTTTTTCACTAATAGTTTTGATGTTAACAAATGTATTTTATGAGAACAATAAATTTGGATTAATGGCTTCATTAAGTATGCAAAAATTGGAAAAAGAAAATTAGAGGAAGGTACCAGAGGAAGCGACCAGAGAAAATTTACCAGAGGAAGTGACCAAATGATGAGATCAGAGGAACACAAAGCATACGCGTCTGCCTCTGAACATATGCCTCTGAAAGTAATATGCCTTTAAAAGTAATGTCCCTCTGAAGGTTACGAAGATTGCATTTGATATCTGGTACTGAATTTTGGGTCTGAACACTTGGTGTAATAATATGGGTTGAAGATTGGTTCTGAAGACTTGGTTTGATAACTGGGTCTAAAGAATACCTCTGAAGACTATCTAAAGACTTAATTTGAAGCATGCCACGAAAGCCCTTGCATGCCTCTAAAGAGTTCATATCAAGGTATAATTAACACTAAAGAGATTGTTCAAATGATAAATTCAAAGCTCACAATCTGGTGATCAAATAATGCAACACTCCAAATGCTGCCTCTCATAAACAACCTCTAATGTTGCATTGACTCTAAAGTTTCAACAAGGTGATTTTTCAAATGCCACTAATTCTTAGTCATGCAATTCTGGCTCTGACTATCATTATTCAAGAAACATAACAACTCACTCCAACAAGAAGATCAATGCTGCTGATGGAAAGTCAACGGCTGAAATTAAATAATTAAGTATGAAAAGAAGACTTAGCCAAATCAAAAACTTGTGAAGGTCCAAGAACAACCCAAATCCATTCCAGCTCAAATCAAGAAAGAGTATGAAAGAAAATCGTGTTTTTGAAGACAATATAAAATAAGATTTGATTCAGATTTATAATTGAAGATAATCTTTGACCAAGTTGAAAAGAAGATATGGTAAAGATTTGAAGAAGATATGATCAAGATCTTATCAACAAGAAGATATGAATTATTTACAATAACATTTGATCAAGATTTATCTCAAGAAGAGAAGAATTATTTACAAGAAGATTTGATCAATATTTATCTACAAAAAGATATGAATTATTTTCAAGAAGATGTGATCAAAATTTATCACAAGAAGATATGAATTATTTAGATGAAGATTTGATCAAGATTTATCACAAGAAGTTACGAATTGTTTACAAGAAGATTTGATCAAGATTTATCACAAGTATATATGAATTATTTACAAGAAGATTTAATCAAGATTTATCTATAAGAAGATATGAATTATTTACAAGAAGATTTGATCAATATTTATCACAAGAAGTTACAAATTGTTTACAAGAGGATTTGATCAAAATTTATCACAAGTATATATGAATTATTTACAAGAAGATTTAATCAAGATTTATCTATAAGAAGATATGAATTATTTACAAAAAGATATGATCAAGAATTGTTTACAAGAAGAAACACTCACAAGAAGATACATTATTATTTGGAAATATATGATTTAGATTTTGCAAGAACAAAAGAGAAACCCTAACCTATTCTATAAATAGATACTCAATACCGAAGAAGAGAAAAAGAGAACTCACAAGCACAAAATTTCCTAAGTCACTAATTTGTTCCAAACTCTGTAGGTTTTTATGTTGTGTTGAGAAGACTTGGCTTATAGAGTCAAGGTGTTTGTGTTCTTCAAAAAGTTTGTAGGTGTCAGGTTGATTTGAGAAGAATGGCTTGTAGGGTCAGGTGTTGTTTAATTCAAGTTTTGAATTAGTGGATTAAATCCTTCTAAGTGAGGGGATTGGACATAGCTGCCAAGTTGGTGGTGAACCGGGATAATTCTTGTGTCACTTTATTTCTGCAATTCTTGTTTTACTTCTACCTCTTATCACTTAACCTGGTTGCTATTACTTTTATTCTAAGAAAGTTACCAAACTCGAACTAGTTTTAAATAAATTAGCAGAAAGAATCCAACTTAGTTAAACACAATTCAACCCATTTCTTGTGTTTGCACCTTCAATTGGCATCAAGAGCCCGATTTCAAAATAAGCTGGTCTATGAAACATCAACAGATCACCTTTGTTTGATGGTGAACGATTTGAGTACTGAAGGAAAAACTGAGGAGTTTCTTTATCTCACAAGATCTTGAACTTTAGGACTTAGTGGAAGATGGCTACACTGCTTCAGCATATTTTGATGGCATTGAATTTTCAAGGAAAGAGATGGATGCTAAACAGAAGAAGATATTCAAGATGCATCACAAGTCCAAAACCTTCATGAACAATGCAATCACCTTCAAGGAATTTGATAGGTGCACTGACAAAGAAAGAGCGAAAAAACATTTACGACAATTTGGTTCTAACTTATGAAGGAAGCAAACAAGTTTAAGAAGCAAAGGCTAACCTCCTAGTCATAAAGTATGAGATGTTCAAGATGGAAGAAGATGAGGACATTGAAACAATGTTTTCCAGACTCAAGTTCAGGGTTAAAGGTACTTGAAAAGAGTTATACTACTGTTGATCATGTGAAGAAAATTCTTAGGAGTCTGCCAAGCAAGTGGAGAACTAAGGTTACAACTATTCAAGAAGCTAAGGATCTTAATACTCTTAAATTGGAAAAATTGATTAGCTCCTTGAGATCATATGAAATGGAGCTTGCAGAGGATGAGCCCAAGAAGAAGCAGCTAACTTTGGCCTTAAAATCCAAGTAAAAGAAGGTTCTGAAGGCAGCAGCAAAATCAAAGGATAGTGACTCGGATGATCATAATCTGAACTTAGAGGATGTGGAGCTGGTTTTCATATCCAGAAAAATTCAGAAGATGTGTCACAATTGACAGAAGCAATTTCCTCAAAAATATTCCAAGCAGTCCAACCGAGGAAGGGATGAAAAATATGACAAGAAAAGCATCATATGGTATGGATGCAATGAACCTAGACATGTCAAGTCTGAATGTCCAAATCTGAAATAAAGGTAAACATCAAAGGAGAGATTCTAGACCCAAGAAGAAGGTTCTGATGGCTACATGGGATGATTCTGATGAATCCTCTGATGATGAAGCGCAAGTAGATTTAGCTCTGATGGCTCATACAAATTTTGCCTCTGGATCCCACACAAACATTGATTCTAACTATGGAAGTGAATAAGTGATTTCTTAAATAATAACCACAAGTTGTCTCTAAAATTGAAAGCGCTAAGGAAATTATATGCAAACTTAACTAAGGAAATTGCTTTAAAAACATAAAGTGTTGAGGTTAAATACGAAAATAAAACCTTGAAAGATACTCTTGTTTCAAATGAAGAAGAATTCCAAGACTTTCTAGCTAACAGTAGGGAAATTGTAAAAGAGGTCTAGGATTTGAAGAAACAGTAACTGAACCTAAACTTATTCCCTATGATATTTTGCGTACGATTTGCTCTAAGAAAGGTCATTCTAAATCATCTTGTCCCATGTTAAATACAAGGAAAGACAAGAAACCATTCTAAACTAACAAATCAGGACCCAACCAAATTTGGGTACCTAAGAACAAACTTATCTATTTTGCAGATGTCCTTAGCAGTCAAGTTAAAGCACCAATCATGGTACCTGGACAGTGGATCCTTGCGATATATGGCGGGAGAAAAATCTATGTTCCAAGATCTAACATTGATCAAATGAGGCACAATAACTTTTAGAGGAAAGCATAAAGGTCAAATCATGGGGCAAGACACATTTGGTAATGGCACATTTCCTTCTATTAAAGATGTTTTGTTTGTTAAAGGTCTTAAACATAATTGATTAAGTATTAGTCAGTTAAATGATAATAATTATGATATTATATTTAATCAAAAAACATGCAAGGCAATTAGTCAAAAGGATGGATTTGTACTCTTTTCAGATCATAAGCAAAATAACATATATAAGATAAATCTGTTTAGTCTAGAGAAACAAGATGTTAAGTGTTTAATGTCAGTAAACGAAGAAAAATTAATTTGGCACAAAAGGTTAGGTCATGCAAACCTAAGTTTAATCTCAAAATTGAATAAACTTCAACTTCTTAGAGGTCTGCCTAAGCATAGCTACAAAACTGAAATTATGTGTGAAGCTTTTCAAAAGGGAAAACCACCAAAGAACACCTTTTCCCCTAAGAACTTAGTCACTACCTCAAAACCCCTTGAACCTTTACATATAGATCTATTTAGGCCAGTGAAAACAACCTCACTAAATGGAAAGAAATATGGCTTATTGATAGTAGATGATTACAATAGGTGAACTTGGGTAAAATTCTTAAGAAATAAAGATGAATTCCATAAAGTGTTTTATGGAATTTTGCAAAGATGAAATGAATGAAAAGGGTTTTAAGATTGTAACAATTAAAAATGATTATGGAGGAGAATTTGAAAACAAGTTATTTGAAAGTTGTTTTGATGAGAATAGAATCTCTCACAATTTCTCTTCTCCTAGAACACCACAACAAAATAGAGTGTAGAAAGAAAGAATAGATCCCTTAAAGAAATGGCCAAAACCA
Source organism: Cicer yamashitae (assembly GCA_037974755.1). NCBI lineage: Eukaryota > Viridiplantae > Streptophyta > Magnoliopsida > Fabales > Fabaceae > Cicer > Cicer yamashitae. Next base: position 34,176,020 of record JBBPBQ010020323.1, read on the forward strand.
TGCTCAATCAGATGGATATTGCAAAAAAAATTTGGGTAGAGGCAATTAACCCTACATGTTATATTCAAAATAGAATGTTAATTAGGTTAATATTGAATAAAACACCATATGAATTATGGAAGGGTAAAAAGCCTAACATCTCCTAAAAGAGTTGAAGCTTATAGAGTGTTTAATAGGGAAACTCAGATTGTGGAAGAATCAATACATGTTAAATTTGATGACAAACAACTTGACCTTAAAAAGTCAAAGCAAGATGATGTTAGTGCATGCTTACTTGAACTAGAGGAAGCAGATGCAGACAAACCAGAAGAACTTGAAAAATCAGAGGATACAAGTAAATAAGAAGAAAATGACAAATCATCAGAGGATGAATCTGACCAAGTCAGAAGCACTCAAGATAAGTCAGAAGGGAGATCCGGATGGAAGTACTAGCCATCCCATCCTGAAACTCTAATAATTGGTAATGCAAATGATCATTTGAAGACCAGATCATCACTGAAAGACACAACTTTGTTTGGTCTATTATCATCAATTGAACCTACATCTGCTGATGAAGCATTGACAAATGATAGATAGATCCTTGCAATGCAAGAAAAGTTAAATGAGTTTATAAGGAACGATGTTAGTGATCAAGTACCTAGACCAAAGAAAAACATTATTGGAACCAAGTGTGTTTTCGTAAATAAGCTAAATGAAAACGAAGAAGTGATCAGAAAAAGGCAAGACTTGTTGCACAAGGTTATAGTCAGCAAGAAGGCATTGATTACACTGAGACATTTGCTCCATTGGCCAGGTTAGAAGCTATTCATATCCTACTCTCTTGCGTTGCTGATAATAACATTACAATATTTCAAATGGATGTTAAAAGTGCATTTCCAAATGGGTATATAAGTGAAGAAGTCTATGTTAATCAACCCCCAAGTTTTGAAAGTTCTGAATTTCTAGACCATGTATTTAAACTTAGGAAATCATTGTATGGTCTAAAACAAGCACCTAGGGCATGGTATGATAGACTAAATAACTTCTTGCTTAAAAACAATTTTCAAATAGGACAAGTAGACAACACTCTGTTTAAAAAATCAATAGGAGATGACATTCTTATCATTCCAGTTTATGTTGATGACATTATTTTTGGATCTACTAATGACACTCGTTGTAAAGAATTTGCTAAGTTGATGCAGCTTGAATTTCAAATGAGTATGATGGGAGAACTTAAGTTCTTGTTAGGGATACAAAATCAGCAAAGTCGAGAATGCATACATATTCACCAAACCTAATATACAAAAAAGTTTCTCAAGAAGTTTGAAATGAATGATTGTAAACCTATGGCTACACCAATGCAACCTATTTGTTCACTTGAAAAGGATGAATCAAGCCAGAAAGTTGACCAGAAAACATATAGTGACATGATTGGATCACTGCTTTACCTTACTGTCTCCAGACCTAATATTATATTTAGTGTGTGTGTGTGTGTTCGATATTTCAGCCTGATCCAAAGGAATCTTATTTAACTGTTGTTAAGTGGATCCTTATATACTTAAAAGGTACCAACCTTAGCTTGTTCTACAAGAAATCTACTAAGTACAAATTTAGGGGCTATTGTGATGCTGAATATGCTGGAGACAAACATGAGAGAAAAAGCACAAGTGGAAACTGCACATTTCTTGGTGAAAACTTAATCTCATGGTCAAGTAAGAGACAAAGCACAATTCAAATGTCAACATCAGAGGTTGAGTACATTTCAGCAGCTGGTTGCAGTTCTCAATTGCTATGGAGGAAACATCAACTAGAAGATTACAAGATTCTTGAGAGTAACATTCCCATATTCTGTGACAACACTTCTGTGATTTGCCTAATCAAGAACCCAATCATACATTCTAGAGCCAAACACATAGAAATCAAACATTACTTCATGAAGGATTTTGTTCAAAAAGAAGTACTAAATATCCAGTTTGTATACACTAAACACTAATAGGGCGACATATTCACCTAACCACTAGCTAAAGACAGATTTGACTTCATTAGAAAATATGTAAACCTTACGTTTATACCTGAATGATGTTTTGCCAAGCTTAGACTAGCTTAGATTCATACTAGGATCAGTTTTGTGTTCTATTCATATTAGGCTATGTTTTATGTTGTGCTCATTCTATTAAAAAAATGGCAAATACATAAAAAAAAATTCACTTTCGTGTCTTTTTGTCTGAAGAGAAAAGGGGGAAAAAGATATTTGAGAACAATAATGTGGAGAGATAATGAAAGAATTACTTGGACATAGGGGGAGCTTAAGTCATGAGGAGTCAAGTAATAAAAGAAAAATTATTATAAAAAATACAGGTTTGTCATCGTCAAAAAGGGGGAGATTGTTGGAACCAAGTTGTTTTTCCAATTATATTTTTATGTTAACAAAAGTATTTTATGAGAACAATAAATTTGGATTAATGACTTCATTAAGTATGCAAAATTTGAAAGAAGAAAATCAGAGCAAGGTAATAGAGGAATCGATTAGAGGAAAGTCACTAGAGGAAGTGACCAGAGGATGAGATCAGAGGAACACAAAGTATACACGTTTGACTCTGAAAATATGTTTCTGGAAGTAACGTGCCACTGAAGGTTACGAAAATTCCCTCTGATGTCTAGGTCTCATGTTGGGATTTAAAGTCTGGGTCTGATGTATGGGTTTGAAGACTGGGTTTAATAATTGGGTCTGAAGACTGGCTTTGAAGAATGGCTCTAAAACTGAGTCTAAATATAGGCGAATGGTGAACGACAATTTAGAGAAGTTTTTGCAACTCGGATACAACTGTTGTTTGGCTTCTTCGACTAGATTATAAAACTTTTTTGCATCTTCGTTTAGGCCTTCATTAAATTCACATTCTTCTTGCATTACATCTCTAAATCTTTCAAACAGTAGTCCATCAAATATCATCAATTTGATCCTCTTCATCATTCACATGATCATCATTAAGATCATTGTGTTTTTTTCTCTCTTCACCGTGACGAACCGAAACATCATATCCTTTTTGAAATCCTAATGCTATTAAATGATTTTGTACTACCTTCCTTGTGAACCAATGGGTGTTGTAACATTCAGCACATGGACAGGAAATCTCTTTTCCGCGAGGTTTTCGAATGGTGTATGCATAATCTAGAAAAAAATCGACACCGTTTTGATACTTTTTACTCTTTCTAGTTGATTTTGTCCATTCCTTGTCCATCGAGTTTATGACGAGACTACCATAATTGACAAATAATTTTAAAGGGATGTTAGTACATGAATAATTTCAAAGGGATGTTAGTACATGTTTGATCAAAATCTAGATGCGCCCAAAGAAGCCCTTATGGTATCCAATTTTTTATTTAAGATTTTATGATAGATAATTTATCATCATCCCTCCCAAAATCCTTTTATTATTTATAAAATTTTACAATTGTCTTGAAAATAACCCTTTTAATTTGATTTTTTTCTTATAACATGACATAGATGGAGTAACTTATTCAGATATTACTATTAGTATGGTGTTCGATAACAATATTATATCATCATGTGTGAACATAGAAAACAAACAACAATATGAAAATTGTAGTTCAAGGAGGGTATATAATATTATATCATCATGAGCGAAATTATAGTTCAAGGAGGGTATATAATATACCTTTCAGATCTCGTTCAAGCAAAGCACCTTAGAGAACGATAGTTAATTCAAATATTTTCTTGAAGCTTCTATCAAAGTCTTGAAAAAAGGAAAGAAAAAATTGCAAACATAATTCGGGAATCAGGAACTCAAAAATTTAAAAGTGCATCAACAAGATTTTGAAAACCCAATTAAGAAAATAATATAAATATACTACAACCAAGATTAAGAACCTCAACAACCTCAACAAACATAATTCTGGAATCAGGAACTCAAAAATTTAAAAGTGCATCAACAGGATTAAGAAAACCCAATTAAGAAAATAATATGCACAAGATTGCAACCAAGTTTCATAATTTTAGTCAGTCATACTTCCTATCTCAGTCATAATTTTGTGTCACCTAGAATAACATTAAATTTTTAGAGTAAACCAGAAAGCATCAATTCAATCATTTCAAGATGATTATAGAGTTAATTTTAGAATAATGCAAAAGTAAAAACCCTAATCGATGCAAAGGTATAGCGATAACAGAGCAAGGATGAAAATACATACCAAAAATCACCAAGTCACGAAGAGGTCGAAGTTTTTCAAGTCTCGCAAGATACAAAAACCCTAATCGATGTAGAGGTTAAGCGATGCAGAAACCATAATCGATGGAGAGTTGCGAGAAAAGGGGAAAAGTATCGCAAGTCACGAGAAAAACCCTAATCGATGTTCATACACAAGATTCCTTCACCAACAGGTGTTTTCCACCTTTTTCATTCAGAAATGAGGTCAAGTGAGAGAGAAGAGATGGTTTTTGCGAGAGAGAAAAGATAGGCTTATGCGAGAAAGAAGACGGTCACTGTTTTGCGCGAGAGAGAGTAGAGGATTTGTGCAACAGAGTTTACAAGAGAGAAGAGAAGATTTGTGCTGACACTGTTTGCTGAGAGAGTTTGCAAGAGAGAAGAAATGATTTTTTTGAGAAGATAACGTGCGCGGTAATGAAATATTTTGGAAGTTTTTTTACTTTGGCTACAAGAACGGTTTTATTAAAAACTAAACAAGAACGGTTGTTAGATGTTGCATAAATATATCAGTAAACAACAAGAACGGTTCTGAACTGTTGCTGTAGAAATTATAAAATTTATTCACTTCTAGTCACTATTTTGATGTTATAGGGACTAAAAATATCATTTATTTTTACAAAAATAGTTTCAAAATAGAGACTAAAAGTGAATAAAAACAATTTTAAGAACTAAAAACTTAAGAACTTTTTATAGGAACTACAAATAAAACTTTGAAATTTTATAGGCACTAAAATTTATTTTACCCCTTTCTTTTTATTATGAGCCCAATTTTTAAGATTAGAACAAAGTCTCTAAAATATTTAAGACGACATTGAAAATAGGTGGTGGGGTTGTGTCAGTTTCAAAAGTTCAAGACTAGATGGTATTAATTTTAGTTTCCTAAAAGATTTTTGGAAATAAATGAAATGAGACTTTACGAGGTTTATGTTAGATTTTCATGTGATGGGTAAACTCATTAAAGGCACAAATTTCTATTTTATTGTTCTGACAAATATGAAGAAGGATAATACACAAAGGTTATGTGATTTTTGACCTATTTTTGGGTAGGCTATATTTATAAGGTGCAAGCTAATAGAATCAAAAAGGTTATTAGTTAGGTGATTTCGGACAGTCATATTTCTTTTGAGCATGTCATTTTGATTGTTAATGAAATGGTTGATGATGTTAGAAAAAGAAAGAATCAGCTTATTATGTTTAAGGTAGATTTTGAGTAAGTATATGATTCCATTGTCTGGAGCTATTTAGAGGTGGTAACGGTGAAAATGAATCCTCTAACAAAGGGGAGGAAATGGATTAAGGAATGTATATCTGAGGCCTATGCTTCAGTGTTGGTGAATGGTAGCTCGATTAATGAGTTCTAGTTTGGTCAAGGACTAACACAATGAGATTCTTTATCCCTTGTTTTTGTTCCTCCTTGCACCTGGTGGTTTAAACTCTATGTTGTCTGCATTAGTAATCGTAATTTCAAAGGTCTTTAAGCAATCAAACGTCTTATTGCATTAGTCATCAAAGGTGAAAGTTACATCTTTTTGCAGCAAATTTGACAGCAGAAGAGTTATCTTGCTGAAGTCCTTGATAAAGCGCCTATGAAAACCTGTATGGCAAAGAAAAGAGAGAATCTTGCAAATGCAAGATGGATAAGGCAAATTAGAAATCACATTAATCTTGGCAGGATCCACTTCCATCCCCTTCTTAGAGATCACATGTCCCAAAACTATACCCTGTTCAACCATAAAATGACATTTTTCATAATTCAGCACAAGGTTACTTTCAATGCATCTATACAAAACTCTACCTAAACTATTCAAGCATGCTGCAAATGAAGAACCATACACAGTAAAATCATCTATACAATTTTCTATGAAATCAACGAAAATACTAATCATGCAGCGTTGGAAAGTGCCAAGAGCATTGCATACGTCAAAGGGTATCCTCCTATAGGCAAACATGCCGAAAGGGAAAGTGAACTTGGTCTTTTCTTGGTCCCATAGTGCAATATGGATTTGAAAATAACCTGAAAAGCCATCAAGAAAATAATAATGTGACTTACCCGCCAACCGTTCAAGCATCTGATAAATGAATGGTAAAGGAAAATGATCCTTTCTAGTTGCCTGGTTTAGTCTCCTGTAAGCAACTGACTATCAGGGAAGGAATATATGATGCCTGCTTGTAAGAGCTTGGTCACTTCTTTTTTTACAACATCCAGAATTAAGGAGTTAAGTCGCCTCTAGAGCTGCCTAAATGATTTTACCCCATCCTCCAATAGTATCTTATGCGTACACATGGATGGGCTAATACCAGGAATATCAGCCAAGGTCCACCAAATTGCCTTCTTGTGTTTTCTCAAAAACTGCAACAACTTCTCTTCCTGTTCATCTTCAAGTTTTGCTGAAATAATCACAGGTAACTTTCCACTCCATTCTAAATATGCGTGTTTCAAATTTTCAGGAAGTGGTTTAAGCTCTAGAGCCGGTGGCTGCTCAACGGAGGGTACATCACTAGTGGCCGAAGCTAAGTCTGCAAAATCAATTATGTTAGTAGAAATATCAAAAGGTTCAGGTACTAAAGTGTCTTCAGCAACCTTGTTATTTTTCACAGCAGCAGTTTCAGGTACCTTTGATATTTCAACAGCTTTTCCAGACCTCAAGGTAATTGCACTGACATTAGAGGCATTTGGATTTACTACTGAATGGGCAGGTATTTGGTTTGATCCCTAAGTCTGCATCTGATTAGTTGAGGTGGCCAACTAGCCAATGTTTGTCTCCAAATTATGAATGGTGGAATCTGTTTTTTGTTGAAATTGGAGATTCTGGACAGTCATCTGTTTGAAAATGCCCTCCAATGAAGGTGCGTTGTTCTACTGCTGCGCATTGTTCTGCTGTTGCGCATTGTTCTATTGTTGCGCAATGTTTTGCTGCTGCTTAGGTTGCTGTTGTGTAGATGAATTTCCCCATCTCATGTTGGGATGGTTTCTCCAACCAGGATTGTACCTGTTAGATAACATATCATAGTTGGCTTAAGGATTGTATATGTTTGCTGCATATGCTTAAGGAGCATCAGCAATTGGATCTTCCTGCAATGTAGAACATGAATTTGTAGGATGCTCTGCAGAAGTGAAACTACCACAGACCTTTGCTGCTTGGGCTTAACCTACTGCCAATTTATTTACTAAAGACGTAAGCTCATCAAGTCTGCTTTCTAGACTCTTGTGGGAAGAAGCTTGAATTTCATTCCCTCCCTTTTTCAACACTACTCAATCAAGGCTTTTTCCGCTTCTGGGGTCTTATCGACAAGTGCACCCCCATTAGCAGCATCCAAGATGCTTCTATCCATAGGTAGCAAGCCTTCCTAAAAATATTGGAAGAGTAATTGTTCAGAAATCTGGTGATGAAGGAAGCTGGCCACTAATTTCTTGAATCTCTCCAAATACTCATGTAAGGATTTTCTGTCAATCTGCCTAATGCCACATACTTCTTTTCTGATTGAAGCAGCTCTTGAGGCAGGGAAGAATTTTTCTAGGAACAACTTCTTCAGATCATTCCAACTTGTAACAGAACCTGGCTGAAGGTAGTACAACCAGTCCTTGGCAGCATCTTAAAGTGAGAATGGGAAGGCTCTCAGCTTGATATGGTATTCTGTGACTCCTTGAGGCTTCATGGTAGATCACACAACATGGAACTCCTTCAAGTGTTTATGGGGATCCTCACCTGCAAGACCATTAAACTTTGGAAGCGAGTGTATTAAACAAGATTTAAGTTGAAATGGTACAGTAACTTTAGGATATTCGATACACAATGCATTATAAGTGACATCAGGTGCAACAAGTTATCTTAAGGTTCTATTATCCATATCATCCATATTGTGATTAATGAACTCACACACAGAATCACTTTCACTATCTAACTCGTTAGCACTAGCAGCTCTATTAAGTCTACGAAGTAAACCAAAAGTCCTATCTATTTTAGGGTCAAGGGAATGTAGATTCACAGAAGTAGCCCTAGTCATGCATCATGAGAATATGACAATGCAATGCAACACAAAATTCTGCAAATTCCAACAATGTCCCTATCGCTAAAATTGAAATGGAAAATGAAAAATCCTATCAAATAAAATCCAAAAAATTTAAAAATACCACCAAAAAAGATAACGCAAATTTTTTTGGAATATTTTGAGAATGTGAAATATTCAAAAAATTAAAAAAGTTGTCTAAACAAGGAATTCAGGATTTTGAGGGTCGAATCCCATAAGAAGTGCCTTCTAAGGGAATTCTGTTCCTTGATTTTTTTGTGATTTTTCTGGAAAAATTTCGTGGAAATCCGAGACAGTCGCCTGAAAATCGGTTTTTTTGACTAGCAAAGTGCCTACACGAGCTAGCAATAAGCCTACACGACCTGTAGAGCAACAAAACACAAAAAACAATTGTTATGATGGTTAGTAGTACTCTAAAATTGGTTAATATTGTTATCAGAGAGTTCCCGACAACGGTGCCAATTTGATCCGTTGTCGCACACGGGTCAAATACAAGCAATAAAACGTAGCGTAGGGTAATAACTTGAGTCGTTTCACAAGGATTTCTGATTATATTAACCGAATTGAGAATCAGTGAAATTAAAAAAAAAAATAAATAAAAAAAAAAGAAAAAAAAGGGTTTCGAATTTAGGTTCGGGCAGATTAAGAAAACGATTAATCCACTAATTCGAGAGTTTCAGACCTACCACAGATTCTATCAACGGATTTAATTTCTAAGTCGTGACTCTATTCCTATTTGACTATAGAATTGATCAAAAATGTGTAATCGACCCTATGTGAATTATGTTTCTTTCACTGGATTAAGCATCACAGTAATTGATATATTACAGTTAACGATTAAGCGTCGAAAAACTATAATTTATTTAGTGTAGAAACCCAATTCTGTCAAACTAATTTTATCAATCCTATTGAGATTCGAATTAAGTAATCATAATAACAATATAATCGAATAAAGAGAAATAGAATCATAACGTGATATTTACATTATAAAATAAACCTCAAGGTCTTAATGAAACTCTAAAACAGTGGATTAGTCTGAGAAAATTAGCCTTCCATGAAAATAAACAAACTCCCTATATCTTTCTGAATTCGAAAAACAGCGTTTTCCTAAATAAATAAAAAACTCCAAATATATGGTATTCGTTTTTGGGCTTTAAAACAAGTGGCCCGCTACTTAAAATTATTACAAAAATCTCAGATCACGTAACTTGCAGTTTAGGCCCAGTAAAGTTCGGCATTGGGATTTTATTCCAACATAAAAGTTGTTAGCTTTCCAACGCCTGCTCGCATGCGCCAATTTGATATCTATAGCTCAAGTTATGGTCTATAGAGCGGGCAGAAGTCAATATGCAAATAATAAAATTGAAATTCAATTTCAACCCAAAGTTTTACAAACAAGCTAAAAAATTAATCTAGGCTATAAAGAGCTTTTAAAATGTCACAGTAAAAAGCTAGAAACATGTGCTCAAATGCTTTGATCAAGGCTTTTGAGATAAGTATGTCATCGATATCTAACCCATTTTCTTGTTTTGGACTTTGAAGTTGCATGCAAGGTGTTATGTAAGTAATGTTCCAATCGAAGGAGTAAGGATCATATTGATCCCCATTAGGGCAGATCTCATAGTAATCCCAATAATTTCTTATTGGACAGTGTTGACTATCATGCCCCACCAAGTCACAATATTGACAAGGAGGAGGAAGAAATGTCTTTAACTGCCTTTTAAGATCTTCCAATTTAGCCTCTAATATATATTCACCCATAGTTTGATTTGTTCTTGGTTATCAAGAATGTAATCTTTTATAGTTTTCCTCTTGGCCATGTTTTTTATTCAACTGTAAACAGGCTCCGAGTAGCGGGTGAGCATGCACAAGTAACAAAAAAATATCTAATTAAATTAATAACAACTAAATAAAGAATTTTTTTTTCTTTTTAACAAACTAAAGTGCAAAATAAAATTGAAATGATAATAGTAACAAAGAAAAAGGACATAATTAAAAAAAATTAAATATATTAATAATAGTTACAATGAAAATTAAAACACACAAATTTATTTTTTTATTTTTGAATAAAATAATTAAAATTAAATAAAACAAATGTCTAAAGTAATAAAAATCTTTTTCACTTAATATTATTAAATTAATTCCTGGCAACGGCGTCAAAAACTTATTGCGCAAAATTCCGTAAGTGTACAAGTTGTCAAGTAGTAGTATATAAGATTATCGTATCCACGTAAATTAATTTAAGAACTACAAAACTAATCAAGATTTTATATTATTTAGATTAATGAAAATTATTGTTAGTTAGCGATTACGAAAACGTAGCAATAACATAAAAATTATAACGAGAGTATATAACAACACAACTTTGAATTAATGGAAAGTAAATCTAGGGTCATGCTTTCACTTGTAATATCAATAACTCAAGTCCTAGTTTTATATGATTTCTTATTTATTTTCTCAATTATCAATCTCTCTTTAAAACTATTAACAAAGATTCTTCATTCAATGTAACATTATTTTTCTCTAAATTAATTCTTTGATTGATCATACAAAAAATATAATAAAGAGAAAGCATAAAGAACCAAGAGGTTGAGTGATTGAAAGATTAGTATCTATGTTTCATCATACAAGAATCCTAATATCAATTATCCTATAGATCTACTAATTAATTGTAGTTGGTCATTGGTGAATTGATTGATTAAGATATGCAAAGGTCGGCCATCCCAAACATGTAAATAAAAAATAGAATAATCTAATTGAGATAAACAACATAAATCTAAAATAAAACTAGAATTAAAATTAAGACATAGTAAAAAGGTATCTTAATCACAAGATTCACCAAATACCCTAGAAGAGAGCTTAGTTACTCGTTAACATATAGAAAATAAAGCAAATAATAGTCGTGCTCATCAATTAAGAGAAAAGAAATAAAACCCTAAAATAGTATGAAATTTTGCTAAAAAATTTGAGACACTTTACTCCAACTCTAAGCACTCCTAAGTTTCCAAATTGTTTGTCATTTTTTATATTTCTAATTTTTTTCTCTCCCTTATGTTTCTCCTTTTTTTTTCCCTTATGATAGCAAGAACATCCTAATTTTATGCAACAACCTTCACCATTCTTTGCCAATATTTTCTTATCATAAAATTCAATCTTCTTGAAATTTGCAACAAGCCTCCTTCTTGCACTCATAAGTTGGAGTATTAAACTTGATATTTTTGCACTAAAAACTTAATAGATTTGACCAATTTGAATTATTTTATAATCTCATGATCAATTCTGCAAATACGATGAATATATAAATAAATAAATAAATAAGAATAAGTTGAAATCAAAACTATAAAATACGATAAAATAGAGGGTAAATAGCCTCTTAAAATTCTATAAAAATATGTTTATCATCTACCTATTAGTGTTAACTCACGTAGGTTGTCGTTCTGGTATATGTTGACGGAGAAAATTATACTAAGAATTTATACATGGAAGAGTCATAATTTATCTATGGACGGTCGCCTTATTCTTGTTAAAGTAGTCTTAGCCGCGTTACTAATTTATGTGAGCATTTTAATCAGTTGTTTGGTCTAGTGGGGCACAAATCAATTTCAGTTGCGAAGATACTTAGACTTGGTTGGGGTGTTTGTGGGGGGTGGAGATGGAGAAGGGTTTTATAGTTTGGGAGGATTATTTGGTTTTGAAATACATTTATTTGTTGAAACCATTTGTTATGGAGGAAAATGTAGTCGACAGAGGGATCTAGAAACACAACCAAGGGGCGCATACTTGGTTAAAGTTGTTTATACTCAATTAGAGTGTTAGTTATGGTTAATCCAAAAGGATTGTAATAGCATGGCAATTCAGTTAGGGTGGTTAAGAGTTTGTTAAGGAAGTTAGTTAGTTAGTTGAAGTGAAACTATTCAAAGTGTTTGATATTTTTACAAAAGCTGGGCACTTTTCTTGCACATAAAGTAACTGTATAAAAGGATTCAATTCAATCCAATTCAATATACTTTTCAGATTTCCTATTCTTTCTAAATTGTGTTCCAACAACTGGCATCAAGAGCTTGGGTTTCAAGTCTTGGGAAACACGAGTTGCAAGTGTGAGGATCTTAAAATTTGGGAAACACAAGTGTGAGTGAAAGAAAGGAATCATGAATGGAGCTAGAATTTTCCATCAAACCTGCCAATCCTTGATCGGAAAAATTGGGAAAGGTGGTCTGCATCAATGAGGTCATTATTGGGAGCTCAAGAAGTGTTTGAAATTGTGCAAGATGGCTATGAACAGCTTGGAACAAATCCCACAGAAAGGCAGCAGGCAACCTTCAAGGATTGCAAGAAAAGGGACTGCAAGGCTTTGTTTTACATCCAGCAAAGTGTAGATGCAAGCAATTTTGAAAGGATCTCAAAGGTATCTACATCAAAAGAGGCATGGGATATCTTGGTGAATAATTACACAAGTGGTGAAAAGACCAAGAAGATTAAACTTCAAATGTTAAGAAGAAAGTATGAGTTGCTATAAATGGAGGATAATGAAAATATTGTTGACTTCTTCAATCAAGTGCAGGCAGTGACAAATCAAATGAAAGCAAATGGAGAATGATAACTGAGCTGGTGATGATTGAGAAAATTCTGAGAACTTTGACAGAAAGGTACGATCATATAGTGGTTGCAATTGAAGAATCAAAGGATCTTAATACAATGAAATTGAAGACCTACAAAGTTCACTTGAAATTCCATGAATTCATAATCAAAGAAAGAAATGAGAATCATACACAAGCACAGGATTTGCAGGCTCGAATCAGCAAGAAATCAAATCAAGATGGAGGGAAATACAAGAAAGGAAAGGGATAATCAAAATGGCACAAGAAGCAAGATATTGATGAAAGTGAAGTTGCTGAATCTTCCAAGAATCAGAAAAACAGTGGCAGTAACAACACTGATAAAGGCAAGAAGAAATTCAACAAGAAGGGGATTCAATGTTACAATTGTCAAAAGTGGGGTCACTTTGTTGATGAATGTAGATCAAAGAAAGTGAAGAGAAAAGATGATGAAGCTCAATTGGCACAAGCTGACACCTTTGACTCTGATGAGGTGCTGTTGATGGCAGCCACTAGTTCAGAAGATGACTGCCCAGGTTTATGGTACCTTGACACAGGGTGCTCAAACCATATGACTGGTCACAAAGAATGGTTTGTGAGCATTGATGAGAAGGTAATGAGGGAGATCAGATTTGCATATAATAGCTTAGTGACAACCGAAGGTGTTGGCAAGGTCTTAATTCAAAGAAAAGATGGTAAGCAGTCCTTCATTTATGATGTATTATATGTGCCAAATATGAAGAACACTTTGTCAAGCCTTGGATAATTGCTGGAAAAGGGATACTTTATGAATATGGAGAATGGACAAATGAAGATGTTTGATAGTGCCAAGAGGCTTGTCTTGAAGGCACCACTGTCTAAAAACAGGACCTTCAAGATTGAAATCCAGGTAAATGAAAACCAATGCTTGGCTGCTGAAACCAGAAATGAGAGCTGGCTGTGGCATCAAAGGTATGGACACCCTAATTTTAGGAGCCTTCAAATGTTGCAGAATAGAAGCATGGTGCTAGGAATTCCTGACATTTAGATGCCACAAGAAATATGTGAAGAATGCTGCCAGGCCAAACAGCATAGGAACAAATTCAAAACAGAACTACCAACTAGATCATCTAAAATGATGGAGGTAATCTTCTCTGATATATGTGGTCCAATTGAAAAGATGTCAATAGGAGGTAACAATTATTTTGTGTCATTCGTTGATGATTTCACAAGAAAAATCTGGATATATCTCATCAAAAGAAAAAAATGAAGTGCTTGATGTGTTCAAAAGAATCAAAGTGATGACTGAAAATCAAAGTGAATGTAACATGAAGATAATAAGAACCGATGGAGGAGGGGAATACAATTTCCATGAATTTCATAAATTCTGTGAAAAATAAGGAGTGCTACATGAAGTGGCTGCACCATACACTCCACAACATAATGGGACTGCTGAAAGAAGGAAGAGAACCATTATGAATATGGCCAGAAGCATGCTAAAGGGAAAGCAGATGCCTCACAAGTTTTGGGGAGAAATAGCCTCAACAGCAGTTTACATCTTAAATAGGTGTCCAACTAAAAGGCTTGGCAATAAGACACCAGAAGAAGCCTGGACAGGGAGGAGACCAAGTGTGAATCACTTCAGGGTGTTTGGCTCACTATGCTTCAGACATGTGCTTGCTCAAAATAGAAAAAAAAACTGGATGACAGGGCTGAACATATGGTACTGCTGGGCTATGGCTTAACTGGAGCTTACAAGCTGTATGATCCCAACAAGAACAAGGTGATAACAAGAAGGGACATACTGGTGGATGAATCAAGAGGATGGGACTGGAAAAGGAGTGAAGCCAGCTCCAGCAGTGCAGCCAGTCCAGACAGACCAGCTAGTCTAGTCAGGCTAGTCAGCAGGGCAATTGTAGTGGAACTGGATGAGAGCAAGTCAGCAGCCATTCAGCCAGCTCCTGAAGCTGTGAGGAGATCAGAATGAACCAGGCAACTCTCAATCATGTTGCAGCCATATGAAGTCACATATGACTCAACCATCAATGCCGATGGAGAATTGATTCATTTTGCCTTGCTGGTTAAATCAGAGCCAGTCAATGATGATAAGGCTTTAAGGGATCCTAGATGGAGACTAGCAATGGAGGAAGAGCTCAAAAGCATAGAAAAGAATCAGACTTGAGAGCTTATGACCCTACCAGTACACAAGAAACCAAGTGATGTGAAGTGGGTCTACAAAATCAAACTGAAGCCAGAGGGACATATTGCAAGATACAAGGCAAGACTTGTAGCAAAGGGATTCTTGCAAAGACCTAGACTGGATTATGAGGAAGTATTTGCACTAGTGGCCAGGATTGAAATAGTGAAGCTGGTAGTGTCAATGGCTAGCTACAAAGGTTGGTCCATGCACCAGTTGGATGTCAAATCAGCATTTCTTAATGGACCACTAGAAGAAGAGGTTTATGTGAGACAACCACCAGGTTATGAGAAGAAAGGAAGAGAAGATAAGGTGTACAGATTGAGAAAAACATTATATGGCTTGAAGCAAGCTCCTAGGGCCTAGAACAAGAGGATTGATAAATTCCTCATTGAGCAACAATTTGAAAAATACTTCAATGAGCATGCAGTTTATGTCAAGAAGAAACCAGCAACACCTGCACTACTAATATGTTTATATGTAGATGATTTATTGCTAACTGGCAGCAATGAAGCAGAGATCAATGAGTTCAAAAACAGAATGGAGAAGGAATTCGAGATGACTGATCTAGGCTTGCTATCATACTTCCTTGGTATTGAGTTTGTAAGCATAGAAAATGGAATGTTAATGCACCAAAAGAAGTATGCTAATGATGTACTAAGAAGATTCGAGATGCAAGACTGCAATGGGACTGATACACCAACAAAAGCAGGCCTAGTCCTAACAAAAGAAGGCAATGAGGAGCTGGTTGATTCTACAACATTCAAGGAATTGGTAGGATCATGAAGATACCTGTGCAACACACGGCCAGACATAGCTCATAGTGTTGGATTGGTCAGTAGGTAAATGGAAAAGTCTAGAACATCTCATTATTTGGCAGCTAAAAGAATTTTGAGGTATATCAAGGAAACAAGTAAGCTGGGACTGCACTATGCTAAGAAGCTGGCTGAAAATGAAGCTGATCTGATTGGATTTACTGATGCAGATTGGTATGGAGATAAGGATGATAGGAAGAGCACATCTGACTATGTTTTCATGATAAATGAGTCACCAATCTCATGGTGTTCAAGGAAGCAAAGCATAGTTGCATTATCTACTTGTGAAGCTGAATATGTAGCTGCATCAATGGGAACTTGCCAAGCTATATAGCTTGTTGGCTTAATGGCAGAACTGGGACTAAGAGGCAACAAGGCTGTGAAGATGAAGATTGATAACAAATCAGGCATAGACCTAGCAAAGCACCCAAGTGTTCATGGAAGAAGTAAGCATATAGAAACTAGATACCACTTCTTGAGGGATCAAGTTACAAAAGGCAAAATAAAATTGGAGCATTGCAGCACCAAGGATCAAAAGGATGATATCCTCACAAAATGCTTGAAGAAGGTGAAGTTCCAAGAGATGAGGAACAAGCTTGGAGTAACACTACCTTAATCATGTTGAATTAGGAAGAGTGTTAGTTATGGTTAATCCAAAATGATTATAATAGCATGGCAATTCAGTTAGGGTGGTTAAGAGTTTGTTAAGAAAGTTAGTTAGTTAGTTGAAGTGCAACTATTCAGAGTGTTTGATATTTTTACAAAAGCTAGGCATTTTTCTTACACAAAAAGTAACTGTATAAAATGATTCAATTCAATCCAATTCAATATACTCTTCAGATTTCCTATTCTTTCTAAATTGTGTTCCAATATAGGGGATACTTCAAATTTGGAGGATGATCCTTGGAGTGAAACCATTTGGAGAAACTTCATTCCTCTCAAAGTGTCATTGTTTCTATGGAAGCTCATAAATAATAGGGTATCCATTAAAGATAATTTGGTTATGTGTGGTTTGTTAGCGCATCAACCGCATTTGTATGTTGGTGAGTATGAACATGTTGAATCCTTACAAGGTTTATTTATTTTAGTGCCCAGTGTTTGGTCTTTTGTGGTTGGGGTTTCAAAGTGCACTTTTCAATTATGCATCTCAACGTGTTAGTCAATTTGAAGGCCTCTTTGGTGTTGGTAATAAAATGCGTCAAAAGGTTTAAGTTATTTGGATTATGTGTCTATAGACAATTTGAAAGATTATGAATAATGTAGTGTTTAAATAGACTAACGTTATATTTAGTTAATTGGTAGACCGTGTGAAATTTTTTCTTGAAGGTGGCTTATATCTAAGGACACAGATTTATGTTTGATTTTAATCTGTCCTAGATAGATACGAAGGTTTGTCTTAATTAAGAACACATTTTGCTTTAACTCTTTTGTTTTCTATTTATGAGTTTAGGTGTCTGATGGATTTATTGAATGATGTTGTTAATCAGTAGTGATGGATTCAAAATATTTTCATAGTGGAGGCAAAGACATAATTATAATAATATTCAACAAATAAATTATTTTAAGTTTTACAAAATAAAATTTTATGACAAAATCTCCATAAACAACTATAATATGTAGGAAAGTGTTTCCTTTAAAGATATGACAAGACACATTATATATATATTATATATTATTGTATGCACTTAGTATTAAAAGAATGATAAATATTAGAAGGATAATGCTTAAAATTACTACTAGTTATTTTGTTTTATCTTTCATAATTTTTTTAGAGACAACAGGTAAAAGAGCGTTTTCTTTGTGGGGGCAAGAGACCCCATACCATTATACATAGGTTCGCAACTATTAACCACCCAAAATTTTGTTTGATTGTTTGATGTAATTTTATAAGTTTTTGTTGACACAGGTTGCATTTGGATTAATCGTTGTTAATATTTTGGCTTCATTAAAAAATGTAGTTTTATATGGCGTGAGTCGGTTGAATATGTTAGCTCCAAACGATAACTCCTCAAATTACCCTTAAAATAAGTATTCCTCAAATTTCAACCACAACAGTCATTATACGATGCATTGACAAATTCATATATTTTTATATGACTATATATATGAGTACACGTCTGTTTTTTTGTTTGAGAAGGACTTAATTGCTCTCAACAATAAAAAAATTATCCGAACAACTTGTCATGTTAATGAAACTAATTAAAAAATAAGTGACATAATCAACATTAAGAATTTTCAACTCAGCCTTTGTATTAATGAAATTTAATATTAAAATATCAATTAAATAATATAAGTCACTTGTACATAGATTAATAGAATTCCAAACCTATCATTTTTAAGGCGTTACTTATATATATTTTTTAATCAATAGCATACACATTATTGTTATAATTATTAATTAAATAACTGTTAACCATGCAATATAAAATTTATAATACATAAATATATTTCCCTACTTAGACTATTCCATATTAGACTCCAACAACAACTCTTTTTCACATTCCACATTCCACAAAATTAACCAAATCCTTGAAGCTATTGAAATATTTTCTTTGTTCTTTGAACTCCAAAATCAAAATCTCTGACACCCTTTTCTACTTAGTTTCTCTCTTCCACGGATCCAAATTGATTTGGTTTATCTGTATCTTTCACATTCACAAATGTTTCTATCAAAGCATGGCCCAAAATTCTTCAAATTTAGAAGCCCTTTTTCCTTCCTATGTCATATCTGTGGTCTTTTCAATTTATAAGATAGCCTTTTAATTCTTTTCAAAATCTCTTCAACCACAAATATCTTCAACAAAAATACTTATTACCCTTTTGGCTTATAACACACAATTAATGGTGTAACTTTATTGTGGGACAACACAAACATAAATTTTCTATACAAAATAGTTCCCTTGTCATTACATATCTTCCTCTAGTTTCTTATTAATTTTTATCTTAACATTTCTTTTTGACATCAATGGTTACCAAAAATATTTACGAATTTTCATGTGGATTTGTTGAAATGGCTTGGATTATGCTAAGTGTTGACTACTCAAGGCTCTTATGGCAATTATTTGGTGTTTTTTCATATGAAAATCACGAGTGGAAGCCTCGGATTATCTAGCACCACCTTCACTTGAATCTTTAAGCTCTTACATAAATAAATTTTTTATTACTATATCTATAAATTAAGTCAAAATATTTGTTAGAGCCATGTATAAGGGGAGAATAGGAGGCAAAGCTCAGCTTGGATATGTTGAAACTGACCCTTCAGGTCGATATGGACGTGTAAGTATTTCTGAAATTGATTCTCATATTCGTATGATTTTTTTAAACAGTCAAAGTTATTAGTTAGTTGTTATATTAGTTTTTTTTTTCTTTACCTAAATTTGAATTTAAATCCTCTAATTAGGTACCCCTTAACCCCCAATCAGTTGAGTTTTCCACCCACTTCTTATATTTATTTGGTTAAGTTAGAGGCATATGAAATGATAAATTCATAAAGTTTCTTTGATACTTCAATTGAGAATTAATAACTAATTAATTCATTAGTCAAAAGAAAGTAGTGATTGAAATTCTTTCTTTCGGTTTGCATAAGGATGCTACATAATTTGCACAAAATTATTCTGCATGTGAAAATTAATTTTACATTTTTTTTAAGACATATGATTTTACTTTAAACCTAGTTTTTCTTATTATCCAATTTAGAGCAATTCTGTAATGTTTGTCTTTGATCATAAAAAACGACAGCTTTTCTTATCGGAATTATTTTTCAATTGCAATCTATGATTGAGTCACTATAGTATTATAAAGAAATTAAGCACATGTGCTCTGTTTTATCCGTTTACTAAGTCTTGGCTTGTTACCGTGTCCAACAACCTTGATCACACATGGTTAACTCTCTTGTACACTCAAGGGTCATTCATAATGTATCAAATTGAATTATTAAAACTCACTTGATATTTTATTGCACCATGCTTACTAAAAAAATATTATTACACCAAATATATATGTTTGACTTTTAAAGAAAATTGTTAAACAACTACTACATCTCCTACTTTTTTACAGGAGACAGTTGGACTAGCAAAAATTTATATCTTTAGTCAACAAATCAACTTTTGCGAACTTAATTGTCTCTTATGAAATAGATCGGAGAGAGTATATATAAACTAACATAGTGTGAGACATATTGTAGATATATATAATTTGGTTTCTTATTCATTTAATTAGGAGTTTGATACTTGATTATGTATGAAAAAATGTATATTGGGACATATCAATCTTCTAACTGAATATCAATACATCAAATATTAGTCTTTATTGTCGAGCGGGATAGCTTGCATATAAAAAATTCTAATCTGATATTTTTCCTAGACATCTAATTAATCTAGTTGCCTATTTGGTGTTAAAATTAAATTATTACTAAATTATGATTAATGGTGTGTGTAGTTGAGGGATGTCCTTGGCAAAGGAGCCATGAAGGTAGTGTATAGGGCATTTGATGAAGTCCTAGGAATAGAAGTGGCTTGGAACCAAGTCATGCTTGATGATGTCTTTCATTCACCAGATCAACTTCAACGCCTCTATTCAGAGGTTCATCTTCTAAAGAACTTGGATCATGACTCTATCATTACCTTTCATGATACTTGGATCGATGTGAATTGTAGAACTTTCAACTTTATCACTGAATTGTTCACTTCCGGCACCCTAAGAGAGTAATTGTTTAACCATCACTTATTATCATTACTTTTTTTTTTTAATCGTAATCGTAGTTCTAAATTGCAGCTGTAGTGTAATTATCAATATTGCAAAAAATAAAAACATATATAGTGGTTAAATTGCATCTGTTGTCCCTTAACTTAATTTCAATTAACGTTTTAGTCTTTTATCTTTTTTTCCCGAATTGGTCATTTATTCTTTACTTGATGTTGTTAGAGATGAAAATATGAGTTTATTTAAAGATTTAAGTTATGAATTTGATGAAATTTGCATTATATCAAAGATGATAATTAATTTTATGGGTTTTGTTTGAAATTTTTGATGATTTTTTGCAAAAATAAAGGATAACATTGTTGACATTTTAAAACATAAAAGTTACATAATTTTCACTTAAAATTAAAATAAAGGACCAAATCGTGAAAAAAAAAAAAAAAAAAAAAAAAAAAAAAAAA
>JBBPBQ010020323.1:34197141-34228458 GCA_037974755.1 Cicer yamashitae
AAAGAAAAAAGATAAACGACTAAAACGTTAACTGAAATTAAGTTAAAGGACCACTGATGCAATTTAGTCCATATATAGTTGATGCAAATATACACATTTATCTTTTAGTCATTGTTGTTTAACTTGAATACTTGCAAGTTTTTTGTATTTGTGATATTTACATCCATATGTATATATAATTTAGGTATAGAAAGAAGTACCCTCGTGTAGATATCAGAGCAATAAAGAATTGGGCTCGCCAAATTCTAAGTGGTTTGGAGTATTTGCACAGCCATCATCCGCCAGTGATTCATAGAGACCTAAAGTGTGATAATATCTTTGTCAATGGTCATATGGGGAAGGTCAAGATTGGTGATTTAGGCCTTGCAGCTATTCTTCGTGGCTCCCAACATGCACACAGTGTCATAGGTACTCTTGAAATTGAATGGTTGGTTCAACTTAGTCTCTACGTTATCAATATTTCAAAATAATTTTTGAAATTGCAAAAATTTTACCTAGTTCGTCTTTTTGTCTGAATTTGATTTAAAAATTATATATAGCATTATTCACTAAGATTCACATAATCTTTGACTTTACCAACTCGGTTTCATTCTAGTACTTACAAATACCAAAAGATAGAAGGATTTGATTAAAATTTAACAATTTCAATAATTATTTTAGAATATGTCTATTGTGAGAAACTCGGTACTTAAATTGTTAATGATTAGTAATCCAAATATTACTATGTGTTTAAAATTGAATTTGTGTATTTGGTATGATATTTTAGGTACACCTGAATTTATGGCACCAGAATTGTATGAAGAGAACTATAATGAGCTGGTAGACATATACTCTTTTGGGATGTGTATGATAGAATTGCTCACTTTGGAGTTCCCATACAACGAGTGCTCTAACCCTGCACAAATATACAAGAAAGTTACTTCTGTAAGTTTGGAAAAAGTTTTATCAATCCATTTAGTTTAAAATTCATATCATATTATAATTAGAGGGTAGGTGTCAAAGTTAATCCTTTAGTTGAGATTCTTCTCAATGTAAAAGGGACAACTGTGCTTTCCGCCATATTTGGATTTTCTTCGAAATAAAATATAAACAAAAAATAATCATTTTTAAAATATATTTAAACATCAAAATTACATGATTCATTCAAATCATTTTTGTTTATATTCATTCTGAAAAGAGTATCAGACTTCTTTAGATATTTGTTTTGTGTCAAATTGAAAAGTATTAAAATTGATTTGATCTCATGTCAAACAAGATTTTGACAAACAAACTTGTTTTTGTAAAAATATAATCAAATATTTGATTGTTGTTGTTGTCGAGTTAAATTGCGAGTGGTTAGGTCCACGTCGACTAAAAATTAGTTAAATGTTTAATATATAAAAGTGGTGACTCATATACCTAATGCCTTAGGGTTGAGTTGAGATGTTGTGTGCAAATCTCTTGTGGTCCTGAAGTATTTGATCAATTGTTGTTGATGCGCTTCTTCGGACTTCCCAACAATTATTAGACCAAAAAAAGGATTTCGTTATTGTCTATCAAAATTGACATTAAATTTTAAACTTGTTTAAAAACGTTTAGATAATCACTTGACTTCAAACTATTTTAACCAAATAAAATCTACACAAAATGAAATCAAGTTAATTCAAAATCTATGACCTCAATACCATATAACTCATTTTTGAAACATTGGTTGATTTGATATTACAGGGGAAGCTACCAGAAGCATTTTACAGGATCCAAGATTTAGAAGCCCAAAAGTTTGTTGGAAAATGCTTGGCAAATGTCTCAGAGAGGTTGTCAGCAAAGGAGCTCTTGTTGGACCCTTTTTTAGCCACGGACCAACTTGACTCATTACTGCCAACTCCAAATTCACCTAGTAAACTCAATTTCACAACATCAAATCCCAAAGACAAACATTCATTGAATGATCAAACAAAGAGCACACACATGACAATCACAGGGACTATGAATGAAGAGGATGACACTGTTTTCCTTAAAGTCAAAATTTCCAATAAAAATGGTATGTATTGTTTCAGCTCAAGATATTATATGTATTCTTTTGTCTGATATTATATTTTATTATATAAGCAAAATGGTGTTTGAGAAAAATTACTAAGACCTATTTGACCTATAAGAGATCAATTGTATCAAATTGGTTCTTTACAATCTCAAATGTTGGTAAAAATATTCATTTAAAAACCTAAATTATTCCTAAAATATATTTTGAAACGACCAATTTAACAAATATTTGAGATTTTAAATCAGCACATATTTTCGTGAAATGAAAAATGTATGTTGGACTCCGATTCTCTATGGTAATAGATTCACACACTTACACGCAGTTTTTAATCATGGTCGTTAAACAAAGATCAATCGTTTTGAACCAAAATTGTGTTTTTTAAGTTAAAACGATCTCGACCGTCAATTTGAAATCGGACAACTAAGATTGGATGCAGCATCCTACTGTAATTGTAGGAAATCTAATTCCCTTTTCTTTAGTACCGAAGTTACCATTTACTTTTTGAGAAAACGGAGTGCAAACTAATTTTACAATAATAATGAACGGTAATCATTAATTTCATCATTTCATTACATAGTTATAAGTTTCATCATCATATAATCCTTGAATCAATGACTTGTATTTACTTTTAGTGTAAAAATGTTTACGTGTATGGCCAGTAATCCCTGTTGGTCTTGTATTGTTACATCTAAGTGGGTTTTTTAAGATATTATACTTTAAATACAGGAAACACAAGGAATATATATTTCCCATTTGACACCATAAAGGACACTGCCATTGAGGTTGCAAATGAAATGGTCAAAGAACTAGAAATTAGTGACTTGGAACCATTAGAAATTGCTGAGATGATAGAAGAAGAGATATCAACTATAGTTCCAACATGGAGGGAATGTGACACCTATAAGTATCAAAGACAACATAGTTTTCAATATGAAGAAGAGGATGATATCAATAACCACCATCCTTTCTTCTCATCATCTCCTCGCTCTTCCTCTCATGATTCTCTCCCAATGTTTTGTGCTTCCTACAACAATTCCTACCTTTGTGGGAACCAATACCCTTTTGCACAAGGTAATTCTCTTCTTTAAACTTATGATACAAATTACTTTATATAGTTAAAGTGTTGCTTAAAACATTCAAAAGAAATAAATCACCAATTTAGTTATTAAATTGCAACAATAGAGCATTTTAGTCGTTGTATTTTGAAATTCCACTATAATTCCTGAAATTTTTAAATGTAGTTTTAGTCGCTGCAATTATAACGTTTTATGGTTTTAGTCATGTAAGATTTTTTGGATTGGATTCAATCCTAATAAATTCAAAAGTTGTTGCTTTAGTCTCGAATAGTCATTTTATTGGACTATGTGGTACATAAAAACTAAAAATACAGTTTTTGAATTTGAAACTACTGAATCCAAACTAAATATATGGAGAGATTAAAACTAAAAAAGAACTATAATTGTATTTACACCTTCCAGAGGCAATTTTAAAAGTGAATGTTGCTATTAATTGAATCAAATTTAAGACTTAGAACTATTTGCAGATAATCTATTTATGAATGATGATGCAAGTTCTCAAAGCTCAATGAACTCCTATAATTATTTCAATTTCCATTCCAATGACTCATGCAATGAAGATGAGCAACAAGGTTCAACTTTTGCAAAAGGAGAAGAACCCCTTTGCTGCAATCCAAAAAGTAGCAACAAGTGGACAAGATTCTACCCTCCAGAAGAGGAAGTTGAGGCTGGAATCACCAAACAGTTTTGCAACATGAGAATGGATTCCCATACTCACACTCATAAACATCATCATGGACCAAGGAATAGATGTCATAAGCTACCTAAGATTAATTCCTATGTTGATGTTAGGAGAAAACAACTGCAAAGAACACTGATGGAGGAGATGCAAAAGAGAAGGATGGCTAAAACTGTTGGTGCCATTGAGAACATTGGTTTTAAGAATCCAGAAGGAGATGGATCACTGTCTTGTTGAATTCAAGTTCTATGGATACATAATCTACTATTTTCTTATTTAACTACTTTTGGTGTGTTTGTTGTATTGCCTTGCATTATAATGTGAAATACTTGTAATATATTTTAAACTTTGTATATGTTTAAAGATGTTTAATTACTTGCTTGTGCATATGGAAATATGGAATGCGTAGAATACTATATTTTGAGAGTAAACAACTTTAATTTCATTCCACTAAATTGAAATTAGGACATAATTATGATTGTTCCTCTAATAATAATAATAGGGTGTTCCGATCCCCATCCAAATTCTAGACCATAAGATTTATTCTAAACCATTGAGTATATTATCACTTGTTGAAGTAAAACCTCTCCCAGATGGTGAATCGACAATTTGCAGACTTGTATAATTTCATACATAGCAATCATGGTTTTAAGTTACAGCTCATAACTACTATTAATAATATTGATCAACACCTATTACTAGAGTTTAATGTAGATTGTCTATGGTTATGAGTTTTAATTATATAAATTATAGGAGGTAATGGATTGTTACAAATTAATAACGGGCGGTTACAAATTTATGGATAGTTCTATTAATTTCTGATTATCATTTTCTTATATTTAAAGGATATTAGAAGCAATTTGGATTTTAGTTTTTATTTTCATAAATCTTGTGATAATTTCTTTTCTATTTCCTATAAGTAGTAATCAGGGCATTCTTATTCATTAGGACCCGGTAAAGTTGAGAGTTCCCCTAAACACCCAAACACTTACATGAGAGTTGCAAATTGTCAATATTTGAAGGTGAGAATTATCACATATGGGCAACCAAAATGGATGCTTATCTTGATGTTGATGATCCTTGGGAGGCCGTGGAGAATGATTATGTGATTGATCAATTATTATATGTCGTGGCCTAAAATTTCTTTTTTGTGTTTTTCGAATTCAATGGAGTCGCCACCAAAATTTATTTTAAAATAGAGAAAATATTGGAAAAAAAATTGTCTTTGAAACCAAATTTTGAGTTGCGTAAGATTAATATTAACTTAAGTATATTTATTTCTCCTTATTATTAAATATGAATAACAATTATTATTAATTTTTTAAAATGATTTTGGAATAAATGTGTGCTTAAGAAATAAAGGACAAAAAAAGAAATTTTTATTAATGTATTTGACAAGAATGTGATCTTGCTCCTACGAATTTCCCGTTGCGATGGAGAAATCAAAGCTGCGTAGTTCTTAGGTAGAATGCAAATGTGTTGATTGTTTTTTTTTTTTTAAGAAAATTTATTTTGTTAAAAAAATGTTTTGACAAGAAAAGAAAATGAGCTTGTTTGACTTGAAAAATTATTTTGAAATGTGAGGTTTAGGACTATCAAGTTGTACAACTCGTGTCTCAAAATTATTTTGAAATCCTTTTAGGAATATTTTATTATATTTTTCAATTTTAAAATTGAGTTTCAATACCACCAAGTAGTACAACTTGTGTCTTTACAACTCAAAAATTAAAAAAATATCACATCTTTAAAAAGTTGATTTTATATTTATTTATTTATAAAAATAAATTTTAGAGTTATCAAGTTGTATAAATTGTGCTCTGCTACTCATGTATAAAAGATGTCATTTCTAGTTAACCTTTAATAATAATTTTTATTTATTAATTTGTCTATAAGTTTTAATTTATTAATTTATCTATGAAGATGAAATTTAGAACCGCCAAGTTGTCGCAATTTGTGTCCTAATAACTCAAAGATTAAAGAAAATGTCACATTTAGTTAATCTTTAATGAAATATTTGTTTTTTTTTATGAAATTTGATATTTAAGTTATGAAGCAAATTAACTCTTTTTTAATAAAACAAAAATCAGCTATAAATGTGCTGAATTTATATGAACAGATTTTTGTTTTTTTTTATTAGAACCCAAGCCCAACTTAACTTAAAAACAATTTTAAAAACAAAAAAGGTTAAAACATAGAACTGAAGAAGAACAAAGAAACGACGGCGGCGACAGCGGCGACGGCAAGGACAACATCATCACAGGTTTGAATTTTTAGTCTTATTTTATTATGTTTCGTTCATTATGTTATGTTAATCTTTGCTCTTACAAATAAAAAATCTACATCTTTTTTAAAACAAAAGAGTAATTGTATAATGAAGATAAAGAACAACAAATTTATTGTACAGGATAAAAAAATATACCTTGAGGTTTTCTGTTTATTGTTTGTTACTGATACTCTCTCTGATTTCTTCCCCTTCTCCTTCTTTGTATGTGTTTTTTTTTTTCCAGCAAAGTTAATCTCAGATCCCTTTTAAAAGATAAGTGAATATGTATTTATAGAGTTATTTTAACTTGTCTGGTTGTTTTCCTGCTTGCCTTTGTGCTTCCCCATCAATTTCCTATTTGATGCTTAATTTTTTTTGCTCATAATTTGAGTTATTCTGCACATTTGATCCATTCACGATTTTAGCCTATTTGTTTTTATATAATTATGTTCATCTGTTGGACAGAGCTGGTTTGTTGGGCTAAAGAGCTCATGTTTATTTGCATATTTTGTTAATATTGTACATGATTCAACCACATTTGTCTTTTAGCTTTTTTGTTTCAAACTCAGAATTTTGTCTCTTTGCTTGGTATCATGTGGATAATGACTAAGGGCAACGGGAATTGCTTTTTTTTTTTCATTAAATACCATTTTTTCCATATTTTTGTATCAAACCTTTAGTTATTAAATTATCATTTTTCCAATTAGTTACAACAAATTAGTTACAACACTCTAACTTATATAATTATGTTTTTCTGTAATTAGTTACAAAGCAAGGCTAGTGCATCAGCCAGGATATTGCATCAGCAAGACAAGTGCAGCAATAGATAACAAAACAGAAGCAAAACAGGCTAGAGCAGTTGGCTTGTTTAAAATTGTAAGTTGATTTGGCTTAATTTTTAAAATTGTAATTTGATTTGGCGTTTAAAATTGTAATAATTTTTTTTTTGTGTTAATAATTATGAATGCATAAATATGTATATATATATATATCTTTTTTTATTATATGTTTTTTTTTCTTCAGATTTCATAAATATAAATAAAATAAAGACAACATAAAAAGAGTATAATTTAATGGGCCGGACAAAATTGGGGTATTACACCAGAAGATCCAACGTTTTCACAAATCAAAATTCATAAGGAGAGAAAACAGCAAAAATCGAAGGCAAATTATTATCTACTTTTTACTTTTTTTGAAGCAATCTTTACAAGAATTATGACTCTGAAGTCAACCAAAGCATTTTTGCGATTTTCTCAAGCAGGAATGTGAAGAAAATGAGAAAGTCAAAGGGATACAAGTGTTGAATTTTGTTAGGGAGTTTTAGATTCAACAAACGAAGGAGTCAAAAACAATCAAGTAGTATTTTGACAAACTTCTAATTGAGTTTTCTGATATAAGGATAGCCGAAAAAATCCTTGTGATTGTTCTTGAGCGGTTTGAATCTACCATTTCTTCTTTGGGAAATTCCAAAGATATGTCAAAAATTGTTTTGTCTGGATTGGTGTATGCTTTGCAAGCTCAAAAACAAAGGAGACTTATGAGGGAGGAAGGCACGATTGAAGGTGTTTTACAAGCTACACTAAAGCTCAATCAAGGTTACAGAGGAAAGAAACAATAAGGCTCTATGGAACAATTTTGAGAAGGAAAACAATCCTCCATGTCAACATTGTGTAAAAAGGGACCATATGCATTTAAGATGTTGGAAAAGGCGTGATATATGATGCAACAAATGCAACCTGCTTGGACATATTACAAAAATTTGCAAGAACTAAAGACAACCTCAATTTGAAGCTTAAGTGGCTGATCAACAAGAGGAAGAGGGGTAGTTATTTGCTACAACTTGTTTTGCTACTAACAACCATGGTGAAAGTTGGCTAATTGAAGTGGATGTACACATCACAAGATCTATGACGAAGATTTGTTCAAGGAGTTGGACAGAACAACTATTTCAAATGTTAGAATTGGCAATGGAGAATGCATTTCAGTTAAAGGAAATGGCACAATTGCATTTTAAAGCTGCTGATGTGCTGTATGTACCAGATATTAATAAATAAAAAATTAGTGTTGATCAGTTACTTGAAAAGGGCAACAATATTTTGTTTAAAGATAAAATGTATTTAATTAAAGAGGCAAAAGGGGATGATAAGTTTAAGGTTAAAATGAAGGGAAAAATCTTCCCTTTAGATCTTATGGAGGAGGTGCAAGCTACTATGTCAATTCCAATTAATGTTATTGAGCTCTAGCACAAAAGGTTGGAACATTTCAATTATGTTGCACTGTTGCATGTGAAAAAACATAACATTGTGGAAGACTTGCCATCATTAGATGATCATGTTAGTAGTTGTAGTGGATGCCAATATGGAAAGCAATACCGAATTCCATTTCCTCAATCAAATTGGAGAGCATCACATAAGTTGCAGTTGATTCATACAGACCTTGAAGGACCGCAACTTGAATTATCTTTAAAGGGAAATCGATATTACATTGCCTTTATTGATGATTTTACTAGAATGTGTTAGATTTATTTCTTGAGATTTAAATTTGAAGTTACAAGAGTAAATTGGAGGTTTACGGTAAAGTAACAATATCAATCGCAAGGAAGGGGAGTTTGAATTTTGATCTCTTTTAAAAATATTAATTCCTGCTCTAAATTTAAACTAACTCAAGGTCAATCTTGGTTACTCACAAAAATCTAAAACGTTCTTGCTTAGTTAAAAATAAATGAAGCAGATTATTTCTACGTGATTAGTGATAGTGAGTGAGAAATAATAAAAGAAAGGGATAAGAGAATCACACAATGATGTATTCTGGTTCACCAAAGGTGAGCTACGATAAGTTCTCATAATTTGTGAGTTTTTCCACTATTGTGCTTCACACAGAAACGTTCTTGCTTTCACAAAATCTTTCTTGATCAGTTACATAATTCACCTTTCAACCTTGAAAGGATATTTACAGTTACCTTTCAATCTAGAAAGGATTTTTATAAGATAACTTTTAATCACAAAAGGATTTTTACAATACATTCAAACTATCTTAAGAAATAGACTTGAGTTTCAAATGGAATTATGATAGAAGGTTGTAGGATCCGAATCTACTCAACACTTGTTTGAGATTGATTATCAGCAATAACACAATAAAGAGATAATTGAATATAGTATAAGAGAACTGAAGCTTTTTCTTGATTGAAGAGTTTTGTTTGCTCGAGTATGATTGTTTTAGTAATTAATTGTTTGCACTAAAAACTCTTGATATTGTCTTCACCTTGATGTTCCTTTTATAGACATGGTGAAGGTTAGAGAGAGCTCATTATAGCTGTTATTGATCCTTAAGAGAGACATCTGTTTAGAGTGATAATTAATAGACATGTGTTCTATTTAATCCAAAACTTTCTTCCTTTGCAACTAGAATGTTCTTGGTTTTGTGTTTGAATGAACAACATGACTGGGGATTTAGCAGTTTTCTTGTGTCAGTTCCTTTGTCTCAAAGGCATGCTTAGGTTTCTGCTAAAGTTGCAGCAACAATGTCCTTTCATCCTTACTATCGTAGATTTACTTGTTTATAGCTCACAATCTGGACATTGATTTGGTTATTGTTCTTGATGATGTTTTGCTTCTTTGGGCCTTTACCTAGACTTTTGAGTTGATCATTGTTTTGAGTAGCCTTGATATTTGTTTATCTTAAGATCTGGATTTTGGGAAATGATTCATTTTACTCATGTCCTTAAAATGAATTATCCAGAATGATCTTGATAAATTAGAATGATATTGTTATAAATCAGAATGATCATGATTTGCCTAGACTGATATTCTTATAAACCAGAATGATATTGTTATAAACTAGAACGATCTTGATTTGCTTGGACAAATCTGGATTACCTAGAATGATCTTGTAATCAATTTCTAGCTCAATCAAGGCATGATTTACTTTGATTTATATCATGGTGTGATAATTGATTTTATGATGGTTGTTTATGAATAATTGATTTTCATGATAAGAACATGTGATGTATGATCTTAATGATATTTGAATAAGGTGATGATTTTGTTTAAGTTGGTTTTGGATCATTTGACCTAATCTTAGTGGGCCGTGTGAAAATGTTTTATTTTGATAATACTTCATCATGTCATGGCATATGCATCTTTGTGGGTTGTGTGGGAATATTTTATTTTGATAATACACCATCATGTCATGACATGCATATGCATCTTCGTGGAAGTTGCCATTGTGGCAGGTTTATTTTTCCCAACGGTATGGCTGATTTTTCTATGTGAAAGTAGCCTTAGTGACATGTATTATATTCGGATCATATAGTTATCAGGAGCTTGCATATCACTACACCATCTTTTGATTGTTTTGTTGTGGTCAATGGGTATCTAATGTGATAATAGATTCTCTTAGATGATTTGATGGTATAATGAGATATTGATTTTCCTTGAGTGATTTTGACTCTATAATATGATTATTTCCTTGAATGTTTTGATATATTGTGATGTGTTTGATACGGCTCTGTGTTGATTATTAACGTGTTCTTCTTACTTATATTATACTATCAACATGATTTTAAAAGTAACCTCCTTCATTGTTTGTGTTTGACTGGCTTGGCCCTGTGTTTGGGAAATCGCAGATATTACAGGTTAATGAGTCTTGAAGTTCAAGTTTAGGAGAAGTCTCGCTCTGTTGTATAAAAACTATATAAGTACTAAGTTTTTGGAAATAAATTCAGAAATTATAGTTAAATCAAGTTTATTGAGATTGCACTGTTCTATAGGAGGAAAAAGTTGAAGTATTCCATTTGAATTTTGAGAAATGTGATATCCTAATAAATCATAAAAGTTTCTTTTCTTTTGAAAGAGTTTTTATTTATCCGCTGCGAATTTTAGTAAACATATGGTATAAATTACTATGTATATTATTTTGGGGTTTAGGGTTTACTAATTATTTAAATGAATAGTAGTTTAGATATTCTTACTAAAAAAGAGTTGTCGTAATTTTTTTAAGCAATAAGTATTTTTAAGTAATGTTTTGGATCAAAAATTTGACGTGTTACATTATGGTATCAGAGCAGGTCTGTCCAATCAGGCCGAGTGGGTCAAGTTTCAGTAAGATGACAGTCGTATCAGTTGTGGTTGCTTGTGAATTGGGTTCATTATTTGATTTTTACCTAATATTATTGGGTTATGTGTCATATGTTTTTCCATGAACGTATATGTCTTGTAAATTGATTGATACCTAATTGGTGATGTTGTTCATTATCTATTCGTTGTTGCTTAACTATTTTGTTTGGTGCATTTGAGGTCCTTACTTGAGTAACCAATGACTTCTAGAAATTTCCTTATTAATTTTATGAATTTTGTTTGATTATGGATGTGTTGCATTGTCTTACTCTTGGATAATCATATTGTGGTTAACTTCTTAATTGAAAAAAAATTATGTTTCCTTGCTTTATGTTAAAAATTAGAAGCGACAATTTTTATTGATTAGTTGTGTATCAGAAATTGTTAATTCTTGTTTATGTTAATCTAAATTGTTGTGAAATTATTTTATTTGTTTACTTAAATGTCAATTTACAATTTTTTTGTATTTTAATAATACAGCTTAAACACCGCAAAAATCTGATTGTTAAATTATATGTCTTATATTTAAAGTTTTAATTTTTTAATTACCCGTCACTATAACATTTATGGTCTCTAGCAACATTTGAAAAATGTTGTCAAAACACGGAAAAATGTTGCCAAAGAGAATAAGTAACATTTTTCATGCGTCTCATATGCGAACGTTGCCTATTACTTTTGACAACGTTTTTTTTGTACTTTTGGACACACTATTTATAAACGTTGCCTAAACTATTAGAATAGGGAACAATTTTTCAACGCATCTAAAGCAACATTTTGTAATTGTTGTCATAGCTAACAACAATTGATAAATGTTGCCTTAAATCAATACAATGAGAACATTAATAAAATGTTGCTAGAGTTTATAGGCAACAATTTTAAACTGTATTCATATTATGTAGATAAAATTTTTATTTTTCTATTATTTCAATATAAATCATAAACTAGACATTATGCTATTATTTTATAATAAATTATTTTGTAAACATAATAATTTAACACAATTTGTTAACTAGGCTGTATTCAAATACATAGTAGTAAACAAAATGTCATAATATAATTTATAAAATTTAACACTTTAAAGTACAAGTCTAGCAAAATGAAAAAATATAGTTTCTTGAAGTTTTAACGCTTCAATTAAGTACATGTCTAACAAAAAACATCATTCAAAATCATCCATAAATTCGTCATCCAACTCATTCAAGTGCATCTTCTTCAGATTCATTATCTACATCGTACATTTCAAATTCATCATCTTGAAATTTATCACCTACATCGTCTTGAAATAATTCATTATCATTTTCATCATCTCCATTGATACCCTGCTGCATAAAAAAAATAAAAACAAAATAGATGATGACAACAACAAGTAAATAATTCATTATCATAAAAAAAATAAAAACAAAAATAAATGATGAAACAGAACTCGCAAATAGAAAGAGAACATAAACAAAAAACGCACGCAAAATAGAATCACATAAAACGCAAACAAAAACAGAATTGGGCAGAAACAGAACCTTAAGCAGAAACTCAAAAATGCAAAACAGAACTCGACATAAACATAACCACAAACATAAAGCAAAATAAAACTGCACAAAAAAGCGAGCAAAATGCACAAACAGAATTGCATGAAAATTTATCTTATATTTTTCAAATCAAAACCCATCACCCTAACTAATGAATTTATATTGAGCTGTAAAGAAACAATGCATCAACTTAAAAGATCATACCATTAAATATACATAGAAAGTTGTATTTACCTTATAGAATTGCACCTTTTCTTCTTATATTATATTGATTCCAAATTATCCTACCATATCCTGTCAACATCAAAGTGCACAGGCAACATAACATATGTTATCCCCATAAAAATCATGTTAGTATTCAACATTCATACCCTTAACAACTAGAATACAAGTCTCAAAAAGAATGTCACGCTAGTAAGCTATTTAGGATTGTTGATAAGAGTACCAAACCAATTGAAAAAACTGCTTGGAAACTGGAGATAGAAATGCTTACTGCCTTCAGAGTATGATGACAAATTAGCACTACAAAGAAACAAGAGAATGAAGGATACTACAAGAATTAAGATTGATGGAAAGAGGAAGCCTTGACCTAGCATTGTAATCAAACTTTGGATTGTGTTATGTCTACATGGCTTGATGGATCCCCTTTGAAAATCACAGCTACAATTGTATGCTCTAATGATGATGTTGTGTAATTTATAAACAAAATTATTATAAACAACTTACTAATGCAAGAAAATTTAACATAAGCTATTCATGAAACCTTTTGCTCTTAAATGTCAAAAATTGATGCCAATTAAAGAAACAATTGTGCTACTTATTTAAAACTACAGGCAATCGAATTTCCCTCTGCAAGACCATAACTAAATTGTAAATTGATGGTACTCATTTATGCAACTAATAGATGCTTAATGACTAACAAATATAGTGGAAGCAGAAATGTTTCACCTCTATTATTAGGGTTCTTTGAATATTGTCCAATCTCGAGAACATTGTATGGTATCTATCTACAAAAATCAACATAGAAAAATGTTAAGTACAACATTAATAAAACAAACAAAGAGAGTTTATGGTCTTCATCATTAATAAAACAAACAAAACAAGAGAGCGAAGGGAGCAACCCTAACCTAACGAAGGTCTCCATCTTCGTGAAGCCTTAAGCCTCTGCAAGCAAGAAGCCCTGACCTAACCCACACCTCCAAGCCTGGAGTCGCCGTAAGTAAGAAGCGTATTCGTAAGCAAAATTGTGACCTAGACTTGGATTGTGTGATGGCTTTATGGTTCTCAACAACTTTCTCAGTGGTCATAGATGCAATAAATGACGCTCATGGAATTGGTGAGAGGAGAAGAAGAAGAAAAGTTTGATCGAACGAGAGAGGTGGCGAGGAAAGTTACAGATCTAGCACTAGCAGAAGGAGAAGAAAATTTTAGATCGAATTAGATGTCATTTAGAAATTGAAAGGGTTTCTATTTTTTCTGTATTTATGTTGGTTCCCTTTCTTCTTCTTTTTTTATTAAGATTTGTTCCTTTCTTTTAACTAGAACTAAAATAACGACGAAAATAATAATAATAATAATAATAATAATAATAATAATAATAATATTAATCATAATAATAATAATAATAAGCAAATTTTCTCTTTTTTTTTACGGTTTCCTTTATTTTTGTAAATGAGAATGTTAATAGTTAATAAGAATATTTTGTTTTGTTTACGAGTTAATAAATTTTTCTTTTCAATTTTAATAAAAAAACAATATTTAAAAATATATTTGAAAGAATTCATTCCGCAAAAAATTTCATCAATGTTAAATTTTTTAAGCAATATTTTAAAAATGTAGCCTTTTGTTCAAACAAAGATAACAATTGAAAAATGTTCCTAGAAATACCAATGGAGACAATTATCATATATTCCCAAAAAGCTACTATAAAGACGTTTCAAAATTGTTCCCATAAATATTGTAGGGAACGTTTATATAGTGTTGCAAGAATAGTGATGGCAACAGCATAAAATGTTGTCTTATCCACTTTTAGGCAACACTTTATACACGTTGCCTAAAAAGGTGTTGCTAGAGAACACATTTGTTGTAGTGCGTGTTTAAATTTGAATGGATACAATTATTGTTACCTTAAGTAGTTGACTCAATGAGTAGGAAAGACTACTCATTGTTGATAAAAGAGGTGACAATAACTCATTGTTAGTATTGTTAAAAATACTTGTTAATTTTATTTTGAAAAAGTTGAGAAATATGTTCATCTCTTACGTCAATTGGAGTGACTTAATTATTAAATGGATGTGTTGTGAATAGAATGTGTATCTATGACTTCTTAGTTTTTTTTCTTGATTATTTATAAAGTGTATTGTTATAAAGCGATTGACTGTAAATCTTATATTGTGTCATTGAGTTGTTAGATGTGTCTCTTTTTATAATTTCTATGAATATGAAATAACTTAATAATTTAAAAACTTTGTTTGTGTGACTTAAGTGAAACTTGTTGACCATTCTCACCATACATAACTTCATTCCTTCAGTTCTGATTCATAGTCTACTCTACAGTTGTGTTGTTGAAGTTCTAATGCAAGTGAAGGTTTTGATTCTAACATTTGGAGATCCTTTGGCTGAGCAAAATATCAACTTCTTTTGTTTTAAATATATTTTTCTTTGCATATGACTTTAGGAGTTTCATAAATTCATTTCTTTAATGTTTTGTTACTCCCGTCAAAATGTAGGTCATTTTGGTATAGATTGGGGTATCGTCAATTCACTAGAGATACCATTTGGTCACAAGGCAATGGTAAGTTTCTCTAGAAATAATCTCAATATCTTTAAATTGTTAGTTGTTAGTGTGTGTTTTTCCAAGGTGAACAAGTGATGTTGAGACATGTTGATGGTGTTGGTTTTCTTAATTTAGGTATTTTGGAAACCAAATTAGGTGTATGTGGTGTTGATTGTGACTGTTAGAGGCATTTGATCAAGTTAAGATGAGGCACGTTTCTGTAATCACTGAGACAGTTAGAGTGTTATACATTTAGTAATGGTAAAGTTTCCACGACTTTCACTGGAGATGTGTAGTTAACGATGAGCGACACTCTATTGGAACATACAGTATGTTAGTGTGTGAATTTAAAATTTATGGAAGTCTCACATTGGAAAACCCTCATATATTTAGTAGTTTTCAACTCTATAAATACTAAAGTCCCACGTTGGATATTTAACATGCGTGGGTTTGCTTCCATCACTATATAAAGAGTGTCAAACTTTTGTGAAAAGTACACCGAAGTTGGATGCAATTTCCAACTTTCTTTCTTCTCCTTCTTTTGCTATGCACTTTCGAGCCACTTCTCCCCTTTCTTTCCGTCCCATCGAGTTTTGAGTGGTCCTGATACCATTATCCTATTAGTTATAGCAGTTTTTGTGTCGTAGTCCTTTTGATTAATGAGTGGTCAAAGTACCATATTATTAGCGGCTTTAATCGCCATATTGAGAGTGACTTTAACTGCCATATTGTGGGTATAATTCTAGAACGATATTCTACGATGCAGTAGAACTTCGATACACTTTGTTTGGGTTGTTTTATCCTGGGGACTTTGTGGTTGATAGTTTGCCTTGTACAATTAGGGCAGTGCCATGAAACATCTTAAAGAGAGCGACCTAGTCCTCAACTCAACCCAGTAATATCTTCGGTGGCTGAAAATTTATTTTAAAAAAGTTTTTCAAAACTCAAAAACAACAATATAAGATGTTTCTTTCTGCCATGTCAACAGAAGAAATTACTGGATCTGGTTGCGCTTCTTTTGCTTTTGAATAAATCGTTTCGGTTTGAGGGGTGTCACTTCAAACGATGGCAACAAAAGATGTTATTCTTCTTAACTATGAGAAAGTTCGTCAACGTTCTAAAAGATGACATTCCAGTTGTCACAAAAATAGCTGAACAAATAGAAAAGAAAGAATTATATTCTTAATGGAATTGTGGATGATATATATGTGTATATATATATATATATATATATATATATATGATTATTACAATTCCAGTAATAGTGCTAGAGATGTTTGGGATGTTCTAAAGAAGGCATATGATAGCGAGGAAGCTGGAGCTAAAAAGTATGTTGTTATATGCTACCTCAAATATGATATGATCGATGACAGATCAGTCGAGACTCAATCCCATGAAATCTAGAAAATAGCTCATGAGATCACCTCTTAAGGTGTGTTTTTAGACGAACAATTTTAAATTGCTATTACTATTGACAAATTGTCCCCTGCTTGGAAAGATTTCAAAAATTCTCAGGCATTAAAAAAAAGACAATCTTCTCTAGAGTCTTATAACCCGCCTCTTGAGATAAGAAATAGTTTTGTTTCTGGTTTTCTTCTGAATAAGGCAGGGTTAACTTAGTCTATAGGGGAAGATTTGTACACTATTTTTAAATATGATATTTTTGTTGGCAAATGGGACACCACATATGACATGTTTAAAGTAAATTAAGAAAAGTCTCGTTCTGTTTATATGTTGTGTGATTTTAATATTTGACATGCTAGACTTTTTCATGTGAATAGACATGTGATTTCAAACTTAAGTAACTTAGGTTTAATTCCAAAGTTATCTTTAAATGATTTTGAAAAATGTGATTTTTGTAGTCAAGCAAATTTAACAAATAGTTAAATAAATCATTGATTAGAGAATTTGAGCATTTAGATTTATTACACTTTGATATATGTGAACTTGATGAGACTTTAACTAGAAATGGAATACGTTATTTTATCACTTTTATTGACGATTGTTCTGACTATACTTTTGTATATCTAATAAAAAATAGAAGTGAAACGCTTGACATGTTTAGGATCTTTGTAACTGAAATTGAAAATCAATTTAGTAGAAAGATTAACCAAGTATGATTCTAGTATGTTTAATGAGTTTTATAAATTGCATGGAATTATACATGAAACAACTGCACCATATTCTCCTAAAATGAATGGTAAAGCTGAAATCTTCAAGAAGTTTTGTCATATTTGGATGCAGATTTTTGGCAAGAAGCTTTAAACCATGAGATGGATTCTCTAGAGTATAACAGGACCTAAAATTTAGTAGATTTTCCTTCTGGTTACAAATCGATAGGTTGTAAATCGATATTGAAAAAGAAACTAAAACTCGGTGGATCGGTTGCTAAATACAAGGCTCGTCTTGTAGCCAAAGGTTTTAGACAAAGAAAATATAGTTTTTTTGACACTTTTTTACCGATCACTAGAATTAAATCCATTAGGCTACTCATTTAACTAGTTGTTATTCATAACTTGGTGGTACACCAAATGGATGTCAAAACTTCTTTTTTAAATGATGACTTGGAAGAACAAATCTAAATGGAACAACCTGAAGGTTTTTTGATTCGTGGACAAGAAAACAAGGTCTATAAGTTAGATAAATCTTTGTATGGTCTTAAACAAGCTTCTAATTAATGACATGAAAAGTTTGATAACTTGATTATATCGAATGATTTTAAAGTGAATGAAAGTGACGAAAGCATTTATTACAAATCTAAAAATGTCATTTACACGATC
This sequence comes from Cicer yamashitae, assembly GCA_037974755.1. Lineage (NCBI taxonomy): Eukaryota > Viridiplantae > Streptophyta > Magnoliopsida > Fabales > Fabaceae > Cicer > Cicer yamashitae. The sequence goes on from JBBPBQ010020323.1 coordinate 34,215,373, forward strand.
ATATGTCTTGATGTAGACGACCTTCTCATATTTGGTTCAAACATTGATGCTGTAAATATTGTGAAATCATTGTTTTGTAACAACTTTGATATGAAAGATCTCGGAGAAGCGAGTGTAATCCTTGGAATTAAGATTACTAAGTCAAAAAAGGAAATTTCTTTGGATCAGTCCCAATATGTTGAAAAAATGCTAAAGAAATACAATTACTTTGACTGTAAACTTGCTTGCACACCATATGATCCAAGTGTGAACATTTTCAAAAACACTAGTGAAAATGTGAGACAAACTGAATATGCGAGCATCATCGGTAGCCTTAGGTATGCCACTGACTGTATTAGACCCAACATTGTCTACGTCATGGGACTACTATGCAGGTTTACTAGTAGACCTAGTATGGAGCATTGGTACGCTATCGAAAGAGTCATGAGATACCTTAAAAGGACTATGAGTCTCAGATTACATTATCAAAGATTTCTTGCTGTTCTTGAAGGATACGGTGATGATGATTGGAACACTTTATCAGATTACTCAAAAGAAACTAGTGGCTATATTTTTAGCATAGTTGGTGGTGTTGTATCTTGGAAATATAAGAAAGAGACAATATTGGCTTAATTCACTACGGAGTTTGAAATGATAGCATTAGCTACTTTTAGTGAAGAAGCGAGCTGGTTGAGAGGCTTGCTATTTGAGATCCCTTTTATGAGAAAAACCAAATTTAGTTGTGTTAATCCACTGCGATAGTGTTGCGGCTATTGCAAAGATTTAGATTCATTATTACAACGGTAAGAGATGACATATATGTCGTAAGCACAACACAATTAGAGAGTTACTTTCTAAAGGAGCTTTTATAGTGAATCATGTACGCATTGATGAAAATTTAGCAGATCCTTTGACGAAAGGATTAACTTGAGAGAAAGTCCTAAATACATCCAAAAGGATGAGACTATTGCCTATAGAGTCACTCATGATGGTAACCCGACATAAAAGACTAGAGATCCCAAGAATTAGGTTCAGTGGGTAATAACAAGTCGTGAAGTTATATGAGATGAACATGCTATTATAAATCAAATAAACATGATTCCTGAAGCGATGAAAGGATAAGGTAATAGAAACCCTTAATGACATCTATACCCTATGTGGAGTGGAGTACTTAGCTATAGGAGTACTCTTGATAGACTCACCTATGTCATATGGAAGTGGGACCGCTTCGTATGGAATTTTGAGGCAGAATTCCTAGAGCGTTCAATATATTGGGATAGACGTGCATGGTCATTAATGCACGAGGCTTTTGAGAATACACCCTATGAAAAGGTTGTGTGTGGGTTTGATGTCAAAGATAGAGTTCAAGACTACGAGTCATTCTTGTTGAATCTGACTCTTACTTACTATGCAAAGCTTCAAGTCGGAAGACACATCTGCTTATGCACAATCTTATAGAAAAGTTTGACGCTACTTCAAAAACATTTTTTTTTTAATTTAAGTAAGGTATTGTTGGAACATAGAGTATGTTAGTGTGTGAATTTAAAATTTGTTGAAGTCCCACATTGGAAAGCTCTCATATATTGAGTAGTTTCCAACTCTATAAATACTAAAGTCCCACATTGAATATTTAACATATGTGGGTTTGTTTCCATCACTATATAAAAAGTGTCAAACTCTTGTGAAAAGTACACCAAAGTTGGATGCAATTCCCAACTTTCTCTCTTCTCCTTCTTCTATTCGATGCACTTCTGAGCCATTTCTCCCTTTTCTTTTTGAACCTTCGACTTTTGAGTGGTCCTAATATCACTGTCCTTTTAGAGCAATTTTTGTGCGGTAGTCCCTTTCACTTTTTGAGTGTTCCTAATACCATTGTCCTTTTAGTTAGAGCGGTTTTTTTGTTGTAGTCCTTTTGATTTATGAGTGGTCAAATTACCATATTACGAGTGGCTTTAACCACCATATTGAGAGGGGCTTTAACCGCCATATTGAGAGTGTAATTCTAGAACGGTTTTCTACGGTGCAGTAGAATTCGCACAATTTGGACAGTGCGGCGAAACGTTTTAAAGAGAGCGACTAGTCCGCGACTCAACCTAATAAAATCTTCGGTAGCTTAAAATTTATTTTGAAATAGTTATTCGAAACTCAAAAACAACACAATAATTTAGTAATTCTTGATAGTAATATTAAATGAAATTAGGTTATGATTAATTATTCTTCACTTAACATGATTAATCATTCTTCCCTTGACATGATTAATCATTGAATAAAAGGTTGATTAGTAGATTATTTTTAGAAGCATTTGCTCTATGTTATAAAGTCCCAAATTTCAATACATTAAAAGTTTGTTTGATTTAAGATGTCATCCTTTATTTTAAAAAAAATGTTGGCAATCGCATCAAATTTTTGTGTCTACTTATGAAAATTTATTTTATTTTTTTAATAAAGACTCTACCTAATTACTAATTTGATTTTTAATCTACTCATAATTAATATTAAAGATTAGTTAAAATTTAAATTTAGTGGACCAAAGTAAATATCAACAATAACTATTGAACCATATGAAGCACAACTAAAAGTCTACAATCCTAATAAAAAGGAAAGAACCATGATTTAATTTTATTAAATTTACCTAACTAAAAACACCATGTCTGGAAATAAAAATTCTGTTTGCAAAAGAAGAAATATTAAGCATCAGTCTCAAAATAGGAGCATAGAGCTATCTAATCCCCAAGTACCCATTACACCACGATCACATTAAATGCAACCAAAACCATTCTTTGTGCTTCTCTAACTTAGTTGTACCTAAAATATTGCGTAAAAGTGAATTCATGATAAGTTGTAGTGAACTAAGCATATGGAAAAATCTCTCAAATATGATTTAAATCTTTTTCACATTTAAATACAAACATGCAAATAAAAATAATCACATTTAAAACGTAAGAAAATATAATCACATTTAATTCATTTGGCCTCTAACTCTCATATTTGTTGAAGCTCATTTTGAACCATGGTTAAACAATGTCAACGAATTTTTGAAAGACTTGATACATGATTGCATATATCCCCATTTCAATCTGTTTGTCTGATAAAGGATGGGTTCATCACCACAAGCAGTTCAGGTGTATCAATTGTATTATTTTAAAAATCACTAGGAGTTACAAAGGTTGGCATTCACAATGTTGGTGGAGGATAATAAGTTCTTTGAGATCATGGCTTCTTTGATGCTGAAGTGGATGTTCGGTCCATGAAGTTGAGGCTCTTACCGGAATACAAGTGCACGTGATAATGGTAGTTGTGACCTGGTGAACTAAACTTTTCAACAATGTTTGTCATAGTGTCCCACCAAACGTGTTATTGACATTGAAAGTTAGCCGAAGAATCGACTAATATCTATCAATTAATGATTTCCTTGTACTTCAAATGATTATGCCAAAGAAATAAATTTGTTCCTTTGTTGTGGGTTACTTAACTATACCAAAGAGTATTAAGTATGGAGTTGGGTTTTTTGTGAGTTACTAATATAATGAAAATATAAACCAGAAAGATAAAGGTATAAATTGTGAGAAAAAAATGTTAAATGAAAACAATGAAGTATATAATGAGATTTATAGACAACACTAGTCTAATTAGAGTATGACAGTTTCTCACATGTAGTGCGTGATTTTTCCTGTTACTATGTGTACGTGATTCGCCACCTACAAAATCTAACCATGATTCACTTCAATTGGTTAATCTCACATGTAGTGCGTGGTTTTTCCAGTTACTAGGTGTACGTGGCACTGCACATTTGGCCTTGATCTTTCTCCATTTTTAGAGTGTGACAGTTTCTTTCATCCACTCATCTTTTAACTCATTTTAACCTCTACGACAATATCCGCTTCAGTTAGTGGTTGCTAATAACATGGAACACGAGTTTAGCAACTGAGTTATCAATTTCCACGTGCTTTTGATTGCTTCTAACAATCCCACAATCCTCTTGGACCTTTGTGGACATGAGAAATATTCACCTAGCTCGTATTCAACTTCTCTTAGTTCTCATATCTTTCACTTGGCTATCTGGCATATCCTCATTTGGCTTATAATATTTTTGAGTGAAAACAAGTGCTTCAAGTTAGTTATGTCGATCTAGAGGAGCCAAAATTAAATCCCTATCAATAAGAAATGATGTGAATAGTTTTTGCAGTCAAAACTGAAAATATCTTTGTTTCCTATTATAATAATCGATTAAAATTATGCAACACCTACATTATCATACTGCTTTGACCATAATTTGAGCTACATGTATCCAAATAATGTGTTCTTGATGGCGTTGGAAAGTTAAAAAAAAAATTACAACAATGATAAAAATATTCTAAAGCTAATTTGTGCTTTAAGGATGAGAAAAATACGTCTGATGTCTCCTTAAGCTAATTGGTGTTGATTCCAGAAATTGTATCTAGAGTTTTAAATATTGGATTGAGGTAAAACAAAGTCAAAATGAAAGACTAGAGGTGCATCTAAATTTCTCATGCGGAGATGTACTCCAATTTAGTTCTTAAAGAGACCTAAATTAAGGAATATCATATGCACAAAAAAACACTATACTAAGATTTATTACTTTCTTATTGTGATATACGGAGTGTTACAATAATAAATAATCCATTTAAAATATTTTTTGATTTCCTCTGCTGTAGTAATTTCAAATTTTAATTTATGATAATTTATTTGATTTAATTATTATTATTGAATTTATACCAATAAATATTATTCATAATACAAATTATAATCTGAAATATACATGACTCGGAAAACGTCGGGTTACTAAACCAATATACTATAGAGATTAATAACCATTATTTCGTATTAAAATTTATTATATTTTTCTTATTTTTAATCTATTTTTAGCTAATAAAAAAATATATTTGGTCTTAATATCTTTATTTATATATTTTTATTTGGTTAATATTTTTCTTTAATTTAATTCAATCTATTCACTTATTTTCTCCTCAATAAAATTTTATTATTTTATTTTATTTAAATAATATCATACGTGAACTTTTATAGATAATTCATTTTGTAGTCTTGTGACTAATGCAGTTAACATTATGTTAACTAGGCTTATTTCTATGGAGAAAGTCAAAGAGGTTGTTTTGCAATGGATGGTGACTTGTCCCCTAGTCCGGATTTTTACGGTGGGTGTTTTGTCAAGCAAATCTCAGATGTGATAGGTCTTGATCTTTTTAGTTCAATGCATCAAATTTTTGTTAACACATAGATTATGCCAAATTATAATTCAAATATAGTAGCCTTGATTCCTAAGAGTCTTGGAAAAGACAGGACTGAGTGTTTTAGATCCATTTCTATGGATAAAGTTCAAATTTAAGGTAATTTCAAAGGTTTTGGCCAATAGATTGTCTACCACTCCTCCAAAAATAGTTTTTGAACATCACATATCTCATAATGCATTTACATTACTTTAGAGGATGCTAATCTTTAAGATAAATATTCATTTGGTGGTAAATTCACTCTCAAAATGGATATCAAGATGGCTTTTGACACTGTTGACTTGGATGTTATGATTCAAATGTTGCATAATTTTGAATTTAACAATACTTTTTGTAATTGGATAAGTTAAATTCTTAAATCTTCTAAGCTTTTCCTGTTGGTGAATGGTAAGGTCATTGGTTATTTTAAATGCACTAGAAGAGCATGTCTAGGGGATCTTCTATCTCTGGTTCTGTTTTGTATTACTGAAGGTGTTCTCAACAAGAGCATAACTATATTGGTGGATACTGGTAAATTGAAGAGTGTGACATGTCCAAAAGGTCTTTTTATTCCTAGTCGTGTATTTTTTGTTGATGATATCATGGTATTTTGTAAGGGAACTATTATAAATTCTTGAGAAATTCTAGATGTTTTTTGAGTATAGGCTTAACTCTAGTCAATTGATCAGCCCTTCAAAGTGCATGATTTTGGTAGGGGCAGTAAATAATACCTTTTGATTACTTGGGTATTCCCATATTTAAAAGGGTATGCCATCTCCAGAAATCAAGTCCAAACTGTCAACTTTGAAAGGTGATCTCTTGTTTATGATGCGGAGAATCCAACTTGTAAACTCAGTTGTGCATGGTATGTTGATCTACCGTTTCAGAATTTAATCTTGGCCTATGAGTCTCATTCAAAATATGGATGCTTGTGTTAGAAACTTTGTTTGGACAAGTAGCATTGGTGCCCACAAATTGGTCACTTGCTTTTGGCGCAAATCTCACTCTCCCATTGCTAAATGAGGACTTGGTATTCGAAGCATCTCAAATATTAATAAAGCAAGTTGTTTGAAGCTTTGTTGGGATATGATTTACTCTAATTCTCAATGGGCTATGGTCTTAAAGAAAATATTTTTTTCAATATGGTAAACCAGTTAACACACCATATATCATCTTCCATTTGGTATGACATGAAGAGTACGTTGTTGGAATCAAGTTGGTTTTACATTTAGAGTTTTGATGTCAACAAAAGTATTTTATGAGAACAATATATTTGACTTCAAAGAGTATGAAAGAAGATTCATGTTTTTGAAGAAAATCTAAAATAAGATTTGATTCAAATTTATAATTGAAGAAAATCTTAAATAAGATTTGATTCAAAATTATAATTGATGAAAATCTAAAATAAGATTTGATTCAAATTTATAATTGGAGAAAATCTTTGACCAAGTTGAAAAGAAAATATGGTCAAGATTTGAAGAAGATTTGAAGAATATTTGAAGAAGATTTGAAGAATATTTGAAGAAGATTTGATTAAGATTTGAAGAATATTTGAAGAAGATTTAGTGAAGATTTGATTAACATTTAATGAAGATTTGAAGAATATTTGATCAACATTTAATGAAGATTTGAAGAAGATTTGAAGAATATTTGATCTACATTTAATGAAGATTTGAAGAATATTTGATCAACATTTTAATAAAGATTTGAAGAATATTTGATCAACATTTAATGAAGATTTGAAGAATATTTGATATGAAGAATTTACAAAGTCAATCTACACAAAATTGGAACAGAATCATTATGAAGAATTTACAAATTCAATCTACACCAAATAGGAACAAAATCAATATGAAGAATTTACAAACTCAATCTAAACAAGATACAATTCAGAATTAAATAAGGACTAAATTGAAGCCCAAATTTTTACTATAAATAGACACTCAAGGCTGAAGGAGAAAAGCATCGAAAAGCAGAAAAGAGTAACTCTAGCTCAAAGTTCTCAATTCATCTTAGAGTTCAAAGAGAGAAACACTTGTTCAAGTTAGAAATATCTTTTGAGTGTTCTTTTCTTAAAGTGTGAAAGTTATTGTTATTATCAGCTTTGTTAGAAGCAACTACTCAAGTTTCAATCTCTTGTATCCAACTCGATAGTGGTTTAGTTCCTTCTTCAATCTAAGGTTGTCAGGTTGTTAGGAGAAGACTTGGCTTGTAGGGTCAAGGTGGTGTTGTTCCTCAAAAGTCTGGGGTTGTCAGGCTGTTTGGGAAGACTGACTTGGAGGATCAGATGCTTTGTAATTTAAGGTTTTTGAATTAGTGGATTAAAGCCTTCTGACTGAAGGGACTGGATGTAGCCAAGTTAGTGGTGAACCAGCATAATTCTACGCGTCAAATTATTTATGCTTTCATTGCTTGCTGCCTCTAAATCTTATTGCTTCTAATCCAAGTAAGTCACCAAAACCAAACTAATTTTTAATTATTTATAAATTATCAAAAAGTTATCAACCTTGTGCAAACACAATTCAACCCCCCCTTCTCGTGTTCGCACCTTCATACGTATGATAGTATTCAACATAACATAACCTGAAAAATTGTTAATGGTGATTCAATTAACTTATGAACCAATAATTGGATTGGATACAAGGTTTATGATTTCTTACAAATTTCTAATCACGATGTTCCTTTTCACACAAGTAAGGTGGCTGATTTTATTCATAATGTAAGTGGCACATTCCTAATGACATTGAACTGAGATACTCAACACTTATTGTTGATATCAAAGGTATTGTTATTCCTATTGTCTTTATTCCTGATTATATTGTCTAGAATGCTACTACTTTTGGTTTGATAACATTCAAGGATGCTTATAATGCTCAAATTAGTCATCAAAATGTTGTTTCCTAGGGAAAATTTATTTGGAGACCATTATTCCCCCTGAAAAATCATTGGTGCTTTGGAGAATCATTCAAAATGGCATCTCTATGGATGATAATTTGTCTAAAAGAGGCCTTCCTTGAGTTAGTTGTTGAAGCCTGTGTGGGCATGGTTTGGAAAATTCTCATCACCTTTTCTTAGAGTGCTCTTTTGCTATAAATTTCTAGACTTGGCTTAAAGCAATTGTCAACTGCAAGGTCAATCTCACTTCTCCCTTGACGTTGTTGGATGGATTGGGGAACATAAACTAAGGATGTTGTGTTTTCTCTTATCATTAACAATTTTTGGAGTATTTGATTTTGTAGAAACAAGATTCATTTTGACGATTCAAAGAAGTGTATACTGATTTCGGCATGACATTTACAGAGGCTCCAAATCCAATGTGGCATGTGTAAACTTCTTGTTGCCTATGGTTTACAAAAGTGTGAAAGTTCTTGGATCTTTGTATTTTGTGGGTAAACTAGGTTGAATCAATGCATACACATTCCTTCCCATGCTCACTTTTTCATACTCTTTAGCCTCTTATTGTGAGTGCATAACTCTTTCAAGAACTCGGCATACTTTGGAATTTGTTTTATTGCTTCCAACAGATGGATGTTTACTTCCACTTTCTGAAATGTCTCCATAAACTTCTTATCCAATTCAATTTCAACCAGTCTTTTGATTTGAGTTTTTCTATTTGAAAACGGGAGAGGAATTTTCATCTCAATTTCAAGTTGGTTTGTTGAACTCTTGATTTGTTTTGATTTTTTCTACAACTCATTACTACAATCCTTTTCGTCAAATTTCTCTGCAGCTATTGTATTTTCCTTTTCACCTCATTGATCTAGATTTTTCTGTTTTGTTTCCTCAATGAATTGTTTACCATTCCTCAAAATTATAGCACTCACATTTCCTTCAAGATTATGAATGGTTTGAGAAGGCATCTGACCAGATCCTTGGGATTGTAGCTGATTAAGATAGCTAGCCAATTGTCCAATATGAGTCTGCATATTCTGAAGGGTCTTTCTTGAAGTTACATATGATTTTGTGTCATTTGAATATTATTTTGAGCCAATTGTTTTACCAATCCTATAAATTTGATTGAGTAGAAGTTGTAGTTGGTTGGACTTGTTGTTGTCGAAATGGTGGTCTCCATTGAAGGTGTTGGAAAACACAAGAAATGGGGGGTTTGAATTATGTTTGCCATTTTCAATCTATTTTCAATTTTCCTTTGTTCTTTATCACAACATTCAACTTACTATTAATAGAGAGATTTTTCCTCAGTACAATCAATTGGTTTAATCCAATATTTCCATTAAATAGTTGGACAAATATTCTTTACTCTGCCACTTCAGGCTTTCGTTCCTAGAACTGTTCTTCAACATATTGGCATCGTGTTGTTGAGGTTCATGAGAGTCGTTGTAGCTTTTCAATTACCTCTTTGAGGATGATAGGGTTGTGCCACTATCAAACTGATTTACATCAGTTCTAGTTTGTGTCTGATTTGACACAAAGTATGTTTCTAGGATTCTTACTCTTATTAAGAGGATGTTACATATTCAATCCTATATCAGTTCAAGTGTATGATAACACTTTGACTGATTTACATCAATTCTAATAACTATCTACTGAGAGTTTTTTTTTTCATTCATGTTTTTTATGTGTTCTTGGCTTTTCCAGAATTACACTTTTCGTTTTCTTCTTCTCTCACACTTGTTGGAAGTCCTTTAGAGTATAGCTAATTTAGGTTCATGGCTGTGTACTTCATTTTGCAGAAAGACAACCTCTATCTTCATGGACTTCAGCAATGGAACCATTGAAGATAAATCTATCCATTAAGCTTAGAACTGACTTCAAGAATTAAAATATGTATGATAATAAGAGGAAACAGTGGGTTCGGGATCCATAGGATAGAATAGTCATAGTACTATATTATAGACCATCAAAGCAAGCAAGTTATCAGAGGATGCAGATTATCAAAGAAAACATATTTTTCATGATTATCAGAGAATGCGCACAAACAGATGATTCATTGATCAGAGGATGTCTTGCATATCAGTAGATCATTATTTTGTCAGAGTGTTGACTTCTCCAGAGGCATTGACTTTGTTAGAGCGTTGACTTACTAAAGGCATTGACTTTGTCAGAGGATACATAAAAGTTCAGAGTCAGACGATCAAATGTTTCATGAGATTATTAGAGGTAGTGGCAATAACTTTCTCATCACGCTTGTTAGAGGTAGAGATAAAATATTTCTTGTTACACTTGTCAAAGGCAGAATATTTCTTGTTACGCTTGTTAGAGGCAGAGGCAAAATAATTCTTGTAACTCTTGTCAGAGGCAGAGGTAGAAGAATTCTTGTTACGCTTGTTAGAGTCAGATGAACATAATCCATGTTGGATTTATCAGAGGTGATTGAGACTTTACACGTGTCACCAGACTTTACACTGTCAAGTTGAAGTAAAGTCTTGGTTTCTTTTGCCTTCGTCTAGTCAGCAAAGGATAGACCTTATATAGTGAGGCATGCTTTGTTGCGCTTGTTTTTCGCAGTATTTCTTTTACATTTTGCTCCAATAGAAGATCTCTACTCTTTGGACAACAAGTTTTCAGCCTCAAATTCTGAAGTTGCAATACCAATTCAGCCTCTAAACATGTAAAATGATAGAAAATCTAAGAATGGTCGCTAGGACGGCGCCAAAATTTTGCTGAATGTCGAATCCACCAAAATTAATAAAACCGAGTCAAACCTATTTGTAGTAAAAGTGTTAACCCAAATCGTTTGCAATAGACAACCTTATATATTTCAAACAATTTAAACAAAATAATTAAAATGTTTAGGAGTTTTAGTTTGACGATGAAACAAACATAAATAACGACAAATAGAATTTGAAAATAGTGATTTAAAAACAATCAATCCAAGGGTTTCAATAATTATCGAGTCTGATTCTTCATCTATGCCACATCCTCCAATATTTGCCAACTCACCAAAATTCTGATGTGGCACATTCCAAATTCATCTTCTATTCCATTATGTTTTGTTTCTTCAATATATAATGCAAACCTTTTTCACTTGCCCAAGTACAATTATTTCATACATTATATAATTTCAGCTTTAATTTATCACTCAATGACTCATCAATACACTTAAAAAGCTCTAATTACTCATCAAAATTTTCATTTCAATAACTCATACAAAAAAATAATACATAACTATTTAACAAGTTTATTATAAGAAGAACCACTTCAATGAAATCAAAAAGCTTGAATAAACCAATTGCACATTTAAATATATTTTGCATGAATTGTATTACTCAACAATGTTCTACTTTTTCTTTTACTAAAGCAAACCTAGCTTATATATAATTATTCAAAAATATATTTACCTTTAAGTACATAAACACTTGAGTATATTCTACTATAAAAAAAAATTAACATTACTTTTAAATTACATATTATTGTTATTTTATATTCAGAAATATATTAAATTCTATTTTATATTCATTAGTATCTAGTTTATGTGTTAATTTCACTCTTGGCTTATAATTATAGCAATACTAGAAATTCTTCTAGGACGAAGATTAATGAAGGTAAATGAATTAAGCAAACATTAAACTAAAAACTCAAAGTTAAACCAAGCTAGACATAATATCAAACACCTTCAATGCAAAATATAGTCTTTGTTTTCTTTTCCTATAGTTGAGTTATTGAAGCCACTAACACAATTATTCAAGAACCAATTTCATTCATTGAAATAAAATCATAATCAATAATTCAAAAAGAGAAGAACAAAGAGAAATGAAATTTACCATGAACAAACTATATAAAGCAAGGTTTCATAAATCAAGCCTCAATAATTTTTACACAAAAGGATTGATTACAACACATAGCGCTCCATTAGAAAGAGCGAACTCATTAGTAGGCAACATAGTTATTAAAAAACTTTCTTCCTCCAATTAGGAAAGAATAGAATCGACAAGACTCGTGATGAAGCAGCATACATTCATTTCTAAGGAGCATCACAAGAAAAGTGGTAGCACATTCACTCCATTTGGGACATGTTGAGGCAAGATAACATATAATATCAAGGAGAGGACCATCAATATCCAAATATGTTTATTTTAGGTTCTTGGAGTGGTGCACTTTTACATGAGAGCAATGATGAAAATGATAAAAATGTTATTGTTATTGAAGATAATTTTGATCCCATGATTTTTCATGACAGGAAGTATTGAGGCAATTTCTGAAAGGTAAAGATGTCAACAGCTGATGGGAGATATATTGATGAGAAAGAAAACTATATTGATAAACTATATTTTATTAATTTCATGGTTGAAATCTCTTCAAAAATATCTTTACAAAATTTTGTCGTGTTTTGGACTATCAGATGATTTTAACTTGACGAGAAAATATCAAATAAACTCAAAATTCGATTTTAACTTGTAGTAATATTCCTAGTTAGAATTAGATGAAGTTAATAATTTTTTTCTAGAAAAATGTTTATGAGAATATTTTTCACTTCTCGCAAAAGTTTTGATGTTAAAATTTTTGTGTGCCAATTTTTGTAAAATATTTATCAGTAGAATATTTACTGTTAGTGAGTCAAATTACACTGTTAAATTACCTTGAGTCAGTCTCAACAAAAAGAAACATAAAAAGAGTTATGTAAGAGAAGGTGAAAAGGACATTTAGTTACTAGTAAGGAAATAAGAGGTTAACTATCAACGTAGCCCTAACCAACGGCCATCAAGAGGGAAAATGACAAACCAAACCTTACTAAGGAGTCAAATTGCTAAAAAAAAAAAAAAACCAAGAACCCCTTCCCCCATGGGCTGTACAACTTGCCCCCTCTTCTCATTTCTCTATAAATATTGTTTTATTTCTTCCTTTCCCATGTTAGAAATTTAGCGTATTGGAGCTTTTTTTATAGTGAGTCTTTTTCTTCTTT
>JBBPBQ010020323.1:34228548-34267228 GCA_037974755.1 Cicer yamashitae
TTTTTTTTTTTTTTTTTTTTGATCATGGCGCAAAATATATGTGTGTGGTGAAGAACTTTAATTTCTTTCACTTATATTGTCTATTGATCATAATTTTTTATTTGTCCTTTCATTTTGTTGTTGTTATAATTTCTTGATTGTTGTTACTCTATTGTTATTATTTTGTTGCCACTAAGTTTTTATTTATGATTATAAAAGTTTCAAACTTATAGTTTATACTCATGTTTATAAAAGTTAAAGTCCTAAATTTATATTCAAGTTTTTGAATGTTTCAAAAACATTGTTTACGTGCAAGTTCATAAACTACGAGTCAAGTTTTATGTTTTATGTATGTACGCTAGATTCAAAGTTTAATGTTGCATTAAAGTTTTTTTTTTTTTTTATAATCTTTCAAATTTTATGGTTAAAAATTCAAGCTAGCTTTATGTTCCAAAATATAATGGAACCATGGTATGACTTTTACTTAGTTTGGTAATGCTGTATTGTTGTTAAAATTTTGGAAATGAATTAAAAAGAATACTTTAAGGATCCATGACATTTTATGTTAAAGCGGATAGAACCAAGAAAAGAAATGAAATAAATTTTTCCTCCTTTAAACTCATCATGGATGTGACCTATCTTGAAGATTAAGAGCCAAATATTTAATTTTCTTGTATACTAATATTTGATGATGTAATATGTGTATTTTGGTGTTAAAAGTGTGAATTTCAATTTTGACTATATTTAGTATTTTTGTCATAACTTTACGTATATTTATCCTTTTTGAATGATTCTTGTTGGAATAGAAACTAGACTCATTTATCTACATTAGGAGCACATACTTTACTTAATTTAAAGATGTTTTGTTACTTTAAATAAGACCACAAGTCAACACACAATAAGTTGTCTATTTTTGAACACCCGAGGCTTCCTTGTAAAATTTGTACCAAATGACTTAGTTTATGTAAACTTAAAAATTATGTTTGAAAACTTAACATCTCAAGTTTTGTAGAGAGTGATCATTTGTCAAATTTGTGCATCATTTACTATTTTAAATAAATCATTGAAGTTTGTGCTATGATCCAAAAAAATGTGAGAATTGATGAAATATTAAAGTGTATACTTTCTTGTTTATATTTTCATATAAGTTCGTTAAATGATTTCTATTCTTGAAATATAAGATTTTGGGCTCGGAATTCTTTAGAGTTTAGTCTTTTATGTGTGGAGAACTTTGAAACAAAGACTTGTCTAAATAGGGAACCAAGTTGAGTCTTCCATTTGTGGGGAGGACAAGTTTCAAGTCTTTGTATACTAACTTATTTAAATTAATGATTTAATTTTATGAGATGTAAAATATTATGTGCTATGAGTTCTTTAAAAGATGAGTAAAGTATACATTTAAGAAATTTTAAAACAAAGATTCGTTCAAAAAAGAATCGAGTTGTAAACCTCCTATTGATGAGGACAAGTTTTAAATTTTATGTTTAATTCTAAAGTGTTTTGTTTTACTTCAATAATTTTAAAGTAGAGATTTACTAATATTTCGAGCCCAAACCAAGGCATATTAGTGTTTGAGAGTTGAGAATTTAAATTTTATAAGCACTAAGTAATGGTGTGGAGTGAATGTGTAAGCTTAGTAGACCATGGACATGCAATATTTTTAGTAACTTAATAAAAAAACATCAAAAGATAAATGTTGTCTTTCCCTTTTTAAATTGTAATTTTGTGATGTATATGTTGGTATGCTTATGTGTGTATGTATGTCAAAATCTATATATGTTGTCATTTGACGTACGTGAAAAGGTGTTTATTTCTTTACATATGTTGAGTGATAAGCATGAAATCTTTATATTATATTATACACCTTCAAAACACTTTTGAGATTTTTTTCACATGTGTCAATCAACCACCTCATACTTGCCACATCATCTTTAAATATTATTTTCTCTTTAGCAACTTTGATCTAAATCAATGAAAAAACCACCAACAATTTAATTACAAGGCCATTTATTACATTGAATTCTATATGAAAGGAATTGGTTGAGGTTCTCCCATGATTTTTGGTCTTTTACTTGTAGTTCAAACTTCTTCAAAGATAATCTAGTTTGTAATCATTGTTGATATATCATGTTTGAATCACACCAGATGAAGATATTTGACTCATTAGAAGAATAACTTCCAACTTACTCCTACTTTATACTCATGATGTTTCTTCCCGAAAGATGGATGACCAAATGATTGGTTCTGATTGATCTGCCTATTTGGAGAATAGTTGACTTTCATCTTAATTTTAACCAAGAACAATTGTGTGCATCCTCCAACCTTTGATTTGATTAAAGACTTCAACTTGTTACTATTCAACCTTCATAATTTGTGTTGTTTGAGTGAGAGGTTACATTACTGTCCATTTCTTCTAATGACTACTTGCACATTTGAACATACATCAGATCATTTGAAGTTGTAATAAACTTCTCCCTATTTGGTTAGTTTCACATTATTAAAATGCATTATAATGTTTCCATTATCTTGCACAAACAATTTTGTTGTGTTGACTAATACTTCTTCTTATGATCAGAAAAATTTCAGTATTAGCATATTGACTCTTCTCACTAATTAACTTACTCTACTTTACTCTGTTTAAAAACGTAAGTTTAGTCCATGTTGTCGTTGAAGAATTTTCGGAACACAAACAGAAGTTTGATATGAGACTTAAATAAAATGAAATTATGAGAATTTTCATTAATATATTTCAGCAGATCATTTTATAAAAAGGGGTTTCTATCCGCAGTTGAAAACTAATCAAATGATAAAATATTTACCTAGATAACATTAAACTAAGATGATATCTCTCATTCAGATATGGAATTGCGATTTTTACCCTGTTCAACAAACACAGTTAAAATATTTTTTTTTCATTTATGTTCTTCTCTTTGTGCATTGAGTTATCTCATTACAGAGATTTTGTTTTACTACTTAGACTATCATTGAAGAATGATTTCACAGACAAAAAAGGTTTAACACAGATACTCAAATTTTTAAAGAGAAGCTATACAAAAGATAACCAAGAGACACTTTTTCAAGAAATGACTTTTGTAAATAGATGAAATTGTCATTTGAGAAATAGATGGCTTGCTAATGCATTTTATCTATTGTCAGATAGAAAATTTAATCTTCAATAATCAGTTTTTGTCAATCCATGTTTCGAGGGAATTTTAAACACATGAACGTCGGAAAAACATAATCATACGATTCAACCAAATACAATACACTAATTTAGACCATTTAACATATATTTTCAGCAGTAAAGAATCTTTACTCTAACACAGTAAAGTGCTCAATCAAGAGACCAAGCTATAATACCAATTGAGGGTGCTGGAAAACACAAGAATGAGTGGTTTGAATTGTGTTTTGCTATTTCTGAAAATTATTTGTTTTGGTTAAACAAGATATATGCTCTTTATGATTATAAAACAATTTAAGTGAAATAAATTTGAATCATAAAGAACTTAGATTAACTGCAGAGCAAAGATAAAGAAGAAACACGAGTATTTTTATACTAGTTCACAACAAATCGTTACTACATCTAATCTTCCCCTTATAGAGAGATTTTGCCTCAATGTAGTCGAGGACTTAATTCACTACTTAAACAATAGCATACAAGTATTTTTCTTGCTTTGAGAATTTTTCTTATTAGTATTTCAACATGTATACATGCAAGAATCCTCTTCATTAGACTTTGAGTATTTTTCTTTGATGTCACCATTAGAACCCTTCTCAACTTTTAGGAAAATTGTTGTTGATGTTCATAATTATTCTTATACCTCTTCAGGTACCTCTTATGAATGAAAGAATTGTTGCCATTATCGGGTTGATTTACATGAGTTCTAGTTTGTGTCTAAATTGATACAAAGTTTGATTCACTGAGAGAGTATTACATTTCAAATCCAATATCAACTCAAGTGTATCAAACAACTTGATTGATTTACATTAATTCTAATAACACTCTACTGAGAAGATTTTTCATGCATTTTTCTTTTTATGTGTTCTAGGCTTATACATAAATATTCTTAGAACATTGCATCTTTTCTTGTTTTTGATTACACACTACTTTAGAAATGATTCTTCTTAAAAATTGAAGAATATATCCATTGGAAATAGTGTTGCTGGAGATCTTGAATCAAAATTAAAACATATTTGCCTTTAAACCATGTTCATCTATATCTTTATAGTCAATTTAGCTTATCTTAATTTAATAGGGAAAATATATTAGAGGATAATGACACTTTCAAAGGATGTCATGTATTTCTTCAGTCAGAAGATAAGTTAAGATGTTGATTTCTTCAAAGTTCTCGACTCAATTGTTTGACATAAGAAAGTTTACTTTTTATCATAGCGTTTACTTTGACATAATATTGACTTGATGCGTTGACCCGACAATCTATTGGTTTGCCATAATTATCAGAGGTAGAATTATCAAAGCGAGGTTGTGTTATCAGATTCATTAGAGGCTCAGTGAGAGTGTAATACCCTCAATTTTAAAATGTACTTTTTGTATTTTCGGGTGCTTTCCTGCTGAATTATGAGGCCTTTTAGCCAGTTTTATTGGTATTTTGGATGTTAAAATGCCATAAACATTTTGTGGGTCCCGTTTTAAATTATTTGGCGAGAAATAATTTAATTACGTTGCGGAAAATTTATTACCGGACTATCTTGTTAAAAATATCTATAGTTGCAGAAAATTTTACCTGTCAATTGAGTTGCAATGAGAATGGATATTTTTATCAAAATAGTTGAGATGTGTGTAAGAGTTTTAATTATTTTTTGTTTGGTTTAATTTTAATATGTATATATTTATATTTATTTATATATATATATATATATATGTATTAGTGGAAAGTTAGTAATATATATATATAAAGTTAGTAAGTAATTTATATATATATATATATATATATATATATATATATATATGAAGGCTAGGGATTAGAAAGAAAGAAAGCAAAGCATTTTTCCTGCCCGCGTACCTATTCCATCTTCTCCTTCTATTCTTTGTTTTTATTTCAAAAACCCCAAACATAAAACCTCACATATCACCTAGATCTAAGATTTATCTCGCGAAGCGATTGAAGAGAAAGTTGATCGTGATCACGTTGCGGTGCTTGGGAACTAATTTTCGCAGCTCTGTGCGAAGCGGGAATTTTACCAGAATTTTATCGCGGTGCCGTAATCGGCCGTTCGAGCTACCATCAAGGTAAGGGCTCCTTCCAAATTTTTAGCTTGCATATAGGACTCTATATGTGTATTTGTGGGGTTTGATTTTGATGGGGTTATGTGTGAATTTTGATTTGGTGTGGAATGAATTGATGAGATTGTGTATGTGGTGATTTGAATTCAATATGATTTGTGAACTCAATTTCATGTGATTTGAGGATTGTATGCGTTGAGTATGCTCTGTGTTAAATTTGAGAATCATTAGTGTTAAATGAGCATTAAAAATGAGGAATCTTTTAATAGCTGCATTTACTTAATGATTGTGGTGTCGAGAGTCAGAGTATGCTCATGCATTTCATAGTAGTGATAGTGGTGACCCGATGGGCCACAGAATGATTCCATGTGAATTGTTGGTTCATCCTATCCTTGCGGGGATTATCGCGTCGGTGATAGTGGTGACCGAATGGGCCACGGGATGATTCCATGAGAATTGTTGGTTCATCTTATCCTTGCGGGGATTATCGCGTCGGTGATAGTGGGGACCGGATGGGCCACGGGATGATTCCATGTGAATTGTTGGTTAATCTTATCCGTACGGGGGATGATTCCATGTGAATTGTTGGTTCATCTTACCCTTACATGGATTATCGCGTTGTGCTAACCTGTGAGAGGTTGCACATTAGTAAATCGTGCTAGCCTGTGAGAGACAGCACCTTGGTAATTAGTACTAGTCTGTGAGTGGCTGTACAATTATGATTTACGCCCCTTCGAGGAGGGTTTTGTTGATATTTCGGAATCATGTGCATTGGCATATACGCATTGCATTAGGGTGCTTGGCACGTGAGTCATGTTTGACATGTTATGATGTTTGTATATGCGTACTTGATTGTGATGAGTAATTTGTGTTGTGTTGGTGTTTGTGATTGATTGGGTTGGTGTTGAAAGTGTTGGAATGAATTTGGAAGTGTTGGAATGTTTTTGAAAGGGTTAAAAACTGATTTTCTGCTGTTTTGACAGGTGTATTCGACTATACCTGTGTTGTAGTCGAATACAGATGATTAAATTAGCTACTGACTTGATTTTTTTGAAGTGTATTCGACTACACAAGGTGCTGTATTCGAATACAGTTGAATGGAATGTTGTATTCGAATACAGACAGGCTGTATTCGAATACAGTAGTGCTGTCAGTGCTGTTTTTGCTGTTTTTCTGCTATTTTCGCAAGTGTATTCGACTACACATAGGGTGTATTCGAATACAACAGTGCTGTTTGGTCCAAAACTTCATTTTTCAACCTCGTTTATGCATGTTTAACATATGTAAACCCTTTCTAGATGCATGCTAAGTTGAAAGGTGATTTTGTGCATTTAAAATTGAATGCTCTGTGGTATTTGTTAATTTCGGATTGGTGACCCTTTACAATTTGTGGAAATCTGGGCTTTGCCCTCAGATGAGAACTAGGGTCGATCTAAGGCGTGGCACAGCGATGGGTTGGTTGTGTGACCGAAAGTAGGGGGCTTGATGCCGCTCGTGGATTCTCAGTACCCAGTCACCCTCAGTTAAATTAATGATCAGCTTAGGGTTGTAATCAAGAATTTTATTTATTTTCCCTTTCGTATTTCAAAGTTGTTGTTGTAAAAAGGGGACTTGTGTATTCGAAACAAAGCATTTTAGTCGGTGTATATTTTACTTTGGATTTTTGCTCAAAACCATTTTCGCTGTTGTAATTAATGATAACCTTTGTCGTGGTGATACGACTCAAATATTTTATCCAAGAGTATTTTCTTTATTTATGGATTTAACTTGGGTTTCTTATCCATTTATTTTGAAAAAAAAAATACACTCGCGCTTTTAAAAATCGAGGTGTTACATTGTGGTATTAGAGCTTTGGTTTAAATTTCTTTGGGGTTGTGAGTTAGGTGTCCTAAGCTGATCAAGAGTCGAGGTTAGGGGTATCAAGTGACTGGAGTCCACGTGTATGTTGTGTTTTGGTTTCTTGGGTCAAGCATGAAGTGCTTATTTGTTTATTGTTTCTTATACGAAACAGGGTGCCTTGTGGCCCTTTAGTTGGAAGAGTAGTTAAACCATAGAACATTAGTCGACTTTGGTCGATGAGTGTCTCTGAATTCCTGAAACGTATCGGTTGGGAAAGACAGGGTTGAAGCGGATCATGACGACATGGGATTTATGATGTGATTCCAAGGATATAGAGGCTATGTTATTGGTGTTAACTCGAAGATGTTATTGGTGTGAGACGGATAGGATATTTCAAGTAAAGATCTAAGTGGATAATTCATTTTTAAGAAAAGTATTAGATGTTTTCTCGGTAGATTTCATGACGAGACTGGATGAAGTTTAGTAACTGTCAAAGAGATGTGAACACCATGGAATTGTTGAGAAGACGAGGCTTCCATTCGGAATAACATCTGGTGCTCAGGTGTCAACTAAAGAGGCTTGTATTGAAGTTAAGGTGCGCTACACATGAGGGGTGAATATTACCTTGGTTAGGCAAAGGACACTTTGACGAATAGTTGATACCTTGAGGGGTAAGGTTGAGCATTCGAGTTAAACTAGATTCGTGACTGAGATTGTTAAGTATGAACCTCATGACGATTAAAGGAGTGAGACCATATATTTTGTTGGTAAGTAACAAATCTCAGTGTCGTTTAGGAGAAAATAAATATGGATAGTGATCTTAGAGGGAACTATTGGCGCGTAAGTGTGAATTTTGAGTGATGTTCGGGTAAACAGAAGGAGTTAAGCCTTGATGTGTTGAACCACATGTTGCTATTAACTGGAATTGGAAGTACAAAGTACGGGGATACTTAGAGATCGTTGCAAAGGAAGCTTGGAGTGTCTGTTAAAGGATGATAAACACTAGGAGAATGTGAATATTTTGATAAGTTAGAGGGATTAATCAAGATTTGATTTGAGACCCCAAGATGGTTAATCTTTAAGATAACGATTCAAAATCCACAAGGTTGGATGGAGGACCAAGTGACACCTTAAACTTGTATGATCGAGGGAGTTGAGGTAGACAAGTAATAAATGATTCATGTTATGGATGGAAGTGTTTGAAGAGTTACTAATAATGTTGTGTTATGATTAGAAGAATTTTCATTAGTGAGATTACTAAGGCGGTTAGAGTCAATGATGAATAAGACCCTGTGTTGTATCTTAAGATGAAATGGAAAAATTTAGATGGTGTAATGGGTATTCGAAGATTTCAAGGATAAGAAATTTATAATTTTATTCAATGACATAAAGTGAATAGGAAGAAATGTAACAAATGATTTATGGTTTAGTTGTTGTTCTCGGGAAGCCAAGCGTTAAGATTTGAAATGATTGTTTCGGTGACTAGATAGACGGTGAAAGGTATGTGGGTCTTGAAGATATTTTACTGCAAAGTTATGAGGATGAGGTTACAAATAATCATTCCTTAGGAGATGCTTATTGGGAACGTTTGAGGAATAGTCCTTAGGACGTTCGATTGTTTGGAACTCTTGCAGTTTGTACCTCGGTGAATGTTGAGAATGAATAAGAAAATCCTGCGCGTGAACCAAATGTTGGAAAATGTGCCATGAGAACTTGTAGGAGCAGCACATGGGTATGTGGCTTAAATCAATTAAGGATTCACGAAATGAATTATCCTATCCGAAAATCAGACATTTTTATTTGAAGAGTATGCCAATGAATTCAAAGGAACTCCTTGAATGCATGTCATAGGGGTACGTTATTGTGTTTGTCAATCACAAGAGTGAAATGTTTGTTTGGTAGGGAAGAATTGAGCATGGAATGAAAAATTTTGGTGGGAACTAGTGAGGCTTGATTTATTAAAATCATTATAATGAAGCTAGACGAAGTATGATGGCAGACGAGCTAAGAAAAATAAAGGACTCTAGGTGTTGACCACATGGATGGTTGAATGACGGTAGAGATGAAAAGTGTTTTGAGATATATTTCAGATGTAGAATATTTCATAGGAAATGTGAAACTTTAGAGGAATTAAGATTTTGTTGAGGAATTCTTAATAACCAGGATGACAAGCTTATCTGAAGGAAGAAAAGTTTAATAGTAAGAGGAAAGACAAAAAGGGAATCAAGTTGGATGATATTTTGGGATATGACGCACTATGGGGTGTATCGATTGTGGCTATCAAAGAAGAGAGCAATTTTTGAAAGAAGACATACCAGAGTTAGCTAAGTAATGATTTCAAAACAATGAAGATATTTCAGGGTTCGAGGTAGAAATTTAAGTTTTGTATAAATGGAAAAGTGACGGAATAATTACAATGTGTTGGACCTGCCATAATGAAAAGATAATCAACAAGCTGCAAATAAAGGACGTGGTGAAATTGAGAAGTATCATAATGAATGTTGGCAGTAGATGTAGGAAAATTATTTTTGGGTTGTCCAGAATTGCGATGTATGAAGGAAATTGACTAATGAAACGTGGATTTGAGGTGTTAGGAATGAGACAGATGTAGGTCTTAACCAGTGAATGAAATTCAAGTTGGATTTTGTTGCAGACGTGACTCTTGAAATGAAGTACCCAGCTGGAAGGAAGTTTGCGTGTTGGAGGTGGTATAGTTTGGACATGTCGTCGAAAATATTTGAGGAAAACTTTGATCACCAATCGGATGTTGGGATGTGATTATTAAAGTTATAATTAAACCAACATTCTGAGAAGAACACTGTAGTTTGGTGTAGTTGTGCGACTAAAGAAAATCGAGGATTTGTGGACAATGGAGAAATTAGGAAGTTTTCAGCGGTAATGAATGTTTTGTGCTCAATGTGTGAGTGTCAAACTTAGAGTTTCAGTTTGGGACCTAATGGATGTTTTGTACCAAGTGGATGTATATGAGGCTAAGTGGCATAGTTCTGGGCGATTGTACTTCATCGATAGGAAAACAAGGGAAACTCAGTGGACCTTGAGAAGATTGTTAGACCGCTTGTACCTCGAGATAGCTTTAAGTCCAAGTTGAGGGGAGCATTATTATAGTTGGGTTATGATGGTCTAATCCATCATCATGGTCGTTGGCTACCTATTGACAAATTGAGAAACTAATCATCCTTAATCTCTTGTTGATAGTAGACAAAATCGTGTTGAATGGAACGGGCGAGTCTTACCGGCTATGATAGTGCGCAAAGTTGTTAAGTACCCTATGAGGAGGGTTAGATGGCGCTTTCTTCGAGTAGGCCGGACGAAACAAGTTCTAGTATGAATGTTGAATTGGAGAGCAAGATGAGAGAACAACACCCTGAGTTGTTTATCGACGCACAGTTTCGAGGACGAAACTATTTTTAGGGGGGTAGAATCTAATACCCTCAATTTTAAAATGTACTTTTTGTATTTTCGGGTGCTTTCCTGTTGAATTATGAGGCTTTTTAGCCAGTTTTATTGGTATTTTGGATGTTAAAATGCCATAAACATTTTGTGGGTCCCGTTTTAAATTATTTGGCGAGAAATAATTTAATTACGTTGCGGAAAATTTATTACCGGACTATCTTGTTAAAAATATCTATAGTTGCAGAAAATTTTACCTGTCAATTGAGTTGCAATGAGAATGGATATTTTTATCAAAATAGTTGAGATGTGTGTAAGAGTTTTAATTATTTTTGGTTTGGTTTAATTTTAATATGTATATATTTATATTTATTTATATATATATATATATATATGTATTAGTGGAAAGTTAGTAATATATATATATAAAGTTAGTAAGTTATTTATATATATATATATATATATATATATGAAGGCTAGGGATTAGAAAGAAAGAAAGCAAAGCATTTTCCCTGCCCGCGTACCTACTCCATCTTCTCCTTCTTTTCTTTGTTTTTATTTCAAAAACCCCAAACATAAAACCTCACATATCACCTAGATCTAAGCTTTATCTCGCGAAGCGATTGAAGAGAAAGTTGATCGTGATCACGTTGCGATGCTTGGGAACTAATTTTCGCAGCTCTGTGCGAAGCGGGAATTTTACCGGAATTTTATCACGGTGCCGTAATCGGCCGTTCGAGCTACTGTCGAGGTAAGGGCTCCTTCCAAATTTTTAGCTTGCATATAGGACTCTATATGTGTATTTGTGGTGTTTGATTTTGATGGGGTTATGTGTGAATTTTGATTTGGTGTGAAATGAATTGATGAGATTGTGTATGTGGTGATTTGAATTCAATATGATTTGTGAACTCAATTCCACGGGATGATTCCATGTGAATTGTTGGTTCATCCTATCCTTGCGGGGATTATCGCGTCGGTGATAGTGGTGACCGGATGGGCCACGGGATGATTCCATGTCAATTGTTGGTTCATCTTATCCTTGCGGGGATTATCGCGTCGGTGATAGTGGTGACCGAATGGGCCACGGGATGATTCCATGTGAATTGTTGGTTCATCTTATCCGTACGGGGGATGATTCCATGTGAATTGTTGGTTCATCTTACCCTTACATGGATTATCGCGTCGTGCTAACCTGTGAGAGGTTGCACATTAGTAAATCATGCTAGCCTGTGAGAGACTGCACCTTGGTAATTGGTACTAGTTTGTGAGAGGCTGTACAATTATGATTTACGCCCCTTCGAGGAGGGTTTTGTTGATATTCCGGAATCATGTGCATTGGCATATACGCATTGCATTAGGGTGTTTGGCACGTGAGTCATGTTTGACATGTTATGATGTTTGTATATGCGTACTTGATTGTGATGAGTGATTTGTGTTGTGTTGGTGTTTGTGATTGATTGGATTGGTGTTGAAAGTGTTGGAATGAATTTGGAAGTGTTGGAATGTTTTTGAAAGGGTTAAAAACTGATTTTCTACTGTTTTGACAGGTGTATTCGACTATACCTGTGTTGTAGTTGAATACAGATGATTAAATTAGCTACTAACTTGATTTTTTTGAAGTGTATTCGACTACACAAGGTGCTGTATTCGAATACAGTTGAATGGAATGTTGTATTCAAATACAGACAGGCTATATTCGAATACAGTAGTGTTGTCAGTGTTGTTTTTGCTGTTTTTCTGTTGTTTTCGCAAGTGTATTCGACTACACATAGGGTGTATTCGAATACAACAGTGTTGTTTGGTCCAAAACTTCATTTTTCAACCTCGTTTATGCATGTTTAACATATGTTAACCCTTTCTAGATGCATGCTAAGTTGAAAGGTGATTTTGTGCATTTAAAATTGAATGTTATGTGGTATTTGTTAATTTCGGATTGGTGACCCTTTACAATTTGTGGAAATCTGGGCTTTGCCCTCAGATGAGAACTAGGGTCGATCTAAGGCGTGGCACAGCGATGGGTTGGTTGTGTGACCGAAAACAGGGGGCTTGATGCCGCTCGTGGATTCTCAGTACCCAGTCACCCTCAGTTAGATTAATGATCAGCTTAGGGTTGTAATCAAGAATTTTATTTATTTTCCCTTTCGTATTTCAAAGTTGTTGTTGTAAAAAGGGGACTTGTGTATTCGAAACAAAGCATTTTAGTCGGTGTATATTTTACTTTGGATTTTTGCTCAAAACCATTTCCGCTGTTGTAATTAATGATAACCTTTGTCGTGGTGATACGACTCAAATATTTTATCCAAGAGTATTTTCTTTATTTATGGATTTAACTTGGGATTCTTATCGATTTATTTTGAAGAAAAAAAATACACTCGCGCTTTTAAAAATCGGGGTGTTATAGAGAGCGTGTTGATGAGAGTCAGACAAAGCTTTAACAGATTTTTCAGTGCATTGCCTTGATTTCTTTTTTCTTTGTTCATCAGTGGATTTGACTTTTACCAAAGCATTGACTATAACAAAGGCTTTACTCATAACTTTCTCTTTTGGTCTTGAGTTATAGAATCGACGAAGGTCTTAACTGTTAGTTCATTTTAGTCAGAGGCAAATGATCATTGTAGCGTTATTTTCTTTTCATAATAAGAGGATTGATCGTTGACTCATATTTTCTTTGTCTTTAACACTTTGACTCCAATTGTAGATTAACATAATTATTTGTTTATTAGGTAATAATATTATTTGTGTTAAAATCATTTAGATTATTGTCTCTCACTTACTCATAATTTATACTACTTTAAAATCTTTATTCATTAATATAAGTCTTTATCTTCTAAATTAATTTGCACACTTAGCAAGTAGTTAGAGAATAATTGTTTTTATTATTTTTGTATTCATCAAAATTCCAATCAGATGATTGCAGCTAAAAACCACTTTTGCACTAACATCAAATTCCAAATATGTAAAGGCCATAGATAATGTCAACTCTATTGAAGTAACGCTAGAAACTTCAAGAAGTGGTAACCTATATTTATTGGTTATATATGTGTTTTCAATGATCAATTGAATAGGAAACATATTGAACAACTTGAAATATTTCTCTCACGTGATATGAGCCTTCACGTATTCTATTTCTAAACACATACTTCTCATTTTGTATTATTATCATTAGGTTTTTCATCTCTGTTCCAGGACCTCGTTACAATCTCTAATCCCTATAAATTTGGGTGATATTAGTTTGAGTACTTACGTTTCGTTTATTCAATAGTAGTAGTATGTGTCTTGGTGCACATTTTATCATAAATCACTTTCCATTCTTTTGTGCTTAAACATCATGAAATGAATGACCCACCAAAGAGACAACTAATTGATGGTTGTCAAATCCAAATACAACTCTAACAATCCATAATCGTCCTTTAAAAGTTTTAAGAGTTTTGTTCTAAGTTTGAACCGACATTGTCTCTATTTAGAAGCAGTTATTGCTATTTTATATTTATTTTGATCTTCTATATTTTTTTTATTCGTTTTGGTGTGTTCTCTTTTTTATTATTTATTTTTATCATTTATTTTTTATTAATATTCATTTTAGTCCTTAATAAAAGAATAAATTTGTACAATTTTATATAAAAGATAAAAGACTAAAATTATATTTATGTCTTAAAAATAATAATAATTTCTAGAAAACTAAAAAAATTGAGATATTTTAAACAATAATTTTATTTTTGGAAACTCGTGTTTTGAATTTTTCTAATTTCAAAAAACTTAAATATTCAGTTTTTTTTTTTTTTATAAAAGAAATGTTTCTCAGACGTTAAAAATTACTCACTTTTTGTTTAGGGAAATTGATTGCGTGAGCGAGAGTAACAAAAATAAAATAAAATAAAATGTTTTGATTAGAATCGTCTCATGCATCTTGCACCTTACTACAAACACCATTAAGTGTAGAAGGAAAGAGAAAATCATTAAAAGAAAGTATAATAAAAAGAAGAAGAGAGAGATATAAATAAATTAGGTGAAGAGAATTGAAGTAAAATTTTGTGGAAAATGATTCAAATCTAAAATTTTAAGTAGAAATTGATCCGGAAAAAATAAAGATATACACAAATGTGGCGAGTAAGATGTTTTACGGATGTTTTATTTCCTTGTAAATAAAATAAAATAATCAAATTTCTACGGATATTTTATTTCCTTGCAAATAAAATAAGTACAGAAAATAATAGTCCGTTGTTTTTGGTTATGATGTCATAGATGGGCCCATTAAAATCTATCAAATGAGATGATGAAATTTCTTGTGTAACTTATATTAGAGGTAAACCCCAAAAAACAGATACGTCACTATAATCTTCCCATAATAATACGGCATGCATATCTTAACTATTGTCTAATCATAGCCACTAAGCATAACATCACATCGATCCAACAAGAATGAAAGCTAGTGTTCTTGTTAGTTAGTTAGAATACTAACTACTATTAGCAACCACTTTCATTATTGATTAGGGCCCTTCCATTTATAGCTAGATAAATACATTCTAATCAAAAGGAAGACCGCCAATCAAGATGCTTTTCTAAAGTAGTAGATTTGGATATTGTCAAAAATAAGTATACACAACTACGTTGATGATTTTGAGCTTAACAATAATTTCTTTTTTCGAAATCAAGAAAGGGAATAACAATGTTATTAGAAAATGAAATTGAAATACAAGAGAGTGAGGTTTATATATATATAACCCAAACTGATAGTTAGGTACAAAATACAACTAACTAAACTAAAATATAGCTAACAACTAACAAACTATATTGACTAATACCCTCCCTCAAGCTGATGAACATATGGAAGTGAGGCCAAGCTTGGAAAGAAAGGTGTAAAATGGTTTTTGATCAAAAGCCTTGGTAAATAAATCTGCGAGTTTAAGAGAAGAGGATATTGGAAGGAGATGAAATAGTTGCTGCTGAAGTTTCTCTCGAACGATGTGGCAATCGAGCTCAATATGTTTTGTACGTTCGTGGAATGAAGAATTGGAGGCAATATGTCATGTTGATTGATTATCACAATATAGCAAAGCTGGTTTGATGTATGGAACTTGAAGGTCATTGAGAAGATATGTGAGCCATTGAATCTCACAAACAGTGGAGGCCATGGCTCGATATTCAGCTTCGGTCGAAGATCTGGAGACAGTCGCTTGTTTCTTTGATTTCCATGAAATGAGAGAGTCGTTTAGGAAGATACAAAAACCTGAAATTGACTTGCGTGTAACCGGGTAGCCTGCCCAGTCTGAATCGCAGAAAGTCTTGAGTTGAAGTGGAGAAGAAGAAGAAGAAAAAAATATGTCTTGTGTTGGAGATGATTTGAGGTATCGAAGAACTTGGATGGCAGCCTGATGATGCTGAGAAGTTGGGGCTGTCATATATTGACTTAGTTGCTGAACTGAAAAAGTAATATCAGGACGAGTGTTGGACGAGTCTCCTATATGTAGTCAGGGTTGGGAGTAATTGGTCTGCATCCTTTGAAAACTTGATATTTTTCTGCATTGGAATGTTTGCTGGTTTGGAAGCAAGGAGGCCAGCTTCGTGTAAGATGTCTAAGGTGTATTTCCTTTGGGAAATATGCAATCCAGCCTTTGAGCGAGCGACTTCGAGTCCCAAAAAATATTTCAAGTGTCCTAAGTCCTTGATTTTGAAAGATTTGTGAAGAAAAGCCTTTACATAATGAATTTCTGCAACATCATTACCTGCAATAATAATGTCATCAACGTAAATCAGTAAGGCGGTAAATGTGTTATTGTATGCCTTAATAAATAACGAATGATCAGATGCAGGTTGACAATAGTTTATAGAATGTAAAGCAGATGATAGTTTGGCAAACCACTGACGACTAGATTGTTTTAAACCACACAAAGATTTTAATAATTTGCATACATGGTTAGGATTAGAGCTAGAGATACCTGGAGGTAATTGGATGTAAACTTCTTCATCTAAAGTATCATGTAAGAATGCATTGTGGGCATCTAGTTGATGAATATGCCAATGTTGAGATGATGCAATAGAGAGGAGTAATCTTACCGTAGTGAGTTTTGCAACAGGAGAATATGTGTTAAAATAATATCGTTCTATGGAACCATCGGCTTTATACTTTACCTTATATACCCATTTGAATCCAATGGGTTTCTTACCATGTGGGAGAGGTGTTAAAATCCAAGTGTCATTCTAATTGAGTGTTGCAATTTCAGATTCCATTGCAGTAACCCAACAAGGATGTTTAGTAGCCGACTTATAAGTAGTAGGCTCTTGAATAGAGGAAATGGCAACAACAAAGGCAAAATGTGAAGCAGATAAACTATTGTAAGACAACACAGAAGAAACGGGATATAAGGGGTTGGGCATTGTATCTGTTACAGCAGCATTGCATTGAAAATCCTGCAGGTAAGCAGGGCGTTTTTTAATTCTTGAAGATTGTTGTATATAAGAAGGGCCTGCACTATCAGAGGCATGGTTGTTGGTAGATACAATGTCCAAATTATTGTGGATAGGAGAATATGGAACACATGAGTGTCTTGCATGAGGACTAGCATTATTATAAAGAAAAACATCATCAAAACTCATAAAATTAGAATCATTAAAATCATAAGAAGAAGTATTAGTAGAAGAAGAATGAAGAGAGATATAAGGGAATATATGTTCATAAAAAACAGCATTTCTTGAAGTAAAAACATCTCGAGTATGTAAATCAAATAAAACATAGCCTTTAGTACCTAACTTAAAACCAAGAAAAATACATTTTCGAGCCCGAGGGTCTAGTTTGGATCTTTGATGAAGTAAGGTAGAGGCAAAAGATAAGCAACCAAAAACCTTTAAATCAACAAAAGTGGGTGGCATGTTATAAAGCAATTCAAAAGGTGTTTTGAACTTCAAAACAGGGGTAATTAATCTATTGATGAGAAAGGCAGCAGGGCATAATGCAAAAGACCAAAAAGATTTGGGAAGTTGTGAATGAAAAAGTAAGTTCTAGTGACATTCAATAAATGTCTATGTTTTCTTTCAACAATTCTATTTTGTTGAGGGGTCCCGACACAAGAGGTTTGATGCAAGATTCCCAAGTCAAAATAAAACTGAGGCATATTAAACTCAACACCATTATCACTTCGTATGATTTTTACTTTGGAAGAAAATTGTGTTGAAACAAAATTTAAGAAGTTTTGTAGTGTAGGTCTAGCTTCTGACTTGGAGTGCATAAGAAAAATCCAAGTAATCCTTGTGTGATCATCAACAATTGTTAAAAAATATTTATAACCATTAATTGAAATATCACTAATAGGGCCCCAAATATCAGTATGGATTAAATCAAAAGCGTGTAAAGATTGACTAGAACTTAAGGGAAAAGGGAGCCTAGAAAATTTTCCTAAATGGCAAAAAGCACAAATGACATTCTTATTTATTGAAATATAGGGAAATTGTTTACACATATGAGTCAATATAGAAACAGAGGGATGGCCTAATCTTATGTGCCATAGATCAAAAGAATCAGACTTCATGCTTAAAAATGTTTATTACAGGAAGCAGTAGTGGCATTTAAAGAAACATCAGTTGATAGAACAATAGGACTTCTTTTGAGAATATAAAGATTGTTAAGATGCTCCACAATTCCAATCATCTTCAAGGTATGTGAATCCTGAAGATTGCAAGAATTTTTACTAAAAAACAGTTTACAGTTTAAATCAGTAGTTAACTTGGAAACAGAAATTAAACTGAATTGAAACTGAGTTATGTAAAGAACATCATTTAGAAACAGAGATTTATCAAAGTAAATAGAACCAGAAAAATGTGCAAGAAGCGTGTTTCCATTAGGCAAAGTGATGGAAACAGGTTTTATCCTTTCAATTTTGGAAAAACATTGAATGAAAGGAGAAACATGATTTGAAGCACCCGTATCTAAAATCCAAATAGAACGATTATGATAAATAGAACCTGTATTGGAAACAATAGAAATCAAGTGGGTATTGGCGGCTTCAGTAGATTGTTTCTGTGATGAAGAAGTGGTTGAGGTCTCCTTTTACGATGACTGAAGAAGATTAACCAAGTAATGATAATCTTCCTTTGAAATTGAATGAGAGTGGTCTTCTGGATTTGAATTGGATGGTGGAGTAGACTTGGTTTCAGGAGGAGGAAGTGGATTAGGATTATGGTTTTTATTTGAACGGTACCCAGGTGGAAAGCCATGTTTGAAGTAGCAAGAATCCACTGTGTGATTGGTTTTATGGCACTGTGTGCAGAACATTTGAGACTTTGGTTGAGCACGTCCTCTACCACGTCCAGCTTGTTGTGTATTACGATAATTGGTATTTCCAGAGTTCACACTGAAAACAGCAGAGTCGGGAGGAGACGGATTGGATGCATGTTCTTGTTGAGCAACCAAAGAATATACCTTGCTAATTGAGGGTCATTTCTCCATGAGAAAAATTTGAGTGCGAATGTTGGAATAATTGTCATTCAATCCTTTGAGGAAACAAGTGACGTATTCTTGATCTTTGTAGCTTCGAACAACGATTCTCAGTTTGCAGGTGCAGGGAACAGAACAAGTACACGAAGGTGTTGGGCGCAAATCTTCGAGTTCATCCCAAAGAATCTTAAGCTCGGTAAAGAAAGTTGACAAATTGCGATCTCCTTGTTTAATTGAGTGAAGGTCATGGAGAAGATTAGAAAGACGGAAATGATTACCTTTGGTGAACCTATCACGTAAATCGGATCATAGATCAAAGGCAGAGTCGATGCAAATGATGCTCTGTGAAATGTGTGGTGATAAAGTCCTAGTGATCCAAGAAATCACCATGTTGTTGGTGCGATCCCAAAGATCGTGATCGGGATGTGAAGAAGAAGGTTGAGGAAGCGAACCGTTGATGAACTGAATCTTGTTCTTTGATGAAAGTGCACGTTTCATTGCTCGGCTCCAATTATAATAGTTCGAATCGTTCAACGGTGGGGCGACCAAAACAGCGCCAGGGTTCTCGCCGGGGTGAAGATAATAAGTGCTCCGTTGATCGGAATCAGAAGGGGAATCATTGTTGTCAATCATTGATGCCAATTAAAGGTGCAAACACGAGAATGAGGAGTTGAATTTTGTTTGACAAAGTTAATAACTTTTTGTTTCTTTGATCAAGGATGGTTGGTTTTTATGAATTATTCAGAGGCAGCAAACAATGAAAACATTGAAGGTGCAAACACGAGAAGTGGGGTTGAATTGTGTTTGACAAAGTTGATAACTTTTTGCTAATTTGTTGAAGGTTGGTTGGTTTTTATGAATTACTTAGATAAGAAGAAATCGGATTCAGAAGTAGCAAACAATGAAAGCATAAATAATTTGACACATATTTATTCTGGTTCACCACTAAGTTGGCTACATCCAGTCCCCCCCATTCAGAAGGCTTTAATCCACTAATTCAATTACCTTGAATTGCAAAGCACCTAACCCTCAAAGCCAGTCTTCCCAAATAGCCTGACAACCTGAAACTTTTGAGGAACTGACACCCTTGACCTTACAAGCCATGTCATCTCCTAGCAACCTCACAACCCCATATTGAAAAATGAACTAAACCACTATCCGGTTGGATACAAAATATTGGAACTTAAAGTGTTTGCTTCTGACAAAGCTAATAATAACAATAACTCTCCCACTCTAAGAAAATAACACTCAGAAAATATTTTTAACTTGAACAAGTGTTTCTCTCTTTAAACTCCAAGATGAATTTGAAAATTTGAGCTTATGAGTTCCTCTACTCTTTTCTGATTTTTGATGCTCTTCTTCTTCAGCCTTGAGTATCAATTTATTGTTAAAATTTGGGCTTCAAATTAGTCCTTGTTTAATTCAGAATTGTATCTTGTTCAGATTGAGTTTGTAAATTCTTCAGATTGATTTTGTTCCTATTTTGTTTAGATTGAGTTTTAAATTCTTGAGATTGATTTTGTTTGTATTTTGTTAAGATTGCGTTTGTAAATTTTCAGATTGATTCTGTTCATATTTTGTTGTAGATAAACCTTGATCATATCATCTTCAAATCTTGACCATATCTTCTTTTCAACTTGGTCAACGATTTTCTTCAATTATAAATATGTATCAAATCTTATTTTAGATTTCCATCAATTATAAATTTGAATCAAATCTTATTTTAGATTTTCTTCAATCATAAATCTGAATCAAATCTTATTTTAGATTTTCTTCAATTATAAATCTGAATCAAATCTTATTTTATATTTTCTTCAATTAAAAATTTGAATCAAATCTTATTTTAGAGTTTCTTCAAAAACATGAATCTTCTTTCATACTCTTTGAAGTCAAATATATTGTTCTCATAAAATATTTTTGTTATCATCAAAAATCTAAGTACAAAGTCATCTTCGTTCCAACAAGCATAAATAATTGGACACATAGATTTATCCAGGTTCACCACTAACTTTGCTACATCTAGTTCCCTCATGCAGAAGGCTTTAATCCACTAATTCAAATATCTTGAATTAAAAAGCACCTGACTCTCCAAAGTAGTCTTCCCAAACATCCTTGCAACCCTAAACATTTGAGGAACTACCCACCTTGACTCTACAAGCCAAGTCTTCTAAAACAACTTGACAACTCTGGACTTTTGAGGACCACAAACACCTTGACTCTACCAGCCAAGTCTTCTCCACACAACCTGACAACCCCAGGTTGTTGAAGGCACACTAACACCACTACCGGGTTTGAGCACAATGGTTTAGAACTTGAGTAGTTACTTCTAACAAGCTGATTATAACAATGACTATCACACACTAAGAAAAACACTCAAAACATTTCTCATTCGAACACGTGTTTCTCTCTTTGAACTCTAAGATGAATTGAAATTTTTAGCTTGAGTTGTTCTACTTAGTTTTTGATTTTTTGAAGATCTTCTTCTTCAATCTTGAGTATTTATTTATAGATAAAACTAGGGCTTAAATTTAGTCCTTATTTAATTCTGAATTGTATTTTCATTCCTAGCTTTGTCAACAATGATTTTATTCAAAAATAATTATGCACAAGATGCTTTTTGATAATTTGTTCTTTAGCCAATTCTTTATTTTTGAATCCAATCTGAGCGTTTCTTTTAGATTGATTTTATTCGTATTTTGTTTAGGTTGAGTTTGTAAATTTTTAGATTGATATTGTTCGTATTTTGTTAAGATTGAGTTTGTAAATACTGCAGATTAACACTGTTCGTATTTTGTTGAGATTTCTTTCGCAAATTCGTCAGACGAAACTTTCTTCCTATTGATGGCTTTGCTTTGGGCAGGAACATAGTGTTGGAATACTTCTTGAACTTTAACAAGTAGGAATATGACTAAGTCCAATTCAGTATTTTGTCCTTTGTCAAAATCTGAGTCATATCTTTGTAAATAATAAATATATTTTCTTGTGAGTGTTTCTTCTTGTAAACAACTCTTGATCATATCTGTTGGAACCAAGTTGATTTTATACTTAGAGTTTTGATGATATCAAAAGTATTTTCTGAGAACAATATATTTGACTTCAAAGATTATGAAAGAAGATTCATGTATTTGAAGAAAATCTAAAATAAGATTTGATTTAAATTTATAATTGAGAAAATCTAAAATAAGATTTAATTCAAATTTAATAACTGATGAAACTCTAAAATAAGATTTGATTCATATTTATAATTGAAGAAAATATTTGACCAAGTTGAAAAGAAGATATGGTCAAGATTTGAAGAATATTTGAAGAAGATTTGATCAACATTTGAAGAAGATTTGATGATGATTTCATCAAGATTTATCTACAACAAAATATGAATAGAATCAATCTGAAGAATTTACAAACGCAATCTGAATAAAATACGAACAGAATCAATCTGAAGAATTTACAAACTCAATCTAAACAAAATAGGAACAAAATCAATTTGAAGAATTTACAAACTCAATCTGAACAAGATACAATTCAGAATTAAACAAGGACTAAATTGCAGCCCAAATTTTAACTATAAATATATACTAAAGGCTGAAGAAGAAGATCATCGAAAAGCATAAAAGAGTAGAAGGAGTCAAGCTCAAATTCCCAATTCATCTTAGAGTTCAAAGAGAGAAACACTTGTTTAGGTTAGAAATATTTTCTGAGTGTTCTTTTCTTATAGTGTGAGAGTTATTATTATTATTATTAGCTTTGTTAGAAGCAAACACTTAAGGTTCCCAACTTTTGTACCCAACCCGATAGTGGTTTAGTTCCTTCTTCAATCTAGGGTTGTCAGGTTGTTAGGAGAAGACTTGGCTTTTAGGGTCAAGGTGGTTTGTTCCTCAAAAGTCTGGGGTTGTTAGGATGTTTGGGAAGACTGGCTTGGAGGGTCATGTGCTTTGTAATTCAAGGTATTTGAATTAGTGTATTAAAGCCTTCTAAATGAGGGGATTGGATGTAACCAAGTTAGTTTTGAACTAGGATAAATATATGTGTCAAATTATTTATGCTTTCATTAGTTGCTGCTTTTTAATCTGATTGTTTCTAATCTAAGTAATTCATAAAAACCAATCAACCTTCATCAAATTAGCAAAAAGTTATCAACTTTGTTAAACACAAATCAACCCCCTTTCTCGTGTTTGCACCTTCAATTGGCATCAGAGCTTGGTCTCAAGACTGACCACTTTATAGTGTTTGAGAAAAGATCCAAGGGTTCAATATGTCTGGATTTAATGACGAAGTTGTTGGAGGAAACATCAATAGACCACCTCTGTTTGATGGAGAACGTTTTGAGTATTTGATAGACAGGGTGAGAAGTTTCTATTGGAAGATGGTTATATTGCTCCGAAGAGTAGTGATTGTATTGAAATTCCAAGAAATGAGATGAATGCTTATCAAAAGAAGATGTAAAAGATGCATCATAAGTCCAGAACATTCATGTTAAATGCAATCACCTTCAAGGAGTTTGACAAGTGCACCAATAAAGGAGACAACAAGGAGTATTTATGATAGTATGATTCAAACCTATGAAGGAAGGAAGCAAGTTCAAGAAGCAAAGGCCAACCTCCTAGTCAAAAAGTATAAGTTGTTCAAGATGGAAGAAGATCATGACAATTGAAACAATGTTTTCCAGATTCCAGACCCTAGTCTCAGGATTAAAGGTACTTGAAAAGAGTTATACTACTGTTGATCATGTGAAGAAAATTCTTAGGAGTCTGACAAGCAAGTGGAGACCTAAGATCACTTCCATTCAGGAAGCAAAGGATCTGAATACTCTAAAGCTGGAAGAATTAATCAACTCTCTTAGATCACATAAAATTGAGCTTGAAGAAGATGAGCCTAAGAAGAAAATAATAATCACAAATTGTCTTTAAAACTGATAACATTTAGGAAAGAAAATACAAATCTAACTGAAAAAGTTAATGCTTTAAAGAATCAAAGTGTTGAATTTAAAACTGATATTGCTGAACTTAAGGCTGAAAATCTAACTCTAAAAAGAAATCATAGTTCAACATCAATTGAAAATACCACATGTAACTCTAATAAGCATGAACAAGTATTTCAATATTTTCTTGCTAATGGTATGGAAAGAAGCAAATATGCTTCTATGATTTATGGAGTTAGTAGAAATGGTAAAAGAGGTATAGGATTTGAAGAAACTGTAACTGAACCTAAACCTATTCCCTCTGATATCTTGTGTACTGGTTGCTCTAAGAAATGTCACTCCAAATTATCTTGTCCCATGTTAAATACAAGGAAAGACAAGAAAGCTTTCAAGACTAATAAATCAAGACCCAACCAAATTTGGGTACCTAAGAAAAAAATTATCTTTGTTGCAGATGTCCTCAGCAATCAAGTTAAAACACCAATCATGGTACCTGGAAAGTGGATGCTCGCGACATATGACGGTAGAAAAGTCTATGTTCCAAGAACTAACTTTGAGCAAATGAGGCACAGTAACTTTTGGAGGAAAGCAAAAAGGCCAGATCATTGGTCAAGGTACAGATGGTAATGATACTTCCCCTTCTATTAAGTATTAGTTAGTTAAGTGATAATAATTATGATATTATATTCAATCAAAAAACATGCAAGGCAATTAGTTAGAAGGATGGATATGTACTCTTTACAAGTCAGAGGAAAAACAACATTTATAAGATAAATTTGTTTAGTCTAGAGAAACAAGACGTTAAGTGTCTTATGTCAGTAAATGATGAGAAACTACTTTGGCACAAAAGATTAGGTCATGCAAACCTTAGATTAATTTCAAAACTGAATAAACTTCAACTAGTTAGAGGTCTACCTAAGCTTAGTTACAAAACTGAAATTATGTGTGAAGCTTGTCAAAAGGTAAAACAAACAAAAAACTCATTTACCCCTAAGAACTCAGTCTCTACCTCAAAGCCCCTTGAGCTCTTACATATAGATCTCTTTGGGCCAGTGAAAACAGCCTCTCTACGTGGAAAGAAATATGACTTTGTTATAGTAGATGATTACACTAGGTGGACAAGGGTAAAAATTTTAAGAAGTAAGGATGAATCCCACAAAGTGTTTATCACATTTTGCAAACAAAAAATGAATGAAAAGGGTCTTAAGATTGTAACAATTAGAAGTGATCATGGAGGAGAATTTGAAAACAAGTTCTTTGAAAGTTTTTGTGATGAGAATGGAATATCTCACAACTTCTCCTCTCCTAGAACACCTCAACAAAATGGAGTTGTAGAAAGAAAGAATAGATAACTCCAAGAAATGGCCAGAACCATGTTAAATGATATGAATATTGCAAAACACTTTTAGGCTGAAGCAATTAATACTGCATGTTATATTCAAAATAGTGTCTATATTAGATCTATATTGAATAAAACACCATATGAATTGTGGAAAGGTAAAAAGCCTAACATATCTTATTTTAAACAATTTGGTTGTACTTGTTATATGTTAAACACTAAGGATAACCTTGGTAAATTTGATTCTAGATCTCAAAAGTGT
This sequence comes from Cicer yamashitae, assembly GCA_037974755.1. Taxonomy (NCBI): domain Eukaryota; kingdom Viridiplantae; phylum Streptophyta; class Magnoliopsida; order Fabales; family Fabaceae; genus Cicer; species Cicer yamashitae. The sequence continues at coordinate 34,253,970 of JBBPBQ010020323.1, forward strand.
ACCTTCATTAGATACTCTGAAAGATCCATGGCTTATAGAGTGTTTAATAGGGAAACTCATATTGTGGAAGAATCCACACATGTTAAATTTGATGACAAACAACGTGACCTTGAAAATTCAAAGCAAGATGATGATAGTGCAGGTTTACCAGAACCAAAGGAAGCAGATGCAGACAAACCAGAAGAACTTGAAAAAACAGAGGATACAAGCAAATCATAAGAATATGACAAATCTTCAAAGGATGAATCTGATCAAGTCAGAAATAGTCAAAATAAGTAAGAAGAAAGATATGGATGGAAGTACCAGTAATCTCATCCTAAAACTCTAATCATTTTGGAGGTGCAAGTGATCTTTTGAAGACCAGATCATGACACAAAGATACTAGTTTGATTGCCTTACTCTCATCAATTGAGCCTACCTCTATTCATGAAGCATTGGCAGATGATGGATGGACTCTTGCAATGCAAGAAGAGTTAAATGAATTTGAGAGGAATGATGTTTCGGATCTAGTACCTAGACCAGAGAAGAACATTATTGGAACCAAGTGGGTTTTTAGAAACAAGCTAAATGAAAAAGGTGAAGTGGTTAGAAACAAGGCTACAGTCAGCAAAAGGGTAGTGATTACATTGAGACATTTGCTCCAGTGGCCAGGTTAGAACCTATTCGTATTCTACTTTCTTTTGCTGCAACTAATAACATTACATTATTTCAAATGGATGTTAAAGGTGCTTTTCTGAATGGTTATATAAGTGAAGAAGTCTATGTTAAACAACCCCCAGGTTTTGAAAGTTCTAAATTTCCAAATCATGTTTTTAAACTTAGAAAATCTCGGTATGGTCTCAAACAAACACCTAGGACATGGTATGATAGACTTAGTAACTTCTTGCTTAAAAATAAGTTTGAAAGAGGACAAGTAGATAATACACTTTTTAGAAAATCAATAGGAGATGACATTCTTATTATTCAAATTTATGTTGATGACATTATTTTTGGATCTAGTAATGGCACTCTTTGCCAAGAATTTTCTAAATTGCTGCAGCTAGAATTTCAAATATGATGGGAGAACTTAAGTTCTTCTTAAGGATACAAATTCAGCAACGTCAAAAAGGTACATACATTCATCAAACTAAATATACAAAAGAGCTTCTTAGGAAGTTTAAGATGAGTGATTGCAAACCTATGGCTACACCAATGCACCCTACCTGTTCACTTGAAAAAGATTATTCAGGCGAAAAAGTTAACCAAAAAACATATAGAGGAATGATAGGATCCCTACTTTACCTTACCGCTTCCAGACCTGACATCATGTTTAGTGTATATGTATGTGCAAGATTTCAAGCTGACCCTAGGGAATCACATTTAACTGTTGTTAAGAGAATCCTTAGATACCTAAAAGGCACTACCAACCTTACCTTTTCTACAAGAAATCTCCTAAGTACAAACTTAGTGGATATTTTTATTCTGATTATGCTGGAGATAAACTTGAGAGAAAGAGAACTAGTGGAAACTGCACCTTTTTAAGTGACAACTTAATATCTTGGTCAAGTAAGAGACAAAACACCATTGCAATGTCAACAACAGAGGTTGAGTACATTTTAGCAACTGGCTGCAGTTCTCAACTACTTTGGATGAAATATCAACTTGAATACTACAAAATCCTAGAATCCAACATTCTCATCTATTGAGATAACACTTCTACCTTTTGTCTAACCTAAAACCCTATCCCACATTCTAAAGATAAACACATAGAGATCAAACACCACTTCATTAAGGACTTTGTTCAAAAAGGGGTACTAAACATTCAGTTTGTAGACACTGAACACCAATGTGCTGACATATTCACCAAACCACTACCTGAATATAGGTTTAACTTCATCAAGAAAAAGCTAAACCTTACCTTCATATATGACTAATGTTGTGATCACTTATTTTATGTTCATTTTATTCAAAAGAAAATGAAAAAAAAACAGAGAGACAAATTTTCACTTTCAAGTCTTTTTGTCTGATGACAAAAAGGGGAGAAAGATATTTAATAAAGTGGAGAGAAAATGATACTTAGACTTAGGGGAGCCCTAAGTTAAGGGGAGTAAAAGAAATACAAAGAAAATTTGTTATCAAAAATACAAGTTTTGTCATCGTCAACAACAGGGAGATTGTTGGAACCAAGTTGATTTTATACTTGAGTTTTGATGATAAAAAAAGTATTTTGTGAGGAAAATATATTTGACTTCAAAGAGTATGAAAGAAGATTCATGTATTTGAAGAAAATCTAAAATAAGATTTGATTCAAATTTATAATTGAAGAAAATCTAAAATAAGATTTAATTCAAATTTATAATTGATGAAAATCTAAAATAAGATTTGATTCATATTAATATTTGAAGAAAATCTTTGACTAAGTTGAAAAGAAGATATGGTCAAGATTTGAAGAATATTTGAAGAAGATTTGATCAACAATTGAAGAAGATTTGATCAAGATTTATCTACAACAAAATATGAATAGAATCAATCTGAAGAATTTACAAACTCAATCTAAACAAAATAGGAACAAAATCAATCTAAAGAATTTACAAAATCAATCTAAAAAAGATACAATTCAGAATTAAACAAGGACTAAATTGAAGCTCAAATTTTAACTATAAATAGATACTCAAAGCTGAAGAAGAAGAAGATCATCGAAAAGCATAAAAGAATATAAGAACTCAAGCTCAAAATTCCCAATTCATCTTAGAGTTCAAAGAGAGAAACACTTGTTCAGGTTAGATTTATTTTCTGAGTATTCTTTTCTTAGAGTGTGAGAGTTATTATTATTATCAGCTTTGTTAGAAGCAAACTTAAAGTTCCAAACTTTTAAATCCAACCCGATAGTTTTTTAGTTCCTTCTTCAATCTGGGGTTGTCAAGTTGTTAGGAGAAGACTTGGCTTGTAGGATTAATGTGGTTTGTTCCTCAAAAGTCAAGGGTTGTTAGGCTGTTTGGGAAGACTGCCTTGGAGGGTGAGGTGCTTTGTAATTCAAGGTATTTGAATTAGTGGATTAAAGCCTTCTGAATGAGGGGACTGTATATAGCCAAGTTAATGGTGAACCAGGATAAATATATGTGTAAAATTATTTATGCTTTCATTGTTTTCCGTGTCTGAATCCGATTGCTTCTTATCTAAGTAATTCATAAAAACTTACCAACCTTCATCAAATTAGCAAAAGTTTATCAACTTTGTCAAACATAACTCAACCCCCCTCTCGTGTTTGCACCTTCAATATCTTTTTGTAAATAATTCATATCTTCATTTAAATAATTCATATCTTCTTATAGATAAATCTTGGTCAAATCTTCTTGTAAATAATTCATATCTTCTTGTGATAAATCTTGATCAAATCTTCTTGCAAATAATTCATATATTCTTCAAATCTTGACCATATCTTCTTTTCAACTTGGTCAAATATTTTCTTCAATTATAAATTCGAATCAAATCTTATTTTAGTTTGCCTACAAAAACACGAATCTTCTTTCATACTCTGTGAAGTTAAATATATTGTTCTCATAAAATACTTTGGTTAACATCAAAACTCTAAGTATAAAACCAACCTATTTAAACATTTTCCTCTACCAATAGCTTCACAAGAATATGAAAATAAGAGAAAAACGCAACAAAATGGTGTCAACTATACTTGAAGAAGAAGAAGAAGAAAAAGAAAACGCCAATGAGGAAGAATTTAGCCTCAATTCCTGCAAAAGATTAAAGGTAACTATTACTATTGAGTATACCTCTACTTTTGTTAATATTAGTAGTAAATCTAATATGCATGAATCCTCTGCCCCTACAACCTAGGAACCTTCTAACAAACCTCGTTCTATCACTTCAACGAACCTGAAACCATATTTGAACTCTTACCTAACTTTGCAACCATCAAACTAGGAAACAACAAACATAATCGATGTATAATCTGCCTCTGAGTTTGACTAAGATACATATGATGATTCTTTTGTAGAAGCTTTGAAGGAAAACATGGAAATTTCTTATTATAAAAGAAACCCATATCCTCTAGACGCTGAATTTCCGATCTCACCTGAACTAGACCCTCTACATCCCAAGCTCCACAAAACAACCTTTCTTCAAAAACTTACTCAAACAAACACTAAAACCTCACCAACTTATCAACAACAAAATATGAATAGAATCAATCTGAAGAATTTACAAACGCAATCTGAACAAAATACGAACAGAATCAATCTGAAGAATTTACAAACTCAATCTAAACAAAATAGGAACAAAATCAATCTAAAGAATTTACAAAATCAATCTAAAAAAGATACAATTCAGAATTAAACAAGGACTAAATTGAAGCTCAAATTTTAACTATAAATAGATACTCAAAGCTGAAGAAGAAGAAGATCATCGAAAAGCATAAAAGAATATAAGAACTCAAGCTCAAAATTCCCAATTCATCTTAGAGTTCAAAGAGAGAAACACTTGTTCAGGTTAGATTTATTTTCTGAGTATTCTTTTCTTAGAGTGTGAGAGTTATTATTATTATCAGCTTTGTTAGAAGCAAACTTAAAGTTCCAAACTTTTAAATCCAACCCGATAGTTTTTTAGTTCCTTCTTCAATCTGGGGTTGTCAAGTTGTTAGGAGAAGACTTGGCTTGTAGGATTAATGTGGTTTGTTCCTCAAAAGTCAAGGGTTGTTAGGCTGTTTGGGAAGACTGCCTTGGAGGGTGAGGTGCTTTGTAATTCAAGGTATTTGAATTAGTGGATTAAAGCCTTCTGAATGAGGGGACTGTATATAGCCAAGTTAATGGTGAACCAGGATAAATATATGTGTAAAATTATTTATGCTTTCATTGTTTTCCGTTTCTGAATCCGATTGCTTCTTATCTAAGTAATTCATAAAAACTTACCAACCTTCATCAAATTAGCAAAAGTTTATCAACTTTGTCAAACATAACTCAACCCCCCTCTCGTGTTTGCACCTTCAATATCTTTTTGTAAATAATTCATATCTTCATTTAAATAATTCATATCTTCTTATAGATAAATCTTGGTCAAATCTTCTTGTAAATAATTCATATCTTCTTGTGATAAATCTTGATCAAATCTTCTTGCAAATAATTCATATATTCTTCAAATCTTGACCATATCTTCTTTTCAACTTGGTCAAATATTTTCTTCAATTATAAATTCGAATCAAATCTTATTTTAGTTTGCCTACAAAAACACGAATGTTCTTTCATACTCTGTGAAGTTAAATATATTGTTCTCATAAAATACTTTGGTTAACATCAAAACTCTAAGTATAAAACCAACCTATTTAAACATTTTCCTCTACCAATAGCTTCACAAGAATATGAAAATAAGAGAAAAACGCAACAAAATGGTGTCAACTATACTTGAAGAAGAAGAAGAAGAAAAAGAAAACGCCAATGAGGAAGAATTTAGCCTCAATTCCTGCAAAAGATTAAAGGTAACTATTACTATTGAGTATACCTCTACTTTTGTTAATATTAGTAGTAAATCTAATATGCATGAATCCTCTGCCCCTACAACCTAGGAACCTTCTAACAAACCTGGTTCTATCGCTTTAACGAACCTGAAACCATATTTGAACTCTTACCTAATTTTGCAACCATCAAACTAGGAAACTACAAACATAATCGATGGATAATCTGCCTCTGAGTTTGACTTCGATACCTATGATGATTCTTTTGTAGAAGCTTTGAAGGAAAACATGGAAATTTCTTATTATAAAAGAAACCCATATCCTCTAGACGCTGAATTTCCGATCTCACTTGAACTAGACACAACCTCTACATCCCAAGCTCCACAAAACAACCTTTCTTCAAAAACTTACTCAAACAAACACTAAAACCTCACCAACTTCCCTTACCTCTAACTCTCACTCACCCATGCTTGTGGATCCCATCCACATAGCATCTGAGATAGCATCTCAGGTTGTCCATACTTTAGTCACTAAAACTTCTTCAAATAACTCATATGTGAAATACAAATACGGGAAGGGGTTGAATTGTGTTTTTCTAAGTTGGATTCTTTTTTATTATTTGATTCAAGCTGCTTCGGGTTTGATGACTTAGAGAAGAAGTAGTAACAAAACTAATGAATGCATGAGTAAAGTGACATAAGAAATTTATCTTGGTTCGCCACTAAATTGGTAGCTATGTCCAGTCCCCAAACTTAGAAGGATTTAATCCACTAATTCAACTCCTTGATTACACATCAATCTGACCCTACAAGTTAGTCTTCTCAAAACACCCTGACAACCCCAAACTTTTTTAGCAACACAAGCACCTTGACTCTACTAGCCAAGTCTTCTCCACATAATCTGACAACCCCAGATTGTTCAAAGCACACAACACGTTGACCCCACAAGTCAAGTCTTCTCAACATAATTTGACAACCCCAAATTTTTAAAGGAAAACTATCCACTCGACTCGACAAGTCAAGTCTTCTCAACACAACCTGAGATCCACAGATTGCTTGAGGCACACTATAGCCACTATTAGGTTGGGTTACAAAGAGTTTGAGACTAATTTGGTTTTGCTTCTACCAAGCAAATTTATTACAATGATTTTCTCACATTAACAATGAAGCACTAAGCATTGAATAATATAAAATTGAACAAGTGCCTTTGCTGAAACTGAAACTTTGAATTCTGAGTACATAGAGAGGTTTCAGTTCATAAGGTTTTCTGTATATTTTTGTGCTTTTCTTTTTCTTTCTTCAGCATCGATCCACTATTTATAGATGAAATTAGGGTTTGAATTTAGTCCCTTGTGAATTCTGAATCGTATCTCCATTCCAATTTGGTCAACTGTGCCTTTCTTTAAATATAATTTTGAATGATATTTTTTGATAATCTGACCATTAGCCAATTTTTTATTTTTGAATCTGAACTTGATCAATCTTTCTAGAAGGATATTATGCATATTTGTTCAGCTTTTGTTTTAATTAATTCACTTGAGTCTTCCTTCATACACTTGATTTGATTTGAGCGGGAACAATTATGGGCTTGTTCTTAAATCTTCAGAAGTAAGGATATGGCTAAGTCCAATTCAATATTTTTCTCAATCTATCAGAGCTCTTGACTTTCTTTTAGATTCGTTGACTTTACTCCATCAGAATCATTGACTTGATTGTTGGAGTCAGATGCAGTGTTGCTTGAATAATCAGAGTCAGAGGCAATTGTAAAGCTGTGTGACTTAGAATTTTTGGCATGAGCTGTTGAAACCAAGGTTGATTTTATACTTTGAGTTTTGATGATAACAAAATTATTTTATGAGAACAATATATTTGACTTCATAGAGTATGAAAGAAGATTTGTGTTTTTGAAGAAAATTTAAAATAAGATTTCATTCAAATTTATAATTGAAGAACATCTAAAATAAGATTTGATTCAGATTTATAATTGAAGAAAATATAATATAAAATAAGATTTGATTCAGATTTAAAATTGAAGAAAATCTAAAATAAGGTTTTATTTAGATTTATAACTGAAGAAAAACTTTGACCAAGTTGAAAAGAAGATATGGTCAAGATTTGAAGATTTAATCAACATTTATCTACAAAAAAATATGAACAGAATCAATATGAAAAATTTACAAATTCAATCTGAACAAAATACGAACAGAATCAATCTGAAGAATTTAAAAATCTCAATATGAAAAAAATACGAACATAATCAATCTAGAAGAATTGGTTAGATTGGATTCATAAATAAAGAATTGGCTGAAGAGCATATTATCAAAAAAAAGCATCTTGTTTAGAACTATTTTTAAATAAGATCATTGTTGACCAAGTTAGGAAGGAAGATACAATTCAGAATTAAACAAGGATTAAATTGAATCCCTAATTTTATCTTTAAATAGATACTCAAGGCTGAAGAAGAAGATCATTGAAAATCAGAAAAGAGTAGAAGAACTCATAAGCTCAAAATTTCAACTTCATCTTAGAGTTTTAATAGAGAAAGACTTGTTCAAGTTAGAAATATTTTCTAAGTGTTTTTTCTTAGAGTGTGAGTGTTATTATTATTATTAGCTTTGTTAGAAGCAAACACTTAAAGTTTCAATCTTTTGTATCCAACCCGATAATGGCTTAGTTCTTCTTCAATATGGGGGTTGTTAGGTTATTAGGAGAAGACTTGGCTTGTATGGTCAAGGTAGTTAGTTCCTCAATAGTTTGAGGTTGTCAAGCTATATGGGAAATATTTGGCTTGTAGGGTCAAGGTGTTGTTGTTCCTCAAAAGTTTGGAGTTGTCAAGTTGTTTAGGAAGACTAACTTGGAAGGTCAGGTGCTTTGTAATTCAAGGTATTTGAATTAGTGGATTAAAGTCTTCCAAATGAAGGGAGTAGATGTAGCCAAGTTAGTGGTGAACTAGGATAAATCTATGTGTCCAGTTATTTATGCTTTCATTGTTTGTTGCCTCTAAACTCAATTGCTTCTTATTTAAGTAATTCATAAAAACCAACCAACCTTCATCAAATTAGCAAAAAGTTATCAACTTTGTCAAACACAATTCAGAGGCATGCTGAAGTTACTGTTCATCAGAGGCATACTAAATACTGTTCATCAGAGCATGCAGAAATATTGTTCATTAAAGCATGTAGAGAAAATGTTCGCCAGAGCATGTAGAAATACTCTAAGATTCCAAAAGCACGCTGAGTCTTCAGTGGCAGACACATAAACACACTATCAGAACCAATCTTAAGACCCAGTAATCAGGCCCTAACATTAGAGGCAATCTTCGTAACCTTTAGAGGTAGATGTGCGTTCTTTTCCAAAGCGTGCATTTCGTTGACTAATTTGATATCGTTTCCTCTAACCTTTTTACTTCCTCTAGTGATATCCTCTGGTTACTTCCTCTGGTGGGTATCCTTTGGTCGCTTCCTCTAGTACCTTCCTTTGATTTTCTTCTTCCAATTTTTTCATACTTAATGCAGTACTTTTGTTGTTTTCATAAAATACTTTAGTTAACATCAAAACTCAAGCTGGAAAACTAACTTGGTTCCAACAATCTACTATCAACACACCATTACCAAACCCTGAACCTGACTATTCCATTCCACCCTTACCCTCTGTTTTTTCCAACCTAGATTTGTTCATATTTTTCTTTACTGCTAAGATTTATAAAATCAGAAGTATAAATGTTCGTAATTTGTGTGAATATATGTCTTGACAAGAATAATTTTATTTTGATATTTGACAAAAGAAGTCCTAAAATGATAAGGATGCAAAAAATGGAGATCAAGTTGTCAAGTCTTGGGTTACAAGGTTTTCTTTATTTGTATTGTATGTTTTAGGATTTGAAGTAAGTGAAAATAAAGTTCTCTAAAATAAAATAAATCCCACACTCGCAATTATTTTCATCTAAATGTGTTTTTGGATAAAACTATTTTCAATAGTAAAACCATAATTAATTTTGGAAAATTGCATTCTGAAAAAGTAAAAGTTTGAAATATACTGTATAAATCAATTATTGTATATACACTTTTTATGATGCTTTTTTTCAAAACATTCAGCCAATCTTTTTTTGTGTGCATGTCATTCAAACTTTTCCATAATTGACTATAATAGATAGTATATTCAATTATAGTTAAGGCATGGCAGTCCATTTGGCATCGGGTCCATTTGAATATAATTTCTAAATCATGGTTATATAATTGATAACTAAATCGGTATAATCGAATATCATGAATTCATATTTGTTACCGTTTGCATGATGTGTTTCTTTTTACAACTTATTTTTGCACAAAAATTATGTCAAAATTATCTTCCCATCACTCTCATTCATTTTAATATAGTTAATATTTTATTTGAGAGACTTTGTATTCCACATAGTTTAAGTTGTATTATTGTGTGCTTCAATTTGTTTATTATTTTGAGTGCGTTCTCTTTATCAATTATTTTTTTTTTTTGGATTCGAAGGTTTCCAAGAAAGGTGATATCTTTTTGTTTTGAGTCTCCAACACAAAAGAACACAAAAGGTGATATCCCAATGTTTTGAGTGGAAGATGCTCTTCGGTTGTAAAGGTGACTTCTTTATCTTGTTTTAAAAGCTTGATTTTAATAGTATTATTGTTTGTGAAATTGGACGTATGTCTTAAATTGTTAGTGACTAAACCCGTATAAATTGTGTTTTTCTGTTTCCTTTCCATCTCTTTTATTTATCTTTACAAGTTATTTCTTTTTATTTATTTTCAGCAATTTATTTTTAGGCATTTATTTATTCTGTCTTTTATTTAGTGCAATTTAAATTACACAATTTAATTTCAGCCATTTAATTATTTCAGTTATTTATTTTTCTAACATCTTTATTTATTGTCTTTATTTTATTGTAATTTTCTAAGTTTACAATTCACCACTTCTTGTGTTTAGAGACACTTCTTCAACAGTTTGACCCTCATGAAGTCTCAGTTCAATGGGACCAGGTTCTATCCTTTGCAACAAATTGGCTAAGGAACAACATGGAGTGTGGAAGGCGATTGGCAGCTCAGAATTCAAGTACCTTTCAACATATTGTACAGATCCTCTACTTATGGGTTCTGCATTTCTAGAAAGCATATGAAATTTAAACATGGAAGACTCTGACTGCTACATCAAAAGATACTTCAAAGGAAGATGTATCTCCCTCTCGCTCTGATCACCTGGAAATCCCAGTGGTTTCTTCTCTAGAACCATTAAAATTTCCTATGGTCATTCCTTCCTATGGTCATTCCTTAAGTTGCAATTCCTCTTCGGGAAGTCCCAGCTTTAATGTTGCATCAAGCTCTAGTGTGTCTACCTCTGAAGACTCATTCGCTGCTCCATCTACACCAACATTTACCTTTCTCAATTTGTGAAGAAGGACGACTTTGAAAGGTTTGAAGCTAAGACTAAGGCGTTTATGGAACAAATGGCCAAGAATCTATTCAAAATACCTGAGGCCTTACCCTAGCTAGGTTGACCAACCCAAACCATTAGGATTATTTTGTTTTCTATATCTTTTTTTTTCTTCTTTATGTTATATGTAAACATTTTCTTTAACATTATTGATGAAAATTTTGTTCTTTAGTCTCATTGTGTTCATTTTTTTTACTTCTTTTTGTCTAATGACAAAAGGGGGAGTATATATATTGAGAACTATTTCACTTTTAATTTTTTTTAATTAATTATATCTTTTAACCCATCTCCTGTTTAGGGGGAGTTTTAATCTACTTTTTTAAGAAAATTTGTTCATAAAAATGGATGTTTGTCATCATCAAAAAGGGGAAAATTGTTAAAACCGAGTTGGTTTGAAGAACAATGACCCTAAATTATTTTGATCTTGGAGACTCTGTGTTGGGTTCCCCGTCTCAAAAAGAAAAAGAATCTTCAAGTCAAAAGCATTATTGCTTTATGACTCTAGTAGTCAAACTAGTCGTTAGATTTTGATCAACACACATTTGCTAAATTTGTTTAACACAAGCTCACTCTGATACTTCCGGAACTGAAATATTCTGACAAAAGTCAACGTTATCCTCAAAGTAAATGTCAAGGTCAAATTCAATGATTTACAAGTTAATCCTATGAGGCCATAATTTTTTAACAACTCAATAACTAAACATCCTCCCCTCATCAAATTTATACTTATCCTCTCATGAATCATTCTCTAATATTCATGTCATTTTTTCAAGATACGTTGAAGACAAATATGGACAAGTATTGAATGTTGAATTAAGATTTCTAAAGATTGATATGATCCATATTTTACATACGGAATTTATGCAAATCACTGCAACGATCAGAAATCCTAATTACTATGAAAGATCCCTATATAAAGGTAGTTAATCATCAGTGCAAAAAAAAATTGCAAACATACTTTTGTACTTACTTAAATTCTCCTTTATGTCTCTTATGAGAGCATTTCTGAAAAATCTAAGACTACTGTATTGTAACAAATCCTAGTAATGGTTGTTGTCCTCAACAACTTAACTGAACTAAGCTAGAAGTTTGAGAAGACTTGAACAAATTCAGTTTAACTAGTAGGTGTTCTATGAGTTTGTGATAAATTAGTTAATTTAGTGGATTAAATTATTTAGAGTAAAGGATGAGACGTAGCTACCATGTTGGTGGTGAACAAAGATAAATTGGTTTTGTGTTTCTCTTCTTTATCTATTTACTTTATTCTACTTCATCTTTATTTTCAAAAAGTATTTGTTTTGAAAGAAAAAGTTTTTAAGTTTGAAAACACAATTCAAACCTCACATTTCTTGTGTTTTTCACTCTTTACATTAGTTCTCATAAAGCACTATGCTTTCAAGTACTGATGTATCAGAGAATTGGAATTAGTTGAGATGCGCCAACCCTGTTTTACAAATAGAGAAAGATTGAAAGTTTTAAAGCTATGAAAACTAATTCTCATTTTGTTCTTTGGTTGACAACATTTGTTCCAATGAATCCAGTGAACGTTTTTCTTGTTACCTTGTCTTGACCCTCACCAAAGGTATTTTTTTATCATGGATTCAATGTGGTCACACAGACTTGTAGGGAGTAAGAAGCAACTCATGATGTAAGTGGGTATCGATTAGGACAATGATTTGATAAGCACCTCTGTTCCTGCAGAGGATATAAATTGTTCCTTCCTCTCCTTGAGCTTCTTCCATACATGATCTTGAACAAAATCAAAAATCTACTTTTTCGATCTTCCAACAAAAGAAGGTAAGTCGAGGTATTTTGAATGAGTCTCTACTGTCTTAAAAAGGGATCCATCTTAGGAAGTCAGTTTTTCTGTCTAAAGGCACATTTCGGCTGAAAGAGATCGCCGATTGATCAAGATTAATTTATTGAGCATATGCATCTTAGGTATTCAACATTAGTTTGAGTAACTTTGCATAAAAAAATGTTGTCATATGCAAAAAAATACGTGAGATAAAATGGGTGTTCCCCAAGCAATATGGATACCATGGATATAGAGCCATTTTCTTGTGCTTTATTGATAAGAACTTAGAAAATTTCTACAAAAAGGGTCGGTCGCCTTGTCAAAAGGGGGCCATTTAGAAAGGCAGAAGAAGAATGATACTACTCTGTATGAAGTTGATGTTCTTAAGTAGTCTTTATAACTATGATGGAAACATGGTTGATCCTTGTTAGTTTAACAAAGTAAAAATAAACAAAAATCAAAATAGTTAGGGCGCTAATATGTTTATAAAACTCATTTAAAGACTATAACTTAGAACACTCCAAAATTCACTTTTCTTTTTTTTTTTTTCTTTTTTTTTTCCTTTCCTTTT